>JASUAD010000001.1:92365652-92804836 GCA_037013555.1 Sextonia rubra
GACAAACAAGATTTATCACCAGTCATATGTTTTGAGCATCCACTATCCAGATACCATCTTGATTGTTCTGCAGCTTTAAAAGCTGTGTGAACCACTAGATTCTTGTTTTTGGGTATCCATTTAAGTGTACTAGTAGTAGGGATCACAGTTGATTTTTGGTGTTTCACTTGAAAAGTTTTATGTTGGGGAATAGGAATGTTTGCGCCATTCTTTTTGTATATTTCAAATTGTTTTCTTAACTTATGGACTTCTTTTAATAAATTATTCATCTTTTGGTTTAAGGGAAATGTGTTTATCTGAGACTTTTGTTTTTTGTTTTCAGGTTCCACTTTCTTCGTGGTGTTTTTCTCAATTTTCTGACTGATGTTACAATGAATTTTTCTTAATTTGCACTCCATTTTGAAATGACCTCTTTTTCCATAATAATGACAGAGAACATTTGACGAAACAGTATGAGTACTAGTAGATGCCTTATCCACAGTGTTTTGAGCACTAATATCTTCATCCTTTAAAGCACTTTTGACAAAAACAGTTTCGGAACTTGGAGGTTGATTAGCATTTTTGTCATATCCAAGACCAGTCATGTCTTTATAAGCTTTCCCAATTTTGAATAGTCTAATGTATTTCTCATCATTTTGAGTAAATCTGTACTCATACTTTTCTTTATACCGTTTCAGAATAGTCACTTCATTGTGGAGAGCATTATTTTCATCTTTCATTTTTAAAAGGAATTTTTCATGTTCTCTTAATTTGAGTACATTTTCTCTTTCAGTTGATAATTGAATTTTTACACTTTCGAGTTCTTTGAGCAATTCTTCCTTTTCAGCATTAATACTATCTACCTTTTCCTTTAAATTTTTAATTTTGTTTTGTTGATTGCTTACAGTTTCAACGAGCCTACATGTTCCCTCATAGAGTAGTTCATAGGAATCCGTGGTGTTGTCATTATCCTCATCATCTGAATTTTCATACTCACTCTCTGACTCACTGCCTGAGATTTCTTCATTCGATATTTTAATCATTTCTTCAGAAAGGTTGAAGGTGGCAGTGGTAGCCATCAGAACTGTATATTTGTCTGATTCATTTTGATGTGATTCATCTGAGTCAGAATCTGATTCAGATGAATCGTCCCAAGTGGCTACAAGATTCTTCTTTTTGAATTTCCCTTTTTGAGGACAATCGGTGGAAATGTGTCCAATTTTCTTGCATCTGTAACACATAGGTTCCTTATGTTTACTTCTAGAGAGAGAACTTGACCGACCTTTGTATTTATCATTTGTGGTTTCATTTTTGTACTATTTCACCCTCTTTTTCTTAAATTGTTTCAAAAATCTTTTAGCCAAAAGGGCCACATCTTCATCCTCGTCATTACTAGTTATTCCTATGTCATCTTTAGAGGAAGATGTGTTATGAGAGGTGATTAGAGCGATTGATTTCTTTTTGTCATTGTTAAATTTGAGTTCAAAGGTTTGAAGGGATCCCACTAAATCTTCAATTTTCATTTGTTCCGAATCCTTGTGTTCTTCTATAGAGGTTACCTTAGGATGGAATCTTTCCGGAAGTGATCTCAAGATTTTACTACAAATTTTACCTTCAGGAAGAGTTTCCCCAAGAGCCCACATTTCATTTACAATTTTCATGAGCTTAGTATGGAAGTCGGTAAACATTTCATTTTCTTCCATGCGAATGTTTTCGAACTGACTTGTGAGCATCTGGAGTTTAGATCTTTCGACAACTGAGGTACCCTCATAAGTTACTTCAAGGATTCTCCATGCTTGTTTTGCATTAGTGGTTGTCATGATCTTTTTAAACTCCTCTTGATTCATGGCACACACTATAGCATTGTACGCTCTAGCATTATTTTGTCTAAGATTTAGCTGAGCTTGAGACCATTTGGCTGGATCTAATGGTTTAGTGGTTGTGACACCATTTGTAGACACATCTTCAGTGGGTTCGTCCAACCATTCTCTATAGCCTCCCAAACAGCCTAGTCCATGGATTTTAAGAATGCTGTCATCCGGGCTTTCCAAAATGCATAATTTGTTCCATCGAAGAAAGGTGGTCGGGTGATAGAACTCCCTTCAGGATTCATGATAAATCTAGCAAAAGATGGATCTACTTCAGGTTATTACACCCTTACGAAGTAACCCGCTCTGATACCAATTGAAAGTGCAATAACTAGATCTCACCAAGTCCTAGAGGGGGGGTGAATAGGACTATTAAAATTTTCTTATCAAGACTTAGGTCTTATTAAAGAACAATTCGAAAGATTATTAAAATTGAGAGAGATATTCAGAGTTGTGAGTGTCTAGAGATGCAACTAGAGCAACAAAGATGTAGCTTATAAAAGATCATCAACTCAAGTGACAAGAAAGCAAAGCAACATCCACACACAACAAACAATAAACACAATGATTTATAGTGGTTCGGTCCTAGACCTACATCCACTCTCAAGAGCAATTTCTCTTGGTTCCACTAAATAAGAGGTACTTACATAACATACACCTCTTGCAACAGTTTTTGATTCGGTGGTTTGTCTTCCACCAACTAGAGTTTTTTTTTTTTTTTTATTAGGTGGTTGATCCTTGATCTAGTCCACCAATTACAACAATTTTTGATGCGGTGGTTTGTCTTCCACCAAATACAGCAATAAGAATTGAAATATTAAAGAACACCTAAACAAGGAATTGTATACCTTGATTTTGAGTGGTGCTCTTGGTGCTTGAAGACTACCTCCAAGCTTTGGCCTCTTATTCTTGCTCCTTGGAGATGAAGATCTTCAGATGTGTGCTCAGCCAAGGGAAGAGGTTTCAAGAGGGTTTGGAAGGCTAAGGTATTCACTCAGATTTAATGAAGCCTTTCCTAACTCACCAACTACTCTACTTGTAACAATAATGGCACTCTTCGATGTTGGAGAGTAGGTGGTTGTGGGAGCTTTGAAGATGATTTTAATGGAGGTGCAAAGGCTCAACTATACTAGTGATTTTCTCAGTAATAAATTCAGTGGTTGGAGCAAGGGAGAGGTCCTCTTTAAATACAGATGAGCTCCAACGGATAGTTCTACGACTAAGAACAGAATGGTCTACGGCTTAGCCGTAAGTTCTGACAGCATCCAACGGCTAGTTTGACCAGATTCAACAAAAATTCCTTCTTACGGTTAGGCTTACAGCTTAGCCGTAAATCCTTATACGGCTTAGCCGTGAGCACCTTTCGGCCTACCCGTGGGTCAGCCGTAAGCTCAAATTTCCCAGAAACAGCTCTCTGGAGAGTGGCCCGTAATCTTTACGGCTTAGCCGTAAATAACTTTACGGTTTAGCCGTAAAGGCCTTTCGGCTTGGCCGTAAGGTCAACTGTAAGCATAATATGGCCAAGTGCACTCTCTGGATTGTGGCCCGTAAGCCGTATAAGGATTTACGGCTAAGCTGTAAGCCTAACCGTAAGAAGGAATTTTTGTTGAATCTGGTCAAACTAGCCGTTGGATGCTGTTAGAACTTACGGCTAAGCCGTAGACCATTCTGTTCTTAGTCGTAGAACTATCCGTTGGAGCTCATCTGTATTTAAAGAGGACCTCTCCCTTGCTCCAACCACTGAATTTATTACTGAGAAAATCACTAGTATAGCTGAGCCTTTGCACCTCCATTAAAATCATCTTCAAAGCTCCCACAACCACCTACTCTCCAACATCGAAGAGTGCCATTATTGTTACAAGTAGAGTAGTTGGTGAGTTAGGAAAGGCTTCATTAAATCTGAGTGAATACCTTAGCCTTCCAAACCCTCTTGAAACCTCTTCCCTTGGCTGAGCACACATCTGAAGATCTTCATCTCCAAGGAGCAAGAATAAGAGGCCAAAGCTTGGAGGTAGTCTTCAAGCACCAAGAGCACCACTCAAAATCAAGGTATACAATTCCTTGTTTAGGTGTTCTTTAATATTTCAATTCTTATTGCTGTATTTGGTGGAAGACAAACCACCGCATCAAAAATTGTTGTAATTGGTGGACTAGATCAAGGATCAACCACCTGATCAAAAAAAAAAAAAAAACTCTAGTTGCTGGAAGACAAACCACCGAATCAAAAATTGTTACAAGAGGTGTATGTTATGTAAGTACCTCTTATTTAGTGGAACCAAGAGAAATTGCTCTTGAGAGTGGATGTAGGTCTAGGACCGAACCACTATAAATCATTGTGTTTATTGTTTGTTGTGTGTGGATGTTGCTTTGCTTTCTTGTCACTTGAGTTGATGATCTTTTATAAGCTACATCTTTGTTGCTCTAGTTGCATCTCTAGACACTCATAACTCTGAATATCTCTCTCAATTTTAATAATCTTTCGGATTGTTCTTTAATAAGACCTAAGTCTTGATAAGAAATTTTTAATAGTCCTATTCACCCCCCCTCTAGGACTTGGTGAGATCTAGTTATTGCACTTTCAGAGACCATGGGCATTTAAAACCCAACGTCTCTTTTTAAAAAAAAAACTGAGAAAAAGGGAGAGAGACTGAGAGAAAGAGAGAAATTGGGAGAAAGGGAAAGAAGGATCGAGAAAGAGGGAGAGAGACCGAGAGAGAGAGAAACCGAGAGAGAGAAACCGGGAGGGAGAGAAGAAAAAGAGAGAGACCGGGAGAGAGAGAAAAATCAGGAGAGAGGGAGAAAAACAAAGACCGGGAGAGAGGGAAAAGAGACCGAGAGACAGAGAGCAAGAGAAAAAGAGAGAGAGAGAGATCGGGAAAGAGGGAAAAAAGAGAGAGGAAGATTGGGTGAGAGAGAGAAAAAAGGGAGAGAGAGTGACCGGGAGAGAGAGAGACCAGGAGAGAGAGAGAGAGAAAAAAAAGAAAGAGAGAGACCGAGTGAGACAGAGAAACCGGGAGAGAGAGAAATCGGGAGGGAGAGAAGAAAAAGAGAGAGACCGGGAGAGAGAGAGAAAAATTAGGAGAGAGGGAGAAAAACAGAGACCGAGAGAGAGGGAAAAGAAAGAGAGACCGAGTCCCCAAATTGAACCGATTGAGAGGGAGACAAACTGAGACTTCAAGCATTCAAGGGTGCCTATCATCTCAGTTTTCTTCTTCCATCTTCCATCTTGTGGGTTTACTGATTGAAGATCATCACCATGGCTGGTAAGTTTCTACATCCTAGTTTCTTCAAGTTCTGTCATGGCCGAATGTGGAATCTACCCCCTCCTTTTCTTTTTTTTTTTTTATTTTTATGCAAAACCTATGAATGAATTCTAGTATTGATCTCCCAGATTCGAAATACAGCCAATCTTAATGAACCCATGGTGATGGCCACGGTCACCAATTGTTTATCAAATTGTTTATTTGAAAACAAATTTGTTTACTTTGCTGGATTCAACCAATTTTCTTAGCACATGATAGAGCCCTGAATTTCATTCTCTGGTGAAGTCTTCATCGAGCAAGCCCACCGCCAAAACCACTGTTGTAGTCCATGGTCATGACTGAAACAATTTGTAAAGTGTTCACAGTCATGATTGAAGAAACTATACTGAATTTGCTTCTGATCTTTTGCTGTAGTCACAACCATTGCTGTCTTGGCTTGGTTAATTCCATCGTCACAGAGCACTCATGTAGACTGAATTGAATGGGCTGCAATTCTTTTTCTCTTTGTGATATTTGTGTTCAAGTTCAGACTAGGCACTATCCAAATACAACCACGGACTATCCAAATACAACCACGGCACAGCTACTCTTAATCACAGGCCATTCAAATGATTTTATCTCTTGCCATGGTGACTTATATGAATTGACCTTGTCATTAGCGAGAATGCTTCAAACCAAACAGTGGTAAAGCTAGCCACATATTCCAAGAGACTGTCATGACTCTTTTTTTTTTAAAGCATAGTGAAAGCATAAATCGAATCACCATAGCCTTTGTGGGAATTATAGAATACCATTTTCGTGCTTGAACACGAACCTGCTGCCCCCTGAAAAGGTCTTAAGGTGCTTGAACATCTGTTTGGACCGGGAGCCTCGGTTCTGAGACTTAAGTGTGCCTTTGATGCCAATTCTTGATTTCAGAACTGAGTATTGCCTTCTCCTTTTGGCCTTATATTATGGGGAGATGCTGCCGATTTTTTTTTTTTGAAGTTCCATATCATTGTTACTGATACCCATTTTTTCTTTCTTTTGATCTGTTTTGCAGATAAAAGGGGTAAAGTACCTGCAACTGCAACTACTGGGGCACCTAAAAGTCGTGCCAAGGGTAAGACCACAAGAGGGCCTGATTCGAAAGACCCAAATGAAGCATCTGATGTTAACTTATGGGTCAAGAGGACTAAGGCTTTGTCAATGAGAAACTGGTATTCATATTGGTGTTTGGCAAATAATACCAATTGGGAGAATAATGACAAGTTTTTTTCCCAAAACCATGATATATATTTGGAGATGCCACAAAGGAGACCGCAAAGCAACCCACTGATCATATGCGGTATTGTTACACAAATTCGGCGGGGGTTGTGCGTGAATTAACCACAGTTCGATCAGTTCGACGGCATCCAACTATCATGTCACTATCTCCAACAATCCCTGCAAGGCATGATCCTTTTTCATGGATAAGACATCATGTCCATTTCAAGACTGGGAAATTCATGCGTCCGCCTCCATACTACTTCATAGAATACCCAAGGTCTGAAATAGAGACCCTCGAACCGTGCACTCTAAATTTGGAAGTAGGCACTATAATTTCACAGCTCAGAACTATCGGTCTTGGTATTCATTCCGGTGACGGGAGTGTTTGGCTAGGTGAGAGGCACCAATCTCGTGGGTGGTTTAATTGCATAGGGGATTGGCTAAGCTGGGTGACTGCAATCAAGTATCATTATACGGAAGATTTGAAAACAATCGGGATTTTTGACGCTGTAAATGCTACCACACAAAGAGTCCCCTGTGAGAACAAAAATGTCTATAGGGCCATTCTGGAATTATTCTGCCCAGCGACTGGTACTTTCATTACTCCAACCATGGAGTTGGGATTTTTTCTATGGGAAATAAAGAAAATTTTTGGCTTGGCACCTTACGGTGAGATTTATGATGAGACTGTTTTACCCGATGAAGAATTAGCCACTATGGATGACGAATTTCAGGCGGCATATTACCTCCTTTTTGCACTTGAAGATTCTATTCAGACAACTAGCCGAAGCTGAGGCAAAGTCTTTCAATGGATGAGTCAAGTGAAGGAAATCATAGATCCTTTCTTCGTTAATGAAGGCGGGTTCTTTAAGTGGAAGAGGGTAATCCCGAGCGAAGATCCCAAGAAAGGTCCAACAATTATCTTTCATGAAGACACGGACTTTCAGCCTCATATTTTTGCCAAATATCCAGATTTGAAAAGGAAATGTTGGCTTGCTTCATTCTTGACAGCATGGTTGTCCGAGGTTCTTTTTTCAAGCTCAGGAAATGACCTTAGGCCTGGTTGCATATATCCAGCCCTCAAGATGGCCTTTGGACATAGCCTCGCCTTGGGTCCTGCTTTTGTAGCTTATATGCTGACAGAGTTAAAGCTTTCAGGATTCACCATCAGAGAAGGAAAACCATTCAACCGATGTTATGCCGAATATCTACTGTACACCTGGTTCACCTACCATTGCAATGATCTTCATTCACATAGTGGTGCACCGGGGAACATTTTCATGGAGGGTGTGGTTGGTGGTAGTTGTTTAATTAACAACTATTCCATGACCGATTTGTGCCAACATTTGCGCAACTTTAATAATTATGTTGCTTCCCGGGATGCTATACCGAATATTGAAGTTCCAACTTAGATGAGGAATGCTGTGGAGCCATCAATAGACAAGGTTGGGGAAGGTGGCTGGGATATCGGCTTGTCAGACGAAGATAAGAGTTGGCTTCTGAGTTTAAGGCCTGCAGATCTGGTGTATAGGAAAAATACATACATCAATATTCAACCTTATATACCTGCTAGATTCTGCAGATAGTTCGACTTCTATCAGGTCGTCGTGGGAGCACCGGGCCGAATTCGAGGCACCATCGACTCTTTGCAGGATGCCCGTAATGCTTGGGAATTTTACTAAGCGTTTGACACTGAGGCCCGTTTTGGATATCATCATCTTCCGAATCCTGGATATACGAGTGGCTTCGCCCACTGGTTTGTTAAAAGCACCCTTGCCATTGTGCAGGCATACACAAGCAACCCTCAAGCTAAATGTCATGTTTTGCCTGCTTCTAAGATTAAGGAAAAAGGAGAAAAGGGAGAAAGAAATCGTTTCATCCCAGAGAATTTTGAAAGTTGGCTACATGATGGGGACCAATGGCGAATTGGTTTGACATCCGGATCCGATATCTGGCGAGGTCACCGTGGTTTAAGAGGTGAGGAAGATGAAAGCTTCATGCCTCCGCCTAATGTACCTGCAACGAGAATGCGACGAGCCATGGGAGAAAATTTACAGGAGAGCATTAGCCTTGCTGAAATCGGGGAAACGGGTAGGGCTGCTTTGGATTTTACTTATCAATTAAAAACTGCTGCTGATACTCCTATATTGACAGAGACACGTGTTGGTCAAAGTCCAGTAAAGGGGGTCCAATCTGCGGAAGTGGCTACGAGGGCAAGGCCTTCCATCATAATGCCGGTGAACCCTTCGACGGATCTAGGCTTGCATAAGAAAATCAGAGCCACTCACTCGAAATTGGTGACTCGAGTCCGAGCTTCAGCTACCCAAGAGACACCTTCTAGGAAGAGAAAAGCTGAAAGTCCTCCAGTACGTCGTTCTCGGCAGATAAAAACTAGTAACATACATATAATCTTCATTGATTTTGTATCTCTTGCTTTAACATTGATACTTTTTTTGGCGATTGTATCAGCTCAACCCTCAATTGTTGGAGAGTCTGCGAGGCAAACAGCCAGAGTGACTGAAGATTATGACTCTGATGAGAGGAGTGGGGGAGAAAGCAGTTTTGATACCCTTACGACTGGAGAGCGAACTGATAGTGGTATTCACATCGAGTTCGATTTTGAAAAAGATATATTTAATCAAGCACAGATGCCTGAATCTGAGACAGAAGTAGCAGCAGATGTACCAACAGGATCCATCATTGCAGATAAATCTATTGATGACATTGGTACTGCTACCATTACAGAGGCTGTTCTCCAGGTTGAACAACAGAAGCCTCCTTTTGAGATTGTTAAGGAATCTGGGGTCAGAGTCTCCAGGGATATCGAAGAAACTCCAATTGTCGCTGAAGGTAAACTTCACATTAGCTTTATTAACATTTCAGCATTCGTGCTTTAATTTCTGCTCATTCCCCTTTTTCAGGTGGTCAAGTGGAAGAGGGTATTTCTGATACACTTACTAAAACAGTTTCTACTATTCATAGGAGATCTTTCGGATCCCTTATCGAGGAGCAAGTGGAGAAAGAGCATGCTGAAGCTTTGATTGACTTGGATGATGTCTCAATTCATAGTGGATACTTAGAAGCATCACTGGGTAGCCCTCTGGGGAGCGATCTGCAACGCTTTGTAGAAAGTTTATCATCAGGTTCACTAACCCAAAGTATAAATGATGGTGCGGGATTGTCGCCAACCGATACCACCTTGCCAGTCAGTAATGAGCCAAGGGCTGATGAGGTTGAGGATGTTCAGATGGAGCAACATATTAAACCTGTTAGCGGTGCAGAAAAGGAAACAGACAGTGTTATGGTTCCAGTCACAGAAGCCCCTGTAGCAGATGCTGTTGTGATTAGAACATGCTCTTTTGTTCAACAGGCAATGATTTTAGAAGGTACAAGTCTCCCGGTAGAGGATACTCCTGTAACACATGTCACTAGTAATGTACCTCCAGTTGCTAGCAGTTTTACACCTCCCAAGGCCGTGACACCTCTGAGAGTCCACTTTAGGGTGGATCAGTCATCGCCTCTAAAGGTTATTGGAGACCCTGTTGTTTAGAAGATATCAGATGAGGCTTCTATTGCTGAAGGTGGAGGGACCCGAAAAGCCTTACTGCATGTGACAGTCACACCTCATGCCATTATGGATCCTTCGACTACCTTGTCTTCACAGGGGTCACATGATTGACCTTCTGTTCGTGAAGAAACATTGGCGATTGCTGAGGGCGGAGTAAATGTCGAGAGAGAAAGGGATAATCGCTCAAGTTCTCAAATCCAGTCAAATTCACAAGAGCGAGAATCAAACCTTTCTATCCCTAAAGAACTCAGCTTTTTCGGGGACACCCCAAAGCCTCAATCTGCTATTAATTTTACCACAAAGATAATCATTCGCAGCATTTTGGCTACTGTTTTTCAAGGAGAGCTTTCTTTAGAGAAGATTCAAGGTGCCAAGGCTTTAGCAGATATGTTGATATTTTCTGGTACTGACTTGAGTTGTCTTCGCGATGCCCTTGTCCTTCTCTTTAACAAACTCGAAGAAAAAAACTCTTGGGATAAGAGTGTTGATCATGCCAAAGCTTTCCAAGATGAGGTCTTAAGGCACAAAATTCAATTAGCTGCAGAGATTGAAAGTGGTGAGGAGGAGATACAGGTGATAACTGCAAAAGAGGCCAAGCTGACACAGGAATTGGCTATGCATGCAGACCAACGTGCACATATTCAACAACAGATCGATGTATTGTAGCATCAATTATCTTCCGTGGAAAATACCATGGAAAATTTGCAGAAGTCCGTTTCAGAGAGAATTCGTCATCGAGATGATCTTTTCACGCATACAGAAGCAAAACGTACAGCCCTTAATGACTTCGTTCAGTCTTTGGAGATCGAATTGAATATTAAGCTGGACGGGATTGACATTAGTACTACTATCCCAGCTTATGCAAGCTACAAAGGGCGCCTCCTCATGGCAAAAGTACTGAATGCTAAGGGGCAACTGGAGAAGTTCCTGGACTGAGATTCTCTGCTGCACCTTCCATTTGATGGTTTTGCTTTTTCTCTTTTTTTTTTTTGTTCTGATTAACCCTGAAGGCCATGTGTACATTAACTTCACTGCTTGTATTCAAACTTTAAAATGGATATCAATGGAAAAGATTTTTTTTTCTTTTTTTTTTTTTTTTTGGTATGGGTGTTTGGTTTAATTTTTTGTGGATGTTTGATATGGTTTATGTGGATGGTTTGTTTGGTTTGGTTTTCTCAGACTTGTATGAGGGTGTGATTTGCGATCTTTTGGATCCACAAATCAAAAAAATAAGGGAGTCATATAGGTGGACGTTATCTGGTGCCCATGTGTAAGGCTTTCTCCAGGGTCCAAGACTTGATCCTTTTGGTGTCGAAAGGGGTCAAACAAAGTGGATATTGTCCGGTGCCTATGTGTGAGGCTTTCCCCGGGATCCTTGACTTATTCCTTAGGGCAAAGATTTGGTTTTGGTTTTTTGTTTAGATTTTGGTTATACAGGGTCTGCAAAAAGACTTATTCTATATAACCAAAGGTAGTCATATATGGTCTACAAAAGACTTGTTCTATACAACTAAGGATTAACTATATGGGGTCTGCAAAAAGACTTATTCCACACAGCTGAGTTTTGCTATACAGGGTCTGTAAAAAGACTTAATCTATATAGCAGGATGTTACAAGGGGTTTTGTAAGGATGTTATCCAAGTAACGAAAGTTTGGCTAGAGGGGTCGATGGAACTTGATCCTCTAGTCATTTTATACAAGTCTGAAGGATTTTGGTTAGGAGTCCTAGGTTGTGAGGCTCGAAACCAGAGAATTTTGGTTTTGGTTGGGAGTGAGAATGTACACTGTACATGGTTTGGGTATATTGTACATGGTTTGGGTATACCAATGATATTCAAGTATATTATTTCTTGAAAAGTTTTCCATTGATAAGCATCATGCATTTATCTCCTTCGAGTGTGAGGAGTGCATGTGTACCATTAAAGCAAGCCTTGCTTCCTCATTATTCTTTTGAGCTAGCAATGTGCTCAGAGAGTGATCAAGAACTCTAATGTAGAAGATGAGTGGTTTGCCTGAAATTAGAGTTGAAAAGATCAGTGGGTTTATGAGACACCATTTGATATCTTCACAAGCTTTATCCCACACAAATTCAATTCCTTTTTTTTTATGAGTCTAGATAATGCTCTACACTTCCCAGATAAGTTTGAGATGAACGGATAAATGTAGGCAAGTCTGCCTTACAATCCCTTAAGTTATTTAAGAGTTCTCAAAGAAGGCATCTTCAATATAGCTTTGACTTTGACTGATCTCTTTGAGAGTCAGTTCTACATCAGTGGCAACTTCAACCAATCGGGCCAAAGACTTAGTTTTATGACTAAGTATGATAACCTTGATTTTTGGTTGCAAATTCGTTTTGTACATTTCGATCGTTGCCCTTTGAGATGGTTGTTCTAAGCATTTATAGGATAATGCTCTCCATCTATTCATAAAGGCTTGTGCAGTTTCGTTGTCTCCCTGCCTTATGCTGCTGAGCATAGCAAAGGTGACTGTTTGATCCTCCTCCTGAAAATGGAGTAAAAACTTCTTTTCTGTGATCGGCCATGTCATGAATGAGAGTTCTGGTAACTGCTTGTACCAATCGAAGGCGACTCCTTTCAATGTGCTGATGAATAGTCTTATTTTTAGTGCATCTAACTCTGGCAGGCTTCCTAGGAGTGATTTGAAATGCACAATATGCTGATATGCTGACCCTTTCCCAAGGTATAGTTGGAAAGTCAGAAGTTTATAATCTGGTGGAAATGGAACCAGATCAAATTCCGGGGGATACTTGGGTGTAATACCTTTCTTTTTCATTCTGGTCTCCACTTTTGATTTTGTCAGTATCTTTTCAACTTCTTTAAAGGTCACATGTTTTTCAGGATTTGCATGAAGACCAAGGATTGATGAATGATCACCACCAGTAAAACCTGTAGCTATTACCTTGTCTGTTAGGGACTTAAATTGGGCTGTGAGAAGGTCAATTTTAGTGACATTCTCCATGATCATCGCTTGTTCTCTTCTATTGGCGAATAGAGGATTTATTTGAGCTCCAACCGGACCACCTAGCCGATCTGTTAAGATTTTCACTTGCGCAGTTAAGTGGTCGATCATAGCTCGTTGTTTGACAACATCACTGACATTGTCAGTTTTCATTTTCACTAGCATCTTTTTCGTCAGCATCTTTACTTCCACTAGCATCGTCATTTCCATCTTTGCTAGTTCCACTCCCGTCAGCCATAAACACAGTGTACTGACGAGGATAAGATGATGTTAATGCTTGAGGAGTGCATTGACTATCTTTTGCATTCAAAATAGTGATAGGATCATCGTCAGAATTAGTTTCGATATGACCTTCCGAAGTATTGCTTGAATAGGAGTCTGAATCAGAACCTAGTGATTGAGTTCGAGTCATACTCCGAGTAATTCTTCGAATTGAACCCTGCCCGACCATGAAAAATGAGGTCAAATCCGGATCATCTTCTTTAACCACCCATTTTTGAGTGATCTTGCACTATGACAGCTTCTGAGTTTGGTCCTTGTAATGGGCTAAAGCTTTCTTCTTGAGTTGGTTAGCCATCCTAGCTGCTGAGGTCTGATCTTTAAACCTGGCAACCAACGGCCTGGAAGTGCTTGTCACTCGTTCCCAATCTATGGAATCTGAAGTGGGAAGTGAAAGGATGTTAATAGCACCCCCTTGTTCTTTTTCTTTTGCTCTTTCTTCTGTTGGAGCGAATCTTTGAAATGAGTGAGATCGGTCGAATTATTGATAACTAATCGCTCAGCTTGTTTGTTGCCTTCAGCGCCATATGATAAGCCTTGGGTGAAGATAGTGGAGAAGGTGCCACTATGATAGAAGGTAGATGCCCCCTGCCAAACCTCCGTCCTTCTTTTTGAGTCAGAGGATAGAAAGTATTATCTTCAACTGAGGCCAAGAGTTTGTTCTCAGCCATATTGGATTTTGGAGTGTGTGGTTGAGGAGACCACGTGATGTATTTGGGGATGGATGCACCCTTCTGGATCTTCTTACGAGTTAGGAATTGCCAGAAGTTCTTTGGTGTTTGCTTGGTAATGACCTGCTATTTGGGCCTAGTAGGTGGTGACTTTAAGTATTGAGCAGTCACTGAATGTGACTTGTCAAGTACTAGTGATTTATGATCCGTGGACCAGACCTGCCTTGCCCCCAGACGAGGCTTGGTGATATGAAGATTGCTGCCTTCTGACTTCAGTTTGTGATTTGGTTCCTTCTGAACCTTGTTGAAAACTCCAAACAGATTCTGGGCGCATTTGGAAACCCAAGATTTAGGAGTTTTAGTTTTCGTGATGAATTTAAGGGTCACAGATGACCCATTTGAATCAGCCGAAGTTATAGAGCCTGTTGGAATAGAGAGTTTTTGAAATACTGAGACTCTTGACATAGGGGCAGTAAAGTCCATTCGAGCTTTTTTTGATGCTCTTACAGTTAGTTTGTTTTGGGTCATGGATATTTTAGAGAGCCTCTCCTTGGCCTCATCAAAAGTGATGATCAGGGAACCCATGATGTCTCTGCAAAATGTAAGCTCACAAGACTATATTAGTGGTATAACCAACATGGCTGTCTCTTAGGCTAGCCGGAATGGTTTATAGATGCCATCTAAACCAACATGGTTTTGAACCGGAATGGTTAGATATAGGCATAAATCCCATCTTATTATGCTATGCTGACTATCCCTGCTGTCAAAATTTCTGCAGCATTTTGGGTTTATCGAGTCAGGCTTAAAAGCATGCTATACTGACTAGACTTGGCTACCAAAATTTCAACAGCATTTCAGGACTATCTGAGTCAAACTTATAAGCAAGAGAGGATTGGATCAATCAAAGGGATAGGGCCCACGGGATCAAACCTGCACCACTATCACAATGACCACACAAGATCCATCAGTGGTTGACGCCGGACAATGCATAATTACAATGTCGTTGGTCTTATCACTGATTTAATAAACATTTTATATGGGTCAGAAGCCCTTTGAACTGAATCATCACTCTTCTAAAGTGAAAAGGGTGATGATTTGGTCATGCATATCAAGGTGCAAATTCTTCTAATCAAATGACAAGTGTATGCACATCAAGGTGCGAATTCATTCAATCAAGTTATGCACATTGAGGTGCAAATTCTTTCAATTAAATGGCAAGTGTATGCACATCAAGGTGCCCAATATCTTCATTTGTATGAACAATATGCACTTCAAGGTGTAAAAGTCATTTAATGATATTTTTAAACCCATTGTAGACATCAAAATGTCTTGTATGGGTGTAATTGGAGGTTAAATAAGCCTTTGTCATCATAAAAAAAGGTAAGTGACCGTGTGCCCCGGTCATAGGCTTTTAGCAGCAGTTTTCAACACAGCAGCGGCAGTTTCCAGTGCAATAGCAGCAGTTTCAGTGAAACAGTAGTAGTTTCAGTGCAACAGCAGCAGTTTTAGTGCAATAGCAACAGTTTCAGTGCAACAGCAGCAGTTTTAGTGCAATAGCAGCAGTTTCAGTGCAATAGCAGCAGTTTCAGTGAAACAGCAGCAGTCTCCAGCACAACAGCGACAATTTCAGTGCAATAGCAGCAGTTTCCAGTACAACAGCGGCAATTACAGTGCAACAGCAGCAGTTACAGTGCAACAGCGGTAGTTTTCAGTGCAACAGCTGCACTTTTCAGCAATTTTCAGCACTTTCATGCATTTTCTCACCAAATTTGATCACAAATTAGGGCAAATAATTTCCCACAGATGGCGCTAATCTTCTGATCGCGCTTAAAAATGACGTGGAAATGAATTACGGAATCAAGGTCCGACATTCACGCATTTCAAGCGTTAAGAAGAATGGAAAATAATTACAGTTCATCATTAATTTCCCTTTGTTTATGTAACACTCCGACCTAGCTTGACCTCATTTAGCGGTTAATTAATCTTGTTTTAATTGCTAATTGTGTTTTGTTTGTGTTTTATTTTCGTTGCGGGTCATGGATAGGTAGTTGGGTTGAGTTTGACCTGGATTAAGTAGACCAAGCCCTTTTTTGTAATTTTAGCTTTTCTAAGACATGGTCATTTTTGCATCATCTTGATGTCAACACGTATCTTTCGTTGAGCTCGTCAACTTTCGTAACTACGTCGTTTATAACCGAAGTCGTGTGATTCCATTGGACCAGGATTTGACTCAAACTAAAAATAGAATTCTGACTTGGACTCTATTGTAATTTGGACTTCCCCTTAGCTTATATAACTTCATACCATCGACAAGCTCGTTCTCTCTCTCTCATTTTCCTCTCACTGTTCACGTGGAATTATTTCTCTCTCCCTACTGAATTCTCTTCTCCATCGATCAAGCTGAATTGAGGGATTTTGGTTCTTTGCAAGCTCTATTGTGTTGATTGTGAGGTGAGTTGGGGATCCTTCCATCTCTCTCTCATCTCCTTCCTTCATTTCTCCTCCTTCCTGTTTTCCTGTTGTATGACATGTCTGTGCTTTGAGATTCTTTCCATTTCTCATGCATGCATGTTGTTTGGTTGGTGTTAGGTTGTGTATGGACCCAAGGACATCAGTTGTGTAATTGAATTCAAATTGAAGCAAGTATAACCATAACCTATAAGAACCCATGTTGGTATGCATTTGATTCTGATTAGTTCACATGAATTTGTATGGAAAAATGTGTTTACAGCCCATTTGATTAGTACTCTATCTATTTCCATTGGATATTTACAATTCTGATGATTTCACAGGGTTTCTATACGTGATTCAGAACATTGACTTCGTGCATGTACGGCTAAGCCATATGTCACTTACGGCTTAAAGTCCAGAAAGGGTATAAATCCAGTTTTTATCTACGGCTAGGGCACGGCTAAGCCGTGTATTGCACTACGGCTAAGTCGAACCTCAGCCGTGGCCCAGCCGTAGATCAATACAGGGTGCCTTTTTTTGGATTAACTGAGAGCAACCAAATTGACAGACATTCTACGGCCCAGCCACGGCTAAGCCATAGAACACATACGGCTAAGCCGTAGAGCAAAATACGGGTGAACCGTAACTGCGGATGAACAGTAAAGGGAACAGCGGTGGAGCCGCAGTGCATATTACGGCTACGCCGTAAGATGCCTACTGCTAAGCCGTACGTTCACCTACGGCTACGCCGTATCCACACTAGAATAATGAAGGACAAGGATAGGTGTAAGTGAAAGGACCGATATGGCCTTCATGAAAGAATGTAGAGCACCTAGACTTGCCCAACAGAATGTGATACAACGCGTGAATGATCTCGAGGGCTGCGATCATTCATGTTCATTATCCGGATGTTAAGCACCTCCCCATGGGTGTTGGTTTAAGGGACTTCGTGCACCGCCCGATTCAATGCAACACTAGACAACGGTGCATCGAATAACTTAAAACTACATCATCATGCACGGTTAGAAACACCGGATAATTAGATTAGAATTGGTTTGTAAGTAAAAATTATTCGATTTCGCATGATTTGTTGCATAACATGTTGCATTCGATCATTGATCTCTACTCTCTGATATCTTGCGTTCCGTTACTTTCACATTGTGGTTCCTTACCTTGAGTATGCATGTATAATATGTTCACAGATATGCACGTATGATATGTTGTCACGATCTACTCAAGGTTTTTATGATTGACTCTGTATGGTCAAGCACTACTTAGCCTCAGCCTTAGGATCTCGACGGGGTGAATTTGGTATAGTTTACATGGCCTTGCTGCAGTAAGGAAACATCTTGGGGAACCGGACCCCAAGAAACCGAGACCCATTATACCCTGGCCCGGACAATGGTGTTCTTTGCACGATACAAGATCCCTCTTTTGGGAGCATATGGCAATGTAGTAGCCACTAGTTATGTACACTGCATGTATACATTGATTCGCATCGCATATTTCCTTCTTGCATGACAGCCTAGTATACGAAATTGCCTTGTTTAATTTACATGACATTCTTTATTCTATTAAACACAACGTGTGTTAACTTACTATGGTTTATACTTTGCTGAATCGTCGTATTCACAGTTGTTTTTGGTGTTACAGGCCCAGGTACCCCTGCCGACCCCTCGCCGGTTGGCCAGACTCCAGTTGAGACCCCCAAGGCCCCATCAGGCCTAGAGGAGTGGATGTGATCACTCCACGGGAGAGCGTTCTTGGCATGGCATTGGAGTCTTGTTTCTTGTTTTGAGGATCTTCATACTTATATCTGTCATGATTGGTCATGATTGTATATCTTATTTTGTTCATTTTGTAAGACCTTCACATGTAACTATGGCAGTTCTTTCTTCGTATTCTCTTCTTGCACTGTTAGTTTGATGTTTCTGATATTTACAGCTTCCGCGTACATGTTTGGCACGTGTGAATGTTCCCTTGTGCGTGTGCATTTAGACTCGGTCTACGTGTACATGCACGGGAGTACGTGTGTCATTAGGTTTGGCTTTTGCTAACCCCCGAACCCTGGGCTCGGGTTGTGACATACGTATTGTATGGTATCAGAGCATTCCTTGCTCTAGATGATAAGCATGTAGGCATGTAGGACCGTGGTGAGGATACGATTATTTCTTTGTGGTCTTTCTAGATTTTGGGGCTTGTTGGGCGCAATTGCTTTGTGTTTGTGTCTGACTCTTTCCATTTTTCAGGATGGCGTCAGGTTCGGGTTTTCAGCAGAACGCCAGAAACATTGAAAATGGATCCGCACCGTCACCGAAGACACAGAATACAGATGAACGCATCCTCATGTTATTTCAGTCCCTACAGGCACAATTGCAAGCAATGCAAAACTTACAAGCACAAGTTACAACCATGTTAGACCGACAAAGCCAAGCCCCAGCTCAGTAACATATAGACCAGCAGGTGGTCTTTCAGCCTCTAGAGAATGACCCGAATGCCCTCTACGATAAATTTCGCAAGCGAGGAGCTATTGGGTTTTATGGGACAGAAGAGCTATTGAAGGCAGAACAGTGGCTGGAGCAGACGGAGGATGTCTTTGAGACCGTCGTGTGCACGAACCGGCAGAAAGTCGGACTAGCAGCCTCCATGTTTAGAGACGTCACAAAAACTTGGTGGAAAAGCGTGAAAGACTCATACAGAGACATTCCTAGTGCGACAGTTTGGGAGATGTTCAAGCAACAGTTCAGGAGGAAGTTCATCCCGGCTCACATGTTTCGAGCCAAGGAGGTTGAGTTTTTAGCTCTTCGCCAGCAGCAGATGACCGTGGCAGAATATGTGAACAAGTTTACTCAGTTGTCGCACTTTGCTCCAGATATGATTAGTACCGAAGAGAGGAAGGTGAACCGGTTTGTTGAAGGTCTGCATCCCTGGTACATGCACCACGTGACTGCGTTTCAGCGTCCGGCTACGTTTGATGATGCAGTGGATAGGGCCTATTCTGCTGAGGCCATTCACCAAGCTGCGAGAGCCGTTGAGCCTAAGCGACAGCCGCCTTTCAGTGCACGAGGACAAGTACAGAAGAAGACAAAAGGCTGGCAGAGTACTTCCAGTTCTGCCGGAGTGACTTGGGGGCATTGTGGCAAAGGCCACACGACTGAAACTTATTGGAGGAAGGCAGGTGCTTGTTTCATCTGTGGTTCGAGGGAGCATATGATAGCCGATTGTCCTTGATATAGAGCCTCCCAGCCCCCACCATCTGGTACTACCTCCGGTGCAGCTCCTGGCAGACCCAGTGCATCTCCAGCTCCGAGCAAGTCACAGTCAACTCGTTCAGGCTCGAGACAGCCTCGTCAGACAGCCTGTGCATACACTGCTACCCATGAGAGTGCCGAGGATCCACAGGTGGTTGAAGGTACTGTTTTAATTTCGCACGTCGAGGCATTAGCATTGTTCGATTTGGGGTCTACACGGTCATACGTAGCACCTCATTTCGCCGAGCAGTTACATCAGCAGTCTAAGCCGTTGCCATATATGCTGGTTGTATCCACCCCAGTTGGCAAGCGAGTGGAGTGTAGTGTATACTACCCCCATTGCGACGTGCAGATTGCAGGTCATCAGTTACCTGTTGATTTGATTCTGATGTCGATGCTGGACTTCGACGTGATCCTTGGTATGGATTGGCTCGCTCGATATCGTGCCTGTGTTAATTGTTACAACAGGACGATCTTCTTCGATTTAGGCAAGGGTTTCCGTTTCGAGGGCAGTCAGCAGAGATGCCCCAGACGTGTGATTTCGGCGTGTAAGGCAGATCGCTTGATCCGCAGAGGGCGTGAAGGCTTCATTGCCTTTATCTCAGCAAAGAAAGAGACGAAGCAGCTAGGTGAGATCCAGGTGGTCTGTGATTTTCCCGATATCTTCCCAGACGATGTGCTAGACTTACCCCCGGTTCGAGATGTGGAGTTCGCCATTGAGCTTGTTCCCGGCACGTCACCGATCAGCAAGGCTCCGTATCGCATTGCCCCAGCTGAATTGTCAGAGTTGAAGAAGCAATTACAGGAGCTTTTAGACAAGAGTTTCATTCGCCCGAGCGTCTCACCTTGGGGAGCACCAGTCTTGTTTGTCAAGAAGAAGGATGGTACCTTTCGGATGTGCATAGACTACCGACAGCTGAACAAAGTAACTATCAAGAACAAGTATCCCCTAGCCAGGATTGATGAGTTGTTTGATCAACTTCAGGGTGCAGCATATTTTTCTAAGATTGATTTGCGATCCGGATATCACCAGTTGAGGGTCAAAGAGGATGACATTCCTAAGACTGCCTTCAGGACTAATTATGGACATTATGAATTCCTCGTGATGCCTTTTGGACTAACCAACGCACCTGCAGCATTTATGGCATTGATGAATCAGATCTTTGCTCCTTTCTTGGACCAGTTCGTAGTTGTTTTTATTGATGATATATTGATATACTCTAAGTCAGCAGAGGAGCATAGGGAGCATTTGAGGAAAGCCTTGTCGTTGTTGAGAGAACATCGATTGTTTGCTAAGTTGTCGAAATGTGAATTTTGGCTTGAGCAGGTGGCATTTTTAGGTCATATCATTTCACGAGAGGGATTGGCAGTTGATCCATCTAAAGTAGAGGCAGTGGTGAGTTGGCCTAGCCCTAAGACAGTGACAGAAGTTCGAAGCTTCCTTGGTCTAGCGGGTTACTATCGTCGATTTGTCCAGGACTTTGCTAAGATCTCTTCTCCTTTGACGAAGTTGACCAGGAAGAATGTGCCATTTGATTGGACTGAGGAGTGTGAAGTCAGTTTCCGGACTTTGAAAGAGAAGCTGACTACGGTCCCAGTGTTAGCTTTGCCAGATGGTAGTGAAGGGTTCGTGGTGTATTCCGATGCTTCTCGAGTTGGTCTAGGCTGTGTGTTGATGCAGCACGGGAAGGTTATTGCATATGGATCGAGACAGTTGCGAGAATATGAGAAGAATTATGCCACCCATGATTTGGAATTGGCAGCCATCATGTTTGCATTGAAGCTGTGGAGACATTATCTGTATGGTGTGCAATTTGAGGTTCGTTCTGACCACCACAGTTTGCAGTACTTATTCACGCAGCAGGAGCTGAACATAAGACAGCGGAGATGGCTTGAGCTTATTAAAGATTATGACTTCCCAATCAAATATCAACCAGGCAAGGGAAATGTGGTGGCAGATGCACTGAGCAGGAAAGCAGAGTCTGTGCAGCTATTGAGCAGTTTACTCTTAGAGTTCCATGGTCTCCCTGTTGAAGTGAAACTAGTGGATGAGCGCGTGACTTTGGCTAGTACGCTAGTGTTTCAGCCTGAGATGATTCAGCAGATTAAAGACAGGCAATTTGAAGATCTAACCTTGAAGCGCATTCGAGACCACATTGGAGACAGACCCGATTTCAGACTAGAGGATGGTGTACTCTACTTTCAGAGTAGGTTGTACGTACCAGCAGTTGATAATTTCAAGGAGAAACTGATGAACGAAGCACATTACACTCAATATGCGATGCACCCAGGCAGCACAAAGATGTTTCGGAATCTCAAAGATCGCTTTTGGTGGAACAACATGAAGAGAGAAGTAGCAGGTTTTGTTGCTCGATGTTTGACATGCCAGAAGGTGAAAGCAGATCATCAGAGACCGCCAGGCTCGTTGCATCCTTTGCATATACCGCAGTGGAAGTGGGAACACATCACCATGGACTTCGTTTCCGGATTACCTCCGACAAGCAGGAAGAACAACGCCATTTGGGTGATTGTAGATCGATTGACAAAGTCAGCCCATTTCATCCCTTTTCGGAAGGGTATGACGTTTTCAGAGATGGCAAGGAAGTTCGTGGATGAGATCGTCAGGCTTCATGGTACCCTCGTGTCGATTGTATCCGATCGTGACAGCCGTTTTGTTTCATCTTTCTGGAGAGCTTTCCAAGAGGCTATGGGTACGAAGTTGAGCTTTAGCACGGCATACCACCCACAGACAGATGGGCAATCAGAGTGGACTATTCAGACTTTGGAGGATATGTTGCGAGCCAGCGTGTTGAGCTACGAGAAAGAATGGGATCTTCACCTATCGTTGTGCGAATTTGCCTACAATAACAGCTTCCACGAGAGTATTGGGATGGTGCCATATGAGGCATTGTACGGGAGGAAGTGTAGAAGTCCGGTATGTTGGGAAGAAGTTGGAACTCAGAGTTTTCACGGACCGACGATCATTGCCGAAACTACGGAGAAGGTGCAGAAAGCAATTGAGAACTTGAAAGTTGCTCGGTCGAGGTAGAAGAGTTATGCAGACACTCGCAGACGGCCATTAGAGTTTCAAGTTGGTGAGTGGGTTTTTCTGAAGGTCTCACCGATGAAGGGTACAATCCGTTTCGGCCAGAAAGGCAAGTTAGCTCCACGATATGTCGGACCGTTCGAGATCAAGAGTCGGATTGGTGATTTGGCCTATCGATTAGATCTTCCCGAGATGTTTTCAGGAGTACACAACGTTTTCCATGTTTCGATGCTTCGGAAATATGTTCATGATCCCTCCCATGTCATTCGTTATGACGAGGTTCAGATTCAGCCGAGTGCTGCATACATGGAGCGACCGCTCCGTATCGTGGGAACCCGAGAGCAGATACTCCGCACCAGGACAATTCGATGGGTCAAAGTGCTATGGGAGCATCACAGTCCCGATGAGGCTACTTGGGAGTTAGAAGAACAGATGGCACAATAATATTCCGATCTGTTTTCACAGGTATGAGTGAGTGAGTGTTCATTCCGAGGACGGAATGATTCTCAAGTAGGGGAAGATGTAACACTCCGACCCAGCTTGACCTCGTTTAATGGTTAATTAATCTTGTTTTCATTGCTAATTGTGTTTTGTTTGTGTTTTATTTTCGTTGCGGGTCATGGATAGGTAGTTGGGTTGAGTTTGACCTGGATTAAGTAGACCAAGCCCTTTTTTGTAATTTTAACTTTTCTAAGACATGGTCATTTTTGCATCATCTTGATGTCAACACGTGTCTTTCGTTGAGCTCGTCAACTTTCGTAACTACGTCGTTTGTAACAGATGTCGTGTGATTTCATTGGACCAGGATTTGACTCAAACTGAAAATAGAATTTTGACTTGGACTTTATTGTAATTTGGACTTCCCCTTAGCTTATATAACTTCATACCATCGACAAGCTCGTTCTCTCTCTCTCATTTTCCTCTCACTGTTCACGTGGAATTATTTCTCCCTTCCTACTGAATTCTCTTCTCCATCGATCAAGCTGAATTGAGGGATTTTGGTTCTTTGCAAGCTCTATTGTGTTGATTGTGAGGTGAGTTGGGGATCCTTCCATCTCTCTCTCATCTCCTTCCCTTATTTCTCCTCCTTCTTATTTCCCTGTTGCATGACGTGTTTGTGCTTTGAGATTCTTTCCATTTCTCATGCATGCATTTTGTTTGGTTGGTGTTAGGTTGTGTTTGGACCCAAGGACATCAGTTGTGTAATTGAATTCAAATTGAGGCAAGTATAACCATAACCTGTAAGAACCCATGTTGGTATGCATTTGATTCTGATTAGTTCACATGAATTTGTATGGAAAAATGTGTTTACAGCCCATTTGATTAGTACTCTATCTATTTCCATTGGATATTTACAATTCTGATGATTTCACAGGATTTTTATACGTGATTCAAAACATTGACTTCGTGCATGTACGGCTAAGCCATATGTCACTTACGGCTTAAAGTCCAGAGAGGGTATAAATCCAGTTTTTCTCTACGGCTAGGGCATGGCTAAGCCGTGTATTGCACTACGGCTAAGCCGAACCTCAGCCGTGGCCCAGCCGTAGATCAATACAGGGTGCCTTTGTCTAGATTAACTGAGAGCAACCAAATTGACAGACCTTCTACGGCCCAGCCACGGCTAAGCCGTAGAACACACACAGCTAAGCCGTAGAGCAAAATACGGGTGAACCGTAATTGTGGATGAACAGTAAAGGGAACAGCGGTGGAGCCGTAGTGCATATTACGGCTACGCCGTAAGATGCCTACGACTAAGCCGTACGTTCACCTACGGCTACGCCGTATCCACACTAGAATAATGAAGGACAAGGATAGGTGTAAGGGAAAGACCGATATGGCCTTCATGATAGAATGTAGAGCACCTAGACCTGCCCAACGGAATGTGATACAACGCGTGCATGATCTCGAGGGCTGCGATCATTCATATTCGTTATCCGGATGTTAAGCACCTCCCCATGGGTGTTGGTTTAAGGGACTTCGTGCACCGCCCGATTCAATGCAACACTAGACAACGGTGCATCGAATAACTTAAAACTACATCATCATACACGGTTAGAAACACCAGATAATTAGATTGGAATTGGTTTGTAAATAAAGATGATCCGATTTCGCATGATTGTTGCATAACATGTTGCATTCGATCATTGATCTCTACTCTCTGATATCTTGCGTTCCGTTACTTTCACATTGTAGTTCCTTACTTTGAGTATGCATGTATAATATGTTCACAGATATGCACGTATGATATGTTGTCATGATCTACTCAGGGTTTTCATGATTGACTCTGTATGGTTAGGCACTACTTAGCCTCAGCCTTAGGATCCCGACGGGGTGAATTTGGTATAGTTTACATGGCCTTGCTGCAGTAAGGAAACGTCTTGGGGAACTGGACCCCAGGAAACTGAGACCCATTGTACCCTGGCTCGGACAATGTTATTCTTTGCACAATACAAGATCCCTCTTTTGGGAGCATATGGCAATGTAGTAGCCACTAGTTATGTACACTGCATGTATATATTGATTCGCATTGCATATTTCCTTCTTGCATGACAGCCTAGTATACGAAATTGCCTTGTTTAATCTACATGACGTTCTTTATTCTATTAGACACAGCGTGTGTTAACTTGCTATGGTTTATACTTTGCTGAATCGTCGTATTTACAGTTGTTTTCGGTGTTGCAGGCCCAGATACCCCTGCCGACCCCTCGCCGGTTGGCCAGACTCCAGATGAGACCCCCGAGGCCCCATCAGGCCTAGAGGAGTGGATGTGATCACTCCACGGGAGAGCGTTCTTGGCATGGCATTGGAGTCTTGTTTCTTGTTTTGAGGATCTTCATACTTGTATCTGTCATGATTGGTCATGATTGTATATCTTATTTTGTTCATTTTGTAAGACCTTCACATGTAACTGTGGCAGTTCTTTCTTCGTATTCTCTTCTTGCACTATTAGTTTGATGTTTTTGATATTTACAGCTTCTGCGTACATGTTTGGCACGTGTGAATGTTCCCTTGTGCGTGTGCATTTAGACTCGGTCTACGTGTACATGTACGGGAGTACGTGTGTCATTCGGTTTGGCTTTTGCTAACCCCCGAACCCTGGGCTCGGGTTGTGACAGTTTACATGGGTTCAAGTGCCCTGACCGCGGGGATGCAAGTTGTTTACATGCATTTTGAAAATTTACAACCCCTCCCTCAAGTCTTAGATGTGATCTTAATTTGGAAATTACAAGAAAATGTACATAAGGTGGAAAAAATGTGAAAAAGAGGAAAAAATGGGGGGTGATCGTGACCCACGGTCACTGCCCCATTTCAGTGACCGTGACTCACCCACGATCACTGGGGCCTTCCAGTGACCGTGACTCACCCACGGTCACTGGATCCTGCCAATGACCGTGGGTCACGGTCATTGGCAGACAGTGGCTGTGAAGCCACTGTTTGCCTCCGTTTTTTGTGCTGTTCCTGCTGGTTCTTTCTTGGAACTTCTTTCAAGTGTTGGAACTCCATTTTCATGACTTTGGAGTGGTGGACAACCATTAAGAAGATCACATTTAACCATGAAATCAATCGAAACCTCTGTAACTCATCATTCGTGCTTACGGACTGCGTTTTTGTTTCAAGTTCGAAATGGGCAAATATGAAGCCGGACTTGTGTCATTTTAAGCCTATCATTTTCATGGAACAAAATGAGGTCTAGAGAGACTTCTTTCACAACTCTTGCGATGGCTAAGAAGCCCTACGAATAAGAGAAACAGAGGTGACAATGTCATCCTCTCAGAGATTGCCGACGTATGAACATAGCATGAACGTTGGCCATTCCACTTCCTTCTCTTCTTTTGAATTTTCTTCCTCACCTTCAAAACTGAGAAAAGAAGGTGGGAATGGTAGTGGAAGTGCTGCTAGAGTTTGCTTCTTTGTTGCTTTAAGTGCTTCTTTATTTGATTTCTTCTCTTTTCTTCTTTGTGTATGTGTTCCTCCCCCTTTTCCCTTCAAAATTTGATCCTTTTATAGACTCCCAATCAGTTTTGTGCAGTTTTGGGGAGTTAATAGTAGTTGTGGGGAGTAGGATTTCGAAGAGGAGTGGAAGGAAACTACCCAAAATCATGGGAAACATCTTTTGAAGGTCCGTGACCGCAGGCTGGGTCACGGACAAGGCCCAATTTTGGGTTTTCGCGTATGTGGCCTATTTTCATCTGTTTTGGGCTCAAACGATATCTGATTGCCACGAAACTTGGAGGGATGCTTCTTGAAACTATTTTCTGCATGTCATAAAAATTTCAGCTCGTTTTGACTTCGGGAAGTTGGTCAACTTTTTCATTAATTGGGCCCCGGTCACGGACAAGGCCCACTTTTGGAACATTGCATATGCGATCTATTTTCAATTGTTTGAGGCCTGAACGATGTCCAATCACCACGAAACTTGGAGGACCACTTCTTGACACTATTTTGAATGTGTCACAGAAGTTTCAGTTCTGTTTGACCACCTGAACTTGGTCAACTCCTTTTGTTTGTGGGCCCCGGTCACTCCCAAATCCCATTCTTGGATTTTTGCATATGTGGCTTGTTTCCGCCTGTTCGGGGCCCAAACGGTGTCCAATCGCCACAAAACTTAGAGGAATGT
This sequence comes from Sextonia rubra, assembly GCA_037013555.1. NCBI lineage: Eukaryota > Viridiplantae > Streptophyta > Magnoliopsida > Laurales > Lauraceae > Sextonia > Sextonia rubra. The sequence goes on from JASUAD010000001.1 coordinate 92,392,877, forward strand.
TTCTTAACACTATTTTGAGTGTGTCATAGAAGTTTCAACTCTGTTTGACCACCTGAACTTGGTCAACTCTCCAGAAGACTTTTTCTGACAGTGGGCCCTTGTTTCAGCTATTTGAAGCCCAAATGACCTCGGTTTGATTTGAAACTTAGAGGGACTGACGTCAAGAACATCTTGGATATTCATCCAAATCTCATGCAGTTTGAATTTGAGGAAGTAGGATTTCGAACAGTGGCCTATTCATTGCATGCGTTAGGTCACTATTCACTCCGCATTGAGATAGTTAGCTTGTTTTCTATCCGAACAGCCTCCACTTGACTCGAAACTTTGGGAGAATAACTTGGGGCATTCTTTGAGCATTCGTTCCAAATTTTATCTGCTTTGGCTTTCTGGAAGTAAGATCTTAGCTGGTGACCTCCAAATTCGGGATTACTGTCCTCTAAGCTGGCATGTAATGAAATTTAGACCAAACGGAGTCTTTTCGACTTAAAAATTTGCAAAGTATCTTCTGAGCATGACTGAAGTTTCATGCCCAAATTTCATCAATCTTGGACATCGGGAAGTAGGACTTTGGTCAGTGACCCCCTGGCTTGGGAGGGACTAACCTTAGGCTGACATGCTTGTGGCTTTTGAGTTCGATGATGTTTGTTCAACCCGAAATTTGAACTTCCTCTGAGAGTTCTAGGTACCTTAATCTTCATGGGATATCACTCTGCACAGGGATCCACAGAGCATAGCATATCATCACTTCGACATGTAGGAATGCCGGTTTTCACAATAATTCCCCAGGATCTGCAAATAACATCTGTAGCCTAAATTAAACTGAGATGAGGTGTCTTCGCTGCAGTATTTGCAATTTTTATAGGTCAACAACTTTGGTCTTGGAATAAATAAGGAGATCATAAAAAATATCTCCTTCATGCACATCCATGGTGGCAAATTGCAGGGCAAATTACAGGAGGTGCTTATGTTCCCGAAAGAGTTGAATCCATTGGTGGCTAACCCCAGTGTCACACTACATGTCTCTCGGGAAAACTTTGGATATTTCTTTTCAAATTATTTTCATTCCATGCAATAAGTTGGATGCCTCTCTATTCCATTATCAATGCTCTTATCACTATGCTATCTCATCTCTATGGCTGTCTTCCTTAACATATACAATTTGCATAACCTCAGTGTCAATTAGAAGTAAGAGAGTAGCTTATGAGGAATATTCTTTCGCTTGCCATCATTAACCTTGTACTAGGTTCATCACATTCTGGACATTTATCCAATTGAACATTCTCCTTCGAAAACAACACACAATCATGTTTGCAGGCATCTATGGTCTCGTATCCCATGCTGAAGTCAAGTACTAATTTCTTGGCCTTGTAAACCAAGGCTGGCACCACATGACTTTAGGGTAAGAAGTCCTTCAAAATTTGCAAATCTTGTTGAACTCCTTATTGCTACACCTACTTTCTACCTTCACATGTAACATCTTGATGGCAAACACCAACTAAGTATCTGAGCTTTTGCAGCCTAGGTACAGGCCATGCTGGGAAGCCTTCAACAAATTTTCAAAATCCTGCACATCTCTTACATATCTTCCTCCATGTAAAGGGTTTCTCTCTTAACCCTAAGGTACCTCTCTCATTGTTTTGATTCTAGAAGATCTTATTAATAGACCCTTTCTTCTCTAGAGCCTTAATTGGACAATTTGTACTGAGGCTTTGTTCTAGATATTCTTATCTTCTACATCTCTTGTGGAAGATTGTTAGAGGGTGCAAGAAGAATCACAATCTTTAGGTTGCGTGAGAACCATATTAGAGTTATGAGTATATTATCTTGTAACTACAAGATTTATAGTGCTTGATTGTTGGTCTAGTTTGGACACATGGTTTTTTTTTCGATTTGTGTTTCCATGTAAAAATCGTATTTTCCTGTAGTAGTTCCTTGTTTGATTTACTTTTATTTTCTGCTACATATTATGTATTTGTTTACAATCTATAAACTACATACTTGGAAACACCCTAAAAACCTTCATCATAAATTAGTTCAATTATTATTCACTACATAATCTAATCTATGACCAAAAAACATAGATGATGAAAAGTTTCATTTGGATGGTCAATAATCACTATCAGTTTCAGTGATACATGAAATGTAATGTTGGCAATGTGATCATTTGGAATTAGATTATCAGTAGTTTATGAAGCATAGGTTACCTATTAACCAAGCAATACTTCAAATAATTCACATATGCTTGACTTGATTAAGGCGGTAGTTCAATTGGTTTGAGCTTTGAGTTTGCTCTCTAAGATTTGGCATTCGACTTCCACCCCTTCCCTTATCTGAATATTATGTGTACAGCCATGTATCTACATCTAGGGATAAGTACTGCTCGTCAGAATCAGATAACCTAATAATGGGAGGCTAAAAGTGGTTGGTGATAGATACCTGAGTCATAAAAAAAAAAAAAATTCACAGATGCTTATGCAAATGCAAGATATAAATATCCTTTTAACATCTTCTTCTTGTCTGGTCATCTTTTTTCAAGATTTTCGGTTTCTTTTCCAAGTGTACAACATCGCCCGTCTTGACCTGTTCTCATGCGACAATAAAAATCGTCACCTTAATATATATATATATATATAATAGCCATAATATATTATCTTTGTCTCTTGAGAACACCAATTCTGCTAGGAATCTTTTCAAAGTGCTAACGCCAATTAGATTATGGACTACTCTGAGACTGGATGCTCTAGACTACTCATCACGTACCTAAAAAATGCAGTTAACTATCAGAAACAATTTCCTAGTTTTACTGATAATATCTTTGTTTCTGCATTCTTCTTAAGAATTTTTAAGTCTAAGAGCCTGTAGTAGATAACATAACACTAAGAAATTGCAACAGTTGAATTCACTTTCTTTAGCTTGATCTCTTAGGCCCTATTAATTTGTTTGCATTCAAATCCACAAAAATTGAATACATAGAGTGATCAAGATGAAGATCAAAGTGAATTTTAAAAAATGAGCACTAAATAACATAGTCTTTTGATTTTATGTTATTTAATGTTTATTTTTAAAAATTCAACTTAATCTTCATTTTTAACCACCCTTTATATTCAATTTCTATCTATTCTAATGCAAACCAATAGGCCCTTAAGAGTTCAATATAATGACGTTCATCAAAGCAAATATTAAAGGGGTGAAGAGTGAACCATCAAGGGTGTACTTTTCAATCACTTGTTTGGAACATTCTCTATGCCGAGCAGGGGCTATTTGATAGACCCTTGTGGATCTTCACTTCCAATACATCAATTTTAGCTCCTTTGATCAAGAGATTTTTAATATAATTTTTGAGTGTTTATACCCATAATAAAAATAGAAAAGGACCTAAAGCTAGAAAAATTTTGGCAGTGACTACAGTTGGAATCTGCATACGCTATAAAGTCACAGTTTCCTCAAAACTAGGCACAGTTAAAAAGGTCGAAATTTACTTATACAAGGTTCTAGGTTCTCATCTTTCTTCCATAGGGCAGTAAAAATTCCTTCCTTCTCAGTTATTGGCTATCGAGTCACTTGAAGGGATGGACTCCCCATTTAAGAGTTCCACAGACCTGAGGCCCAAAGAAAAATGATTTCCATAACTTAATGTAAAAATAAATCGAATTTCTTGCTCCTTCCAGTTTTCTAACATGTGAGGAAAATTACCATGGCTTCTTTTGATGATTATAGTTTATTAATCCTAACCACCTTAAAATGCCTCCCGCTGGTTCCTTAGAAATGTATCCTTCTCAATAGACATTCTTGTTGAGTATTGCAGACGCCCCTCCAATGCTCAATTCATTCATCCAGGCCCGTTTTATTTCTCATTTAGTTTCCTATACCATGTATTATTTTTCCTGCATATGTGGGTCTCAAGTTAAAGAAAGGTTTATAAGACTCTGGCTATGCAGAAACATCTAAATTTACCTCTTTTATGGCACCCAACCAACCCTATTTAATTGACATGGGTTCTTAGAAAGTGATGAAAAAAATTACCTCAAAAGTAACTCAGTTTTTTTATTTTTGATCTTTCATAATAAAGTAACTCTCTGCTGTAAATGACCAAATGCGACATTCTTTTGAACCTTGTCTATGTTCAATCAATGAAAGGCCGGCCAAACCACTATGGCAATATAAGTAGAAGCAGAAAAAAAAAAAAGGCATTGTTTTGTTGAAGTGAGTGTTCTGTATTGATAAGTACTCCACAGTCATGCAATCCAAATCATGGGCCACATCAAATAATCTTATTTACTCTCTTTCAAAATTTTTTAACTTTGACAATTTCCATCTCCACAGATCGGATGGCCGTGATATCACCTCACAAGCTGCTTGTTCATTCCACATACATTGACTTCTTGTACCATGCTAAGCAGAAACAAAGGCTGACAGCAATTGGAACTAATTTAATAACATTTGGTGCCGTCTCTGTTGACCCATTCCTGCATCCTAACACACCTCTGCATTTTTATTAAATGGTTGAGGGATAGGAGTTGGTATGGAGTGAAATCTTATCCATCCTTCATCTGGTCTATAAATACAGTCTTCCCCTGCATTGCTCGACAACCCACGTCGAACCTCATCTCCCTCAATAATCCTTCCTCATTTTTTTCACCAGCCAGTCACTTCATTTCGTTCATAAAAATGGTTTCAGGCAGCTTCACCGAAGAGAACGTATCGACCATCCCTCCTGCAAGACTGTGGAAGGCCAGCATTCGCGATGCCCACAACCTGATTCCCAAGGTCTTGCCCGAACTTATAGCAAGCTGCGAAATACTTGAAGGAGATGGGGGCGTTGGCAGCATTAGGCAATTGACCTTCACAGAAGGTTTGGAGTACATTCCTAATTCCATGTTTGTGCTTCTCAATACCATAGTTACCTGATTCGAAATTTGACCAATTCACCTTCTACTTTGCAGTTTAATATTTATCCAAATTCGATAGTTTCTTTAGAGTAGATAATGCATAAATCAGGTAACTATGGCCGGTACTTAAGTGGCTATTTTTGTTACTAATGTCTAAAATCCTTGTTTTCATGTACCAATTTACAGCTTTTAAGGACTTCAGCTCCGTGAAGGATCGCGTTGATATTATCGATGATGAGAAGCATGTGTTCAAGTACACGGTCATTGAAGGAGGGCTCATTGGGTTGAAAAGATTGAAATCGTATTCGTTTGAGATACACATAGAGCCTACTGGCGATGGGGGGTCTCTATCTAAGATGGTTGTTGAATATGAGTCCTTCGATGACAGCCTTCTGAGTGATGAAGAAGTCGGTAAGATTAAGGGAGGGATTATTGGGATGGTTAAGTCTGTGGAAGGTTATCTGCATGCAAATCCTGAAGCATATGCCTAAAGTCTGCAGTCTATTCTACCATTTGTGTGAATCGTTTGGTTTGTTCTGTGTGATTGTTTATGACCATAAATTGCTCCTTCAGATTCTAAATAAGTTACTCCGGATTCAAAGTATCATAACTATCTGTTGTGAGTCATATTAAGCCAAACCTGTGTAACAGGTTACTCAACGTATTTTTACAAAATGTTCCTGCTGAATGTGGTGGTTGACACTCACAACTAGTACAGTAATGAGTCTGTCAGACAATATAATAATGGAAAATTTCAGTTTCATGCACAATGGTGCCTTTAATTTGAACAGTTTGGCTCTGGTGTTTTATTATTATTATTATTTATGCTGCTTGACTTCAGATTATTCATTCATTCATAATGTGTCATGTTTCTGCATATGCCAGTCTCAAATTCAGTAAAAAAAAAAAGGGACAGTGGGGGGGCGGGGTGGTTGTGTGAGATTTAAAGTCTATCATAAATTACTCGTCAAGACTAAATTTTAAGTCGACAAAATTTATGCCCGACTAAGCTCAATGAGATGAGATATGGTTACAACAAGAGCCTGTTTGTTTCATGAATTGAGTACCGATTATTTTATTTTTGTTAAGTGGTTAAAATTGAAAAACCCGTCCTTCAATGAAATTTGAATCAATAGAAGATGCATGTGAAATGAACATCCAGCCAACACCATAGTAATTCAATACACTAGAAAACTCAAGATCACATCTACATCTCCAGTATATATATATCTTCACCCCTCACCTCTTTAATAATCCCCGTACACTCTAAGATCTAGATCTTTTTATCATGAATTCACATGTATTCAGTTCCTCTCTATCTTATGCAAACCAACAGGCCCCAAATGACCATGATCAATACCGACAAGTGTATTGTGGATGTGCTTCAGCTTTCATTGTCCAAAAAGATAATGTTGATGCGCGTTACAGCCGTCCAAACAAAAATTTAATGGTTTAGAAAAAGAAAGCCACTTGAAATTTATTATGCTAGACATCTTTCAACGAGTCCTTTTCTTATTGTGAAGTAGGTAAGGTGGGTGAAGGAGGCGTTGTTGGAAGAACTTGGGTCAATGGTTTCATTTTGGACATTGTAGGCCGCATCATGACCATTTCAGATATATCCACGTCCCCAAATGACCCTGAACGTGGCCCCTAGTTTGGCATTGAACCATGTATCATGTAACCATATGAACTATAAACCATGTATCATGTAACCGTAAGAACTATAAAAAGTACCGACAAAGTGGCAGCAAGTCCTATTTCCATCTTCTATTGCCAAGGCAGTGTAAGATTCTATTTCAAATGCATATAGGAATGCAAGGCTTTGAACTGTTTGATCAAACGTATTTTGATCAAGTTGACGTGTAACATTCCATGCCTAATTAATTATTTAATTAATTAAAATTTAATTTGATGTAATTGTTTGTATTTTAGTTAATTAAGGTCGTTAGAATTAGTTAGATTTCTTTTGGGTTTTGGGCTAACCGGGTAGTGGATTTAGATCCACAAATTTCCTCCACTCGACCCAGCCTGATTCGGAACCATTTTGGACCCATTAAACCCAATTGACTCAAACTGGGGCCTTTACTTATAATTTCTCTTTATTTTAGAGACCTTTTTATAGAAACAAAAATACAACCCCAAACCCTATTCCCTTATAAACACTTGAACACAGCAGCCCCTTTCCCATCTCCAAAGTCGTTTCTTCTTCTCTCCCTCAAGCCTCAACGATCAGCCATCTTCCAAGCCACCAGTCGTTGGATTTTCCACCACCGGATCTTCTTCATCGTCGTCCTTCCATTGTCTTCCTCGTTTGGGTTGTGTGTGGGCTCGAGAGAGAGGTCTAGGATCATCATCATCTTCACCAATCTTCATCAAAAGGCAAGTGAATACCCATTATTCATAAGGATTAATTACATAGTTTTCTTTGAATCCATGGTAGTGGAAGTATTTTGTAAAATGGCCATTTAAATTCTATGTTAATAATAATATGTTAGATGGGTGTAGATTTTGTGAATATGTGTTGTTGAAAGACGGATTGAATGATCAAAGGGGCTAAGCCCATTGATAAAGGATTTTTATATTAAAAAAAAAAAAAAGAAGAAGCAAGTGTAAGGTTGCCTGCACATTGCTGCATAGGTGCATAAGTGCACCTGGTAGCAAGAGCAGGACTGCCTGCAAGCGTCCTAAGCAGATATTTGTAGCATTTATATGCACGAGCATTCAGCAAGTTCAGTTAGCTGCATACATGTTTAAGGGTGCAGCTAAATAGTGGTGGGACTTAGTTAAGGAACAGTGCATGAAAATACGGTACCGGAGGTAGGTGCTTGGAAAACATTCACGAAGGAGTTCACCGATAAATTTGTGCCTAAATATCTTCAAGATCAGAAAATGGAAGATTTTGAAACTATGAAGCAAGGTGACATGACCATACAATAGTATGAGACAAAGTTTACCAGAAAGTCTAAGTATGCACCTACCCTTATCCACCCTTTAGAAGAAAAAGTCAGATGTTTTCTCAAGGGTATGAATGCTTGTATTGCAGCAAAAGTAGGGGATGTGGAAAGGCCGAAATTTTAGGATCATGTTAGGGGTGCTAATTGGGCTGAGGGCATAGTAAAGCGGATGGGCGAGGAGAGGCAGTTCCGTCAGGGTTGAAACACCGGCCAGTGCAGAATTAGTTTGCAGAGCCACTTTAGCAGAAAAAGTAGAAGTTTTAGAACTCCAATCCTAATATGAGAAAACCACAGTGTGCCCGGTGTGGGAACAACCACCCAACAGAGATGTGTTGATGGGTATAGGGCTTTGTTTCTATTGTGGACAATTGAGGCATAAAACCTGTGATTGTCCTAACGGAGGCCAGAGCACACTTTGGCGAGGGAGACAACGTAGGGAGTTATGAGCAACAGTAGCAGCCCGGGAGGTAGCACCCCAATTTAGGCCACAGTAGCTTTACTAGCAGCTACCTCAGGCCCCACAGCAACAGTAGTTTAGGGCTTTAACGCCTTAGTATTAGCAGTTTTGGGGACCAACCCCTCAGCAACAGCAATAGAGAGCAGTAGCTCATCAGGGGGAGGGGTAGAATCAGGGCCAGTAGGGCCAAGGGCGGCAGAGGGTTCAACAACATCAGAGGGGTCAGTAGAGGCCACATAGGCTAGTGCAGGATCAGCAACAGAGGCCACAACAGGTTGGAAGAGTTTTTATAGTCACTCATGAGGAAGCAGATGCTTTGGAGGAGTGCGTGAAAGGTTCTATTCTTATCTCGGAAGTAGAAGCTAGGGTGTCATTTGATTCTGGTGCCACCTATTCTTTTGTTTATCAATTTTTCACTAAGCATTTGAATGGGGTGGTGTTGCATTTAGATTATCCCCTATTAGTTAATACACCCATGGGTAAATGAGTTAAATGTCATTAGTACTTTCCTCTTGTCTGAGTTTCGATAAGGGAGTTGATTTTACCAGCAAACTTGGTACTTATGACAATGAATGACTTTGATGTCATTTTGGGCATGGATATGTTCAGTACCTATAGAGCCATGATGGACTGTTTTAATCAGATTATCAAGTTAAAAGTCAAATCAGATAGTGTTGAGTTTATCAAGTAGAGGAAGTGGATTCCTATTAGTAGGATATCAGCTTTGAGGGCAGATTCTATGCTTAGGAGCGGTTGTGAAGGTTACCTGGCGTTTATCACGAAGGATAAATAGCCCAAGGTTGTGGGGGATGTATCGGAGATACACATAGTTTGTGAGTTTTCGGATGTCTTCTCCGATGAGATTCTAGGCTTACCACCAATTCAAGAGATGGACTTCACCATTGAGTTAGCATCAGGGACAACACTGATCTCCAAAGCTCCTTATAGGATGGCACCAGCAGAGTTGAGAGAATTGAAAATTCAGTTGTAAGACTTGTTAGATAAAGGCTTCATAAGACCTAGTGTATCATCATAGGGAGCACTTGTTTTATTTGTTAAGAAGAAAATGGTTATATGAGGATGTGCATCAACTATAGACAGCTCAATTAGGTCACTATAAAAAACAAATACCTATTACCTAGGATCAACGAGTTGTTTGATCAGCTACAAGGAGCTGAGTTCTTTTCGAAAATAGACTTGAGATCAGGACACCATTAGCTGAGAGTCAGAGATCAGGATGTGCAGAAAACAACATTCAGGACTAAATACAACCATTACGAGTTTCTAATGATGCTGTTTGGATTAACAAATGCAACATTCAGGACTAAATACAACCATTACGAGTTTCTAATGATGCTGTTTGGATTAACAAATGCTCCAAGATTTTTCACAGCTTTGACAAATAAGATCTTCACTCCATTTCTCGACCAGTTTATAGTAGTTTTTATCGATGATGTGTTAGTGTACTCCAAGTCTCGAGAGGAACACAAGAACCATCTTAGAACTTCATTATAGACTTTGAAGGATCACTAGCTCTATGCGAAATTGAGTAAGTGTGAATTCTAGCTAGAGTAGGTGTCTTTCCTTGGTCACATTAGTAGTAGAGAGGGTTTAACAGTGGATCAAGTAAAGATTGAGTCAGTTGTCACTTGGGAGAGACCCACTTGAGTGTCAGAGATATGCAGTTTTCTTAGTTTGGCTAGTTACTACAGGAGATTTGCTCGAGATTTTCCTTGATTGCAGAGCCATTGACTAAGTTAACACGGAAAGATGTGCCTTTCATGTGGTTTCACGAGTGTAAAACCAGTTTTCAAGAGCTGAACACCTAGTTGACTACAGCTCCTGTACTCACACAACTGTTGGAGAGTGGTCAGTTTGTGACTTACACGAATGCTTCAAGTGCTGGTTTTGGATGCGTACTCATGCAGGATAAAAAAGTTGTCTCCCATGGATCTAGACTTAAGGAACATGAGAAAAAGTACATTACTCACAATCTTGAACTTGCAGCTGTAGTTCTAGCACTGAAAATGTGGAGGCATTATCTGTTTGGTGTAAGATTCGAAGTGCATTTAGACCACATGAGTCTTTAGTTTTTGTTCACTGAGCCAGAGTTGAACATGAGGCAGATCCGATGGATGGAATATATTAAGATTTTGACTTTTCGATTAAATACTATCTAGGGAAAGCAAATGTGGTGGCAGATGCATTAAGTAGAAAAGTAGCGATGAATGCATGTTTGGGGATAGAATGGTCTTGGGCAGAGATATTTTTGGATTTAGGGGTTGATTTATAGCCGATTAGTGACAGAATGATGATTGCCAGTATGTTTGTTTGGGAGCTAGAAATTTTGAGCATAATCAAGAGCACACAGTCAAAGGATCCGGAGTTGGTCAAGGTGATTGAGCAGACTGCGAGCAGGCCTGACTTCAGATTGATAGATGGTGTGTTGTACTATCAGGACAGATTGTGTGTGCTGAACATAGAGGAGTCGAAGAATCAGATTCTAATAGAGGTGCACCACTCTCGTTTCACTAACCACCTTGGTAGCACAAAGATGTTTCAAAATCTCTGTAGCCATTATTGGTGGAACAGTATGAAAAAGGAGATTTCAAGGTTCGTGTCTAAGTGTTTGGTGTGTCAGCAGGTCAAGGCATAACATAAGAGTCCCTTAGGGCTTCTCAAGCAATTGGAAGTACTAGATTGGAACTGGGAGCACATCACTATGGATTTCATATCAGGACTTCCGATGATTCATGGTAAGGACAGTACATGGGTGATAGTGGACTAATTAAACAAAGTTGTGCATTTTCCACCGATGAGCACGAAGACACCTAGAGATGAGTTAGCCAAGATGTACATGGAGGAAGTAGTCAGATTGCATGGTGTCAAGGTATCGATTGTCATAGATAGGGATCCAAGGTTTCTGAGTAAGTTCTAGACATAACTTCAAGAGGCGCTCGGTTTTACCTTGAACTTTAGCACAGCGTATCATCCAGAGACAGATGGACAGATAGAGAGGACTAATCAGACACTAAAGGATATGTTGCAGGCTTGTATGTTAGATTTTGGAAAGGATTGGCAGAAAAGCCTTCCTTTTTGTGAGTTCATATACAACAACAGCTACCATTCAAGTATTGGTATGGCACCTTTTGAGGCGTTGCATGGGAGCAGATGGAGGACCCCAATTTATTGGGAGGAAGTTGGTGTTCGGAGTTTTCACTGGCTATTGATAGTCGTGATACCAGTGAGAAGGTTCGGCAGATACATGCTAGATTAAAAATTGCTTAGAGCAGACAGAAGAGTTATGTTGACTTAAAAAGGGGAGATCTTGAGTTTGTAGTGGGTGATCATGTGTTTCTAAAAGTAGGACACTCAGATTTGGGTAAAAAGGCAAGCTCTCTCGCGAATTCATTGGGTCGTTTGAGATTCTTGAGAGAGTGGGAGATGTAGCCTACAGATTGGCTTTGCCAATTGCGTGGTCAGGAGTTTATAATTGTCTTCCATGTGTTGATGCTGAAGAAGTAGGTCATCGATCCTTTGCATGTTCTCCAATATGAATGGTTAGAGATTTAGCCTGATGTTACCTATGTTGAGAAGCCATTACAAATCATTGATATGAAGAAGCAAGTCCTATGGACGCGAACAATTTATTGGGTGAAGGTTTAGTGGGAGCACCACAGTCTAAGGGAGGCCACTTAGGAGATCAGAGACCTAGTGAAGAAGTGATACCTAGATCTTCTTCATTAGGTATGTTAGACATTTGGAGGACCAAATGTTCTAACGGGGGAGGAATGTAACATTCCATACCTAATTAATTATTTAATTAATTTAAATTTAATTTTATGTAATTGTTTGTATTTTAGTTAATTAAGGTTGTTATAATTATTTGGATTTCTTTTGGGTTTGGGATAATTGGGTAGTGGATTTAGATCCTCAAGTTTCCTCCATTCGACCCAACCCGATTTGGACCCATTTAACCCAATTAACTCAACCCGGGCCTTTACTTATAATTTCTCTTTATTTTAGAAACCTTTTTATAAAAACCAAAATACAACTCCAAACCTTATTCCCCTGTAAACACTCGATCACAACAGCCCCCTTCCCATCTCCACAATCGTTTCTTATTCTCTTTGAATGTTCTAAGGGGGGATTTACACATTTTTCTTCGAATCCCTAGTAGTAGAAGTATTTTGTAAAATGCCCATTTAAATTCTATATTAATAATACTATGTTAGATGGGTGTAGATTTCTTGAGTATATGTTGTTGAAGGATGGATTGAATGATCAAAGGGGCTGGGCCAATTGACAGATGATCTTTGTATTGAAAAAAAAAAAAAAAAGAAGAAACAAGTGCAGGGCTGCTTGCACATTGCTGCACTAGTGCATAAGCGAACCCAGCAGCAAGAGCAGGACTACTTGCATGCGTGTGCAGGTGGGAGCCCACCTGCACTTGGCTGGTGGGCCCACAGGTGTAGTCTGGAGTCCCTAATATGGTGGGGCCCTAATAGTGATGTATTGGTGGGTCCTTGGTAGCGGTGTATAGGTGGGCCAACACTTGTGTTGGGGCTATGGGACTGGAGGAGTTTGGGCTGATTATTATTATTTAGATTATTTATAATATAGAAGAACCTTGTGTTGCTCTTGGTACCCCAGTAAACATGATTTAACAAATTAAATCCATCACATCATTTAAGTAAGGGGTTATTTGGGCAAATTTTTCCTGACAGATTTCATAGTTAGTACATGATGGTACAAACCGCCCGCACTTAGATGAAGTAAGAACTGGGCTATACATCATCCTGGTTTTCAAAAAGTTTCCAACCTTACATCATCTCGGTTCATGTGGAGTTATCGCATGCGTGAATTGTGGTCATAGAATTAGGAAAATTCGTGGAGATTTTTCTTGATAATTGAGATTGTGTTTCTCTACCTCGTTACGTACATTTTAGAGTTTATAGTCGTGAGTTTATGATGATCTAGACTGTGTTGTAGCTTGGACCATGCATTGTTTATTTGAGGGTATTCATGTTGTATTGTACATCATTTTATAGGAATAACCTCTCATTATGTGGTACTTGGATACCTATTCTAGCAAGCCCCTCACACTACCATAGGATGTGTCTGTCGAACAATCACTGAACCATGTTTATGAGTCTCAACACAGAAAAGGGTGGGGATGTGTGAGATTATTATGTAGATCTAGTCGTTGGACGACTGCAGTCGGTACACAAATGTTCACTGTGATGATTTTACTGGACTTAGGGCTAAAGACGGGCTTACCACTTGTACACGGTTGGTTTCCCTGTGATCTTTTGGATAGGATGCTAGGCATTTGAAGATGGATTTGATCCACCATTTTGGACAGGATGCGAGGCATCCAAAGATGGTATAAATTCTGTAGGGGCATTAGTTGATGCGATCCTCGATGAATGTGATGTTGTTCATTTGATGTAAAAGTTGGATTTAAGATCCGTTCTTTTTATTATGCATGCATTCTTCTATCTATATTGTTCATATATTCATATGATGTCATCGTCTTATTCTTACATTCATAGTGTATTTTATTATGAGTTAAATGTATTCTACTAACGCCACTTTTGTGGTTGACCTTGTGTTTCTAAATTGGTGCATAGGTGCCGAGCCCAGCTATGTAGAGGAGGAGGCGAAGGGTGAAGCATTTCAAATGCTTGAGCCAGCTGATGTTCCAGAGTGGGGTGCAGACAATGGCTCCGGGCCATCTAGTCATGCCTAGGAGTGACTCATCTAGTTTACAGTTATTTTGAATAAATCACTCTTTAAAGACTTTATCCTTTAGTTAAACACTATAATAAACTATTGTTCATTTTATTTGCAACTTGAACTTTTATTATTATTATTATTATTATTATTATTATTATTATCTTGAGATATGCACATCTGATTTTCCATTGGTACCTATCGAATATAAATGCTTCCGTAGGTTTGAAAGAAAGTGAATGGACTAAACTCACCATAGCCTAAAATCTTGTGAGAAAATAATTAGGAGTCATTGGTTTTATTTACAGGAAAAAATTTTAAATTGGCTCCTAATTTCACATAACCTTATTTTCATTTTTGGGGATCTGACATGGTGTCACGCCTTAATCCCAAGAATTAGGGATTAGAATGGGCCCCCAGGGTGTGAATACATAATTCTGTAATAATCTGTGCCATATGAAGATATTCACAAATTACTATGTACAAGGGGGATTCCACAGGAACGTGTGAGGAAAGTCCAACAACACGCAGATCAAAATTCAACATCAAGTGGAAACTATAAAATACACCTGTAATGATCATAAACAATGCATAAGAGAGAATATTATACCATCATAAAATAAACTTAAGTACTTTAATTAACCATTCCCATCACATACATAACCACAAGACCCTAAATAGGTCTTATATATAATGTCCAATTTAAACTGTTTCCTTTACACAAGACTAAAATCACAACTGATTAACCCAACAAAATCACTTGACGCTCTCTGTAGGACGAGTAGTAAAAGATTCCCTTGTCCTTCCATTCTTCTATACCCCTACGTACCATTGGGGCACCCTCTAGGGACGCATCAATAGTCGCATTGGGGCTTGATCCTATACCTATAATACCAAGGGTAGCACTGTTAACATGACGGTTAAGCAAATATAGAGATATATAAGACCATTATGCTGTATTAAATGAATTAAGAAATATATAATCGTAAACTAGGCATGTTGTGCATGAGTAAACATGAGTAACGAATCATAAATAGGATATCGTACATACTAGTTGAAATCCACGATGCTATATTCTCCCAAAAAAGAGCATATCATCTAGAAAAAGTGTGCATATGGGATGCTAGGGGTTCAGGCTAACTTCCCGAGGAGCGCCGACAATTCCTCCATGGACTATTGGAGTAACAATATAAAGATACTCAAACTGGTCTCGTTGAACCTAATAAGGGCACAAATAAAGTGGTGCCGACTCAACATATCAAGACCAGCTCGAATTCACATCTTTTATACATTTCAGTCGTACTCATCATATCATACATAAGGGAGTTTGATCTTGAGATCACATTCATTCATAGAAATCAAAATTTAACGAGTATCTAATAATCAATTAATGCATACTTAATTGAGCTACATTATGTTGAGGGCATGGTTTCTTAACAATATAAATGCATTTAAATTAAGAAGGTATCAAGGAAAATTTATGAGCCAATCCTATGCTAGATAATCCATGTACCCAATGTCATTCAACACGATGTATTCATAAGATGTCCAATGTCGTTGTGTCACCAACCATGGCATTAGATTGTGTATGCAAAGGACACCTATTCTTATGGCAGCAGCCATGACGTGACATTGGAAATTCATCCAGAAACTCAAAGGGGATAAATGACAGCTCTACACTCATCCTTCTTATCATTTGATCACCATTGGGCTAATTTAATTGAGGAAAAGGAGCCATATCTAAAGCCTTAGAAGGTCAATTGAGGTCTATAATATCCTAAGTTCACAGTGCTCTTACGGCTCAGTCGTGCATGTATTATGACTTAACCGAGTGGCTTAGTTTTTCCCTCAAGTTCATACGCATTTATAGCTTAACCGTACATTAGCCTACAGCTTAGTTGTGCTAAGCTTATGCCATGACCCGAGCCCAAGAAATCGAGGGTTAGGAGAAAACCTAATCAGTGACACACGTACTCCCATATATGTACCCCTAAACCTGGTCTAAGAGCACATAAACAAGGGATCTATCACACGTGCAATCCTTGTACGCGGAAGCTGTAAATAGTATCAGTGCAGAAAGGAACATAAAAGACACAAGACATGTAATCATTAGGGACATCAAATACAGGAGAGAATATATAGTAATACAGATGCAATAGATAAACCCTAACATGCAACAGACGAGAAAGTGAGAAATGCGAGGCACCCTCTGGAGTAGATCAAACACACCCACTCCTCGTCCCACTGGGGTCTTAATGATCTCCTCCAACGTCAAGTTGATCTTCGAGGAATCAGGAACTGACGCTGATCCTGAAACACCAAGAACAATGAGTGAGTACAACGACTAAGCAAAGTATAAGCAATATAAAGGTAACACGTGCTGTGTCTAAGAAGATTCAGTAAACAGGTAATCATATAAGATGTCAATCCCATATACTAGGCAAATCGTGCAATGAGTAAAGCATGCCATATGGGTCAATAGCAAAAATACTGTACTAGGTGGCTACTACACATGCTATATTCTCCCTCCGTGGAGAGAGCATACATATAATAAGAACACCATGGGCCAGATAGGTCTCGGTTTCCTGGGGTCCAAAATCCCAAAGACATAAACTTACTACAGCGAGGCCATATAAATTGCGCCGAATTCAACCCCATCGTGTATCCAAAGGCTAAGGCTGAATAGTGCCGAACTATACAGAATCAAACAAATACCAGAACTTGGGTAGATCATGCGTATCATATCATCTCAAACATGTAGCATATGTGCATATAATCAATTCATACATACAATGCTCAAGTCCCTGAAATAGATCGAATAATCGAACCAATCGAACAAGCGAACCAGTTAGGCTTACTATATCAAATGCGCATACGATTACGATGCGAACATGTAGAAGAGTAGAGGTTACAAATTATCCATACAAGATGTCATATATTACTAACGTTTGACGTTTATACAATTCAATGGTAGATGAATCATGCATTGTCTATGTCCAGTTCATGTCAAGATTACAATATCTGAAGTACCATAAAACATGCCAAGACTTATCAACTCATATAAATCAGACAGGTAGCATCGAACAGGGAAGTCAGTTGTTTCTGCCCGGGATTAACCATGGATAAAGCCATCAGGAAATATCCAATCGTTGCCCCAGCACAAAACATGCCCCATGTGAATAGGAGGGCAAAACCAAAATCAATATGCCATGCAAATCAATTTATTTTACGAGAATCACGATCCTTTATTAGCCAACCCTAAACTAGTTATCCAGTGTTACTAACCATGCATGATGATATAGTTTTAAGTTATCTAATACTCGGTTCTTCTTCCTTTGGTGTCTCGTTATCCACATAAGAGTACTGAAGTCCCTTAAACCAATACCCATGGGTAGGTGCTTAACAAATGGATAACACACATGAATGAGTCACAGCCCTAAAGACCCATCATGCGATTCTTTACATTTCTATTGCGCAAGTCCAGGTTACCTACATTTTAGCTCAAAGGCCCAACAAGGTTTTATATTAAACCTTTCCTTTTTTTTATTCATTTCTCTCAAGGGTTGTACGGCTTAATTGTAAGTGAACGTACAGCTTAGCCGTAGGCATCTTATGGCTTAGCCGTATTATGCGCTGCGGCTCAGCCACGGTTCCCCGTACTGTTCATCCACATTTACGGTTCAACTGTATTTTGTTCTATGGTTCAGCCCTGTTCTGTTCTACAGCTAAGGCACGACTTAGTCGTTGCACATTGCACGGTCTCAATATGGCTGGATCATAGAAGCTCATCTGCATTTCAATTCTGACTTATGGCTAGGTCACGGCTAGCCTACGGCTTAGCCGTAGGAGCCTATACGGCTTAGCCGACCCTTAACCATATTTCAAAGTGGAAAAGTTCACCTCTCTAGACTATGATCCGTAAATCTCACGGCTTAGACGTTTGCTTAGCCGTACGCTTCAGAACACCCTGAAACACAGACTGTCCAGAGCTTCTGAATCACTCAGTTTTTCTTATAACAGGAAAAAACAATCACACAAGGGGGCTAACATCATAGCTGAAGAGTAGCAAAACAATCATGGCCTACCAACATGTATTCAACCAATAGTTGTTTATACTTGCCTTTACTGATGAAGAATCAAGCTTCACTCGTGTTTAACCCAAAGCAAGACAACCCCGTGCGAGGAATCAGAGCTTGACACCGGCCACCTGCGAAGATGGAAGAAGAACGAGAAAGAGAGCGGCACAACAAGAAAATTGAACGAAGAAAAATGAAAAGAAGAAGATAAGAACGACTAAGGCGGTGGAATATATATATACAGATATTTTAGCCATTTGCAACCAGGTCCAAAAGTTATTGAAATTACAATTTGAATCAAATGAGTACTTAAACATTTCAAACGACTCCAGATGATTTCGAGCTAGTTACGGAAGGTAACAAACATTACGAAAGACACACGATGACATCAAGATGATGCCAAAAAGACAAACTCAATCAAAAAAATTACAAAAAAGGGCCCGAAGCTCCTGATCCTGGTAAAACTCAACCCAACTGCCCAACCAAGACTCCAAATCTAACCTAACAAGAATAAAGCATAATGACCCAAGAAAATCCTCCACAAAATGCTTACCATAAGAGTAATTGACTTCTAAACTGGCTAATTGGGGTTGGGGTATTACATCCTCCCCCACGAAGACTCATTCCATCCTCGGAATGATTATTCACCTGCAGGGAGGTCGGGAGAGTAACGAGCCTTCTGTTCTTTCAATGCTTACCTTGCTGTATCTGGATCGGGGTGACGTTGACCAACATAGACGTCTGATCTGCAAGTGTTGTCTTCTCGTATCCTTATCTCCTCTATAGGAAATAACACTTGACGTCAGAAGCATACAGTTGAATTGCATATCAGCATACCGGAGAATGTTGAAGGGTCGCGAACACAGCTATAAGCAATTGACATTCTCCCGAAGAAACTGAAGTGCCAACCGGAGGCTACCTTATTGCGTTTCTCAGACTGTCTAACGAACTCTCGGA
Organism: Sextonia rubra; assembly: GCA_037013555.1. Taxonomy (NCBI): domain Eukaryota; kingdom Viridiplantae; phylum Streptophyta; class Magnoliopsida; order Laurales; family Lauraceae; genus Sextonia; species Sextonia rubra. The sequence continues at coordinate 92,411,946 of JASUAD010000001.1, forward strand.
GCCAGTCCACCTATCTAGTCAAATCGTATAATACCTTCGACTAATAAGACGTTAGAAAAGCTCATCACGACATTGAAAGTCAAATGGCTTCCTTGGCTTTTCAGTATAGCTTTGTACTTTTCTGTCATTTCCGTACTCATCTTCTCATCCTTCCATCTTCGTACCAAACCAGACTACAACATGAAGTCCATACAAGATACCATACGGAGTATGAAGCAACTGTCTGTCACGATAAGAACAACAGACACTGGCCCACTGTGAAGCCGGACAATCTCAGCGACGAACGGTGGTCATCTATCCACCATCACCTAAAGTAGATCGTCATTGTCCTACAAGGCCAGGTTGACAAGATCCTGTAATGCAAGGAAGGTTCCCCCACTTTCCATGAACCTAGCTGTCAAAGACGTCCACTGTCTGGAGTAGTCCTAGCTATCGGGATATAAACGAGCAAGGGGTTCTATCGAAAGACTAGTACTACACCCAAGACATTACTCACCCAAGATAACTGCATCATGAATATAGATGAGTAGAAAATCAAGGGTAAATAGGCGTGGAAACAATCTGACAAAGTAAAAATGTACATAAGTCAAAGAAAAATAGAGTTGCCAAAAGCTAGGAAGCTAACATCGCTAAGGAGTAGCTACACCAATATAAGGAGAAAAGAAAGTTTGATTCTCATGGAGAGGTGGAACTCGATAGTCCACGAAGAACCAGGAAACACTTCTAATCCAAGCACAAATAAAGTAGAGAAGGAAGATTACAATTGCTTAAGAGAAACAAGCTGCCAAGCAGAACAAGGTAAGGGAAAACCAAGAAAAGCATCGAAACGGCTGAAATAAGAAACAATTGTACTTATACTGCTCAATCAAGGTCTCTTTGGATACTGGAAAGATCAATAAAGCATTCTGAAATTCAGGGTACTGTTATGAGGAAGTTAATTGAGGGCATTGAGATCATGCGTAGAACTCCTGTACGCATAGAATGGTGACCTAACTCGGAAAAGAAAAGGTCTTGACTTAAAGAGTGTGTCTAGGGTAATTGAAGTCAAAATTCCTAACTACATTAGTAAGGAAACAAGGTTCGTGAAAAGCATCGCGGTAAATGGTAGGAGATGTTAAGGATCAAGTATCTGCGTCGAAGAAGTAGACCATTACAAAATGATCTAAGAACAAAGTCAAGGAAAAGAAGATTCAAGCTGATACTAGAGAGACAGAAAAAGAGATCAAATACAGATACAGCTATAGGCTAATAGGAGCAAGCTAATAGGTACAAAGAGGGAAAAGAAATGATCATCGGTCGGAATATATAGTGAAGCAGGAGGGGTCGAAAAAGGGATGTATCGGTTACAAAAGATGTGTCAAGGTGATTGCCCAAACCATAAAGTCCTTGAAGAGCGAACGAAAATCAAATGAGATTCAAAAAGGGAAGGATCATAGACATCACAAGCATCAGTAATGCACTAGAAGTGCCAAGTGTCAAGTACGGGAGAGAGGGAACAAGCAACAACTCTAAAGTCATTACGTAGGGGTGTAAAGAAGTCACCTATAAGCTAGGCCGATGATCGATTACCTTCATCCTCAGTTAACACATCAGAGATCTAAAAAGATTAGGGACTACAAGCTTCCATCACCTTTATCAAGTAGGCCTTTTAATCATTCCTTAAGCATTCTACGAATTCGGTATTTTTAATAACAAGGTATCTTTTCCTCATACTCGTGGGACTCGATTTGTCTGATGACTCCAAAGACATCTTGGTTTCAAATCCTCGAAGTATTATCATTTGTTCCATTGTATGCTCCCCCAATAAAGAAAAGAATCCGGCTTCTCGCATAAATGTATAATCAGTTCACTCTAATCATGACTACCACGATATACCTTTTAGTTTCAACATGATTCATCATCACTCTTTACCTCAACACTGCTTACTCTAGATGGTAACACCCAAGAATGCATCATACTAACAGAGTGAGAGAGAAAGTCAACTAAATAGATTCACTTACTGTTAATACTACAAGGTCATTGCCAGTACAACTCAATACTCAAAATGTAGGAGTCTCAAGTTTCTACGTTTGCCTTTATCAAATAGCACCTAACTCACCAGTTACAACTACACAAAGAAAATGCAAAAGAAACTAGACATCAAGATCCTCTAGGGCAATTGAGGGGCTGCCTCTAATAGGATGCGATGAAGGTGTGAGGTCTTCGATGAAACACATACCAGATCATAATTTCTTGGAGTGTGTTGACGTACTCATCGTGTTGCTCGAGGAGTGCTTCTATACAGGTGTGGAAGAACACCTCAAGTCTAACATAACTACTTCCCATCCAGGGACTATATGGATAATCGAAATGTGCACTAAGTAATTCACGTACTCTGAATACATACAGCAGGAGTTGCCTTCGTCTGCATACAACTGCATAGGCATCTGGAAGAAGATGCTTGATGCTTTCTTCTAAAGTTTACCGGTCTCAAGACAATTTAGCTTCTTGGAGTAGATCCACCAGGGCCATTGTCCGGATAACAAAAGGTACGCCTCTGAGGTGCTCTAACTCCGAGCGGAGGATGTCGATGTAAGGCTCCAGAAAACCATCATCTACCATGAGCTTTAATACACCGTACACCGTACTACTAATAAGCTCCGTCCATTCTTCCTTGACAAACACCTGTAAAAGAAACTCCTTTAGAGGACATACCGACCAACTCCGTCAACAAATTTAGCATTGAAGGCCAATCGTTGACATAGCGTTTGCTCACCACGTGCCTGCATGCCTACATGCCTAGTAATAAAAGCAACAAAAACAGGGCTTTGATACCATATGATACGTATGTCACGACTCGAGCCTAAGAAATCAGGGATTAGGAGAAAACCTAAACAGTGACACACGTACTCCCATATATGTACTCCTAAACTTGGTCTAAAAGCACATATACAAGGGATCTATCACACGTGCAATCTTTGTACACAGAAGCTGTAAACAGTATCAGTGCACAAAGGAGCATAAAAGACACAAGACATGTAATCATTGGGGATAACAAATACAGGAGAGAATATACAGTGATACAGATGCAATAGATAAACCCTAACGTGCAGTAGACGGGAAAGTGAGAAATGCAAGGCGCCCTCTGGAGTAAATCAAACACACCCACTCCTCATCCCACCAGGGTCTTAATGATCTCCTCCGAAGTCATGTTGCTCTTCGAGGGATCAGGAACTGACGCTGATCCCAAAACACCAAGAACAACGAGTGAATACAATGACTCAACAAAGTATAAGCAACATAAAGGTAACACGTACTGTGTCTAAGAAGAATCAGTAAACAGGTAATCATATAAGATGTCAATCCCGTATACTAAGCAAATCGTGCAATGAGTAAAGCATGCCATACGGGTCAATAGCAGAAATACTGTACTAGGTGGCTACTACACATGCCATATTCTCCCTCCGTGGAGAGAGCATACATACAATGAGAACACCATGGTCCAGATAGGTCTCGGTTTCTTGGGGTCCAAAATCCCTAAGACATAAACTTACTACAGCGAGGTCATATAAACTGCACCGAATTCAACCCCGTCGAGTACCCTAAGGCTGAGGCTGAGGCTGAGTAGTGCCGAACTATACAGAATCAAACAAATACCAGAACTTGGGTAGATCATGCGTATCATATCATCTCAAACATGTAGCATACGTGCATCTAATCAATTCATACATACAATGCTCAGGTCCTTGAAATAGATCGAATAATTGAACCAATCAAACAAGGGAACCAATTCGGCTTACTATATCAAATGGGCATACGATTACGATGTGAACATGCAGAAGAGTAAAGGTTACAAATTATCCATATAAGATGTCATATATGAGTAACATTCGACGTTTATACAATTCAGTGGTAGACGAATCATGCATTGTCTGTGTCCAGTTCATGTCAAGATTACAATATCTGAAGTACCATAAAACATGCCAAGACTTATCAACTCACATAAATCAGACGGGTAGCATCAAACATGGAAGCCAGTTGTTTCTGCCCGGGATTAACCATGGACAGAGCTCTCAGGAAATATCCAATCGTTGCCCCAGCGCAGAACACGCCCCATGCGAATAAGAGGGAAAATCCGAAATCAATATGCCATGTAAATCAGATTATTTTGCGAGAATCACGATCCTTTACTAGCCAACCCTAAACTAGTTATCCATTGTTACTAACTATGCATGATGATATAGTTTTAAGTTATCCGATACTCGGTTGTTCTTCCTTTGGTGTCTCGTTATCCACATAAGAGTACCGGAGTCCCTTAAACTAATACCCATGGGGAGGTGCTTAACAGATGGATAACACACATGAACGAGTCACAGCCCTAAAGACCCATCATGCGATTCCTTACATTTCCGTTGCGCAAGCTCAGGTTACCTATATTCTAGCTTGAAGGCCCTACCAGGTCTTATATTAAACCAATCCTTTTTTATTCATTTTTTAAGGGGTTGTACGGCTTAGCCGCAGGTGAACGTACAGCTTAGCCGTAGGCATCTTACGGCTTAGCTGTAATATGCGCTGCGACTTAGCCGCGGTTCCCCGTACTGTTCATCCGCTTTTACAGTTCAACTATATTTGTTCTATGGCTTAGCCCTGTCCTGTTCTACGGCTAAGGCACGGCTTAGTCATAGCACATTGCACGGTCTCAATATAGCTAGATCGTAGAAGGTCATCTGCATTTCAATTCTGACTTACGGCTAGGTCACGGCTAGCCTATGGCTTAGCCGCAGGAGCCTATACGGCTTAGCCGACCCTTAACCATATTTCAAAGTGGAAAAGTTCACCTCTCTGGACTATAAGCTGTAAATCTCACGGCTCAGCCGTAAGTTTAGTAGTACGCTTCAGAACACCCTGAAACGCAGACTGTCCAGAGCTTCTGAATCACTCAGTTTCTCATATAACAGGGAAAAACAATCACACAAGGGGGCTGTTATGCACATGCTAACATCATAGCTGAAGAGTAACAAAACAATCATGGCATACCAACATATATTCAAGAAATAGTTGCTTATACTTGCCTTTACTGATGAAGAATCAAGCTTCACTCGTGTCTAACCCAAAGCAAGACAACCTGGTGCGAGGAATCGGAGCTTAACACCGGCCACCTGCGAAGATGGAAGAAGAACGAGAGAGAGTGGCACAGAAGAAAACAGAATGAAGAAAAATGAAAAGAAGAAGATAAGAACGACTAAGGCGGTGGAATATAAATATACAGATATTTTAGCCATTTGCAACTAGGTTCAAAAGTTATAGAAATTACAATTTGAATCAAATGAGTACTTAAACATTTCAAATGACTCTAGATGATTCCGAGCTAGTTGCGGAAGGTAACAAACATTACAAAAGACATACGATGACATCAAGATGACGCCAAAAAGACAAATCAATCAAAATAAAAAATTACAAAAAAGGGCTCAAGGCTACCTGATCCAAGTAAAACTCAACCCAACTACCTAACCAAAACTCCAAACCTAACCCAACAATAATAAAACATAATGACCCAAGAAAATCCTCCACAAAATGCTAATCATAAGAGTAATTGACTACTAAATCAGCTAATTGGGGTTGGGGTGTTACAGCCTACGGCTAGGCTACAGCTGGGGTACATGTTAGCCGTAGTACAATCCATGGCTTAGAAGTGGGTGAGCCGTAGAAGGGAAGTAAGATTTTAAGCTCTCAGGAAAGCTCGCCATAAAATGGCTTATGGCTTGGTTATGGGATGGTTACGGCTTAGCCCTCGTTTATTCCATGGCTTAGCAGAGGGTTAGCTGTAGTACAAAAAAAGGGTCATAGTACTCTCGAGATTTTGAGCCATACACACTTATGGCTTAGCCGTAAGTTTCAGAAATTCTAGAAGTGATTTTGAAGCTCGAGTTCAGTACAAAATTATGAATTTAAGGGGGGGAGGGTTACAGCGAGCTTCCTATAGCTTCAAAATATCACTATGGGTTTTATAATACTCACACAACGCCCACCTTATACAGTCATGCTCTAATTCATTCAATTCAAAACAATTATACTTAAATAAAAATGGAAGGAGCTATATCTTGAAATTAGAGTAATCAGTCCAAGAATCAATAATTTAAACATACATGCAGCATCATATGTACTCTAATACTTGCCTTTTACACATTACTTGACCCTACCAACTTCTTCTTGGTGTGTAGTTAGGGAAAGTCTCAATAAGCAGATGGGTTCTCTACATGAAGGACATACAAATGGAGAATCTAATGTAGAATGCATGCATGTGGTATAATTGAGTTTTCTTAACTTTATCAAGCCTAAAGAAGTAAAATAGAGGTAGAGTTTTCAGCTTAAGGAGCTGTGGGTTCGGGAAGAAGGTGCTTCCAATGAGGAAAATGCACAAGTGAAGAAGGAGAAGATGAATAAAGGCTATTACTATTACATGTAAGGCTTGATTTCCTTGTTTCTACCTCCAAAGTGAAGTGGAGGTGAAGAAGGGAGAAGTGTAGAAGCAGTTTCAGCAAGATTGTAAGAGTAAGAGGGAAGAGAAAGATGTTGGCTCCCCTTTTAACTCAATTTTCTTTGAAATTTACATGTAAGCACAAATCTCTCGGAAAATTACAGTTTAGGTCAAATGGACCTCAATTAGGCCAAGATGGGTCCAAATCAAGTCGAGCCCAACATAAAAGATGATCTACATGATGAATTATATAAGATGCAACTAATGAGGTGTCAATATGATGCAAGAACAATTACAAAAGGGCCCTTAACTACCTAGGTAAGTTCGAACCCTACCAACTACCTATCCATGACCCAAGCCCAAGGGTTTTGAGTTAAATTAGCCTAAACACATTTTAATTAATTTAAAACAAGATTAATTAATATAAATTGAGGTTAGTTGGGGTTAGGACCTTACATCCTCCTCCTCTTAAGATTATTTGGTCCTCCAAATACAACGTACCTCGGGTAGAGTTCTGGATATTTTTCTCGAACTTGATCTTTAAGCTCCCAAGTAGCTTCTTCTTACCCATAATACTCCAATAGAGCCTTAACCCATTTGATCGTCTGAGTACAAAGCACTTGATCTTTAGTGTCAATGATACGAAGGGGTCTTTTTTCATAACTCACATCTAGCTTAACTTGTATGTCATCTATTTCAAGGACATGGGAAGGATCTAGAAGGTACTTTCTAAGCATCGATACATGAAATACGTTATGAACTCCCATAAGTTGAGGTGGTAACTCCAACCTATAAGCCAAATCTCCAACTCTACTTTTTATCTCAAAAGGCCCTACAAATCATGGAGCTAACTTACCTTCCTTCCCAAACCTGATAGTACCCTTCATTGGAGAAATTTTCAAGAGGACCTTATCTCCTACTTGAAATTCAAGGGGTTTACGGCTGTTGTCTGCATAACTTTTCTAGCAAGATCATGCAACCTTCAATATGTCTTGAACCTTTTGCAACTTCTCCGCCGTATCCGCAACTAGAGAAGGTCCATGAAAACTTTTAACTCCTACTTCTTCCCAATAGACCAGCGTACGACACTTATGACCATACAGAGCTTCAAATGGAGCCATTCTGATGCTTGCGTGATAACTATTGTTGTACGCAAATTCACATAAGGAAAAGTGTTCATCCCACTCTTTTCTAAAGTCTATCACACTAGCTTGAAGCATGTCTTCAAGAATTTGTATCGTTTACTCCGATTTCCCATCGGTCTAAGGATGGTAAGCTATGCTAAAATTGGTTTGGTACCCATGGATTTCTGAAAATATTGCCAAAAGGAAGATACAAATCTACTGTCCCGATCAGAAACTATAGAAATCAACGTACCGTGCAACCGCATAACCTCATCTATGAAGATCCTGGCCATCTCCTGAAATTTCATCCCTTTCCGAATAGGAATAAAGTGAGTTGACTTTGTTAATCGATCAACGATCATCCAAATGACATCATGACGTTTTCTCATTGAAGGTAGCCTTGAAACAAAATCCATAGAAAGATTCTCCCATTTCCACTTCGAAATATGTAAAGGATGTAGCAAACCGGGAGGCTTTTTATGTTCATCCTTTACACACTGGTAGGTAAGACATCTTGCCACAAAACCTGTAATGTCTCTTTTATGTTATTCCACCAGAACCTACCATTTAAATTTCGGTACATTTTAGTCCTGGGGTGCATGGAATATCTAGCATGATGTGCTTCAGTCATGATTGCTTCCTTTAGATTTTGATTTTGAACCGCTGGAATACATAACCAGTCTCTGAAGTATAGCACACCATCTACTATCCTAAAATCTGATCTCTCGGATATAAGGTCACGAATCTTAACAAATTATGGATTTTCAAATTGTCACTCTTTAATTTGCTGTATTAAGCTGAGTTCAAAGATAGACATAATCACTAACATAACCTTATCATCCACTAATTTGACTTTCACTTCAAGATCTCGAAATTCTTCAATTAGAGACCATTCACCACACATGGCTGCCATCTTAATGGTTGATTTCCTGCTTACAGCATCAGCTACTACATTTCTTTTTCCTGGAAAATACTTGATTGGAAAATCATAGTCGTTTATGAATTCTAGCCATCTACACTGTCTCATGTTAAGATCATGTTGAGAGAACAAATACTGGAGACTATGATGATCACTATGAACTTCAAATCTCTTTCCATAAAGTAGTATCTCCATAACTTCAAGGCGAAGATGACTGTGGCCAAGTCTAGATCATGTATGGCATAATTCTTTTCATGTTCCCCTAACTGTCGAGATCCATATGCTATCACCTTCTGTTTTGCATTAATACACATCCAACCCAATCCTTGAAGCATTGGTATAGATAACAAATCCACCACTACCTTCCGGTAAAGATAAGCTTGGGACTAAGGTTAGCTTCTCCTTAAGGAGTTAGAAACTCCACTCACATTCAGCGAACCAAACAAAAGGTTCATTCTTCCGAGTCAATTTTGTCAAGGGTGTGACTATTCCGGAAAAGTCCTTTACAAACCTTTGGTAGTAGCCCGCCAAATCGACAAAACTTCTAACCTCTACAACTGTTTTGGGGCTTTACCAACTAGTTATAGCCTCAATCTTAGTTGGATCTATTGCAAGCCCATCTTTTGAAATTATATACCCTAAGAAAGCAACTTGTTCTAACCAGAAATCACACTTGTCCAGTTTAGCATATAGTCGGTGATCTCTTAACAATTGCAAGGAAATCCTCAAATGCTCAACATGCTTATCTCGGGTCTTGGAGTATACCTATACATCATCAATGAAAATTACTACAAATCGATAGAGATAAGGTGAAAAGATCATGTTCAACGAGGCCATAAATACAGCTGGGGCATTGGTTAAACCAAAAGGCATGACTAAGAATTCATAGTGCCCATATCTTGTCCTGAAAGCTGTTTTAAATGCAGCTTGATCTCTAACTCGCAACTGATGATACCCAGACCTCATATCGATCTTTGAAAAGTGAGTTGCACCCTGTAATTGATCAAACAATTCATCAATTCTGGGCAATGGATACTTGTTTTTTTATTGTCACCTAATTCAACTGCCTATAAACAATATACATCATGAGGGTGCCATCCTTCTTCTTCACGAACAGAACTGGGGCTCCCCATCGTGATGTGCTAGGATAGATAAACCCCTTATTTAGTAAGTCTTACAACTGTATCTTCAGCTCGTGCAATTCTGCAGTTGCCATTCTATATAGAGCCCTAGAAATTGGATCTGTACTAGGTACTAGCTCTATAGTAAAATCTACTTTCCTAACTAGAGGAAGACCATGTACTTCGTCAGGGAACACATCAGGGAATTCACAAACCACAAGTATCTCTTCTAACTTCTTTGGTGGTTTCCTCTCAACAATGAAGGTAATGTACCATTCATAACCACTATGAATTAATCTTTCTGCTCACAGTGCTGAGATTACCCTAGTATTTGAACTCTTCTTCTCACCTTAGAATACAACACTCAGGCCGATTTCGTCTACCTTTATGGTGATAGTCTTACGAAACAGTCTAAGCAAGCCATATACTTAGTTAACCAGTCCATGCCTAGGATTACATTAAATCATGCATCGATAACATGATGAGTTCCTTTGGAAAAAGGATTTTTCCAATTAGAACTCGACAACCTATGTAATATCCTTACTAGTCACCCTCTTGCCAACAGGAGTGATAACACTCAACATATACGGTACTTGCGCTGGCGTTTCTCGTATCTTACCAGAGAATTGGGGTGAAATAAAGGAGTGCGAAGATCTTGAATCAAACAACACCTTAGCTTTTATATCACAAATGGAAACCTTACTGACTATCCACATGCTCCTTCACTTCTGCTTCTTCATGAGTTAATGTATAGGCTTGACCTTAACTGCGAGGTCAGTTTTGTTGTCCCTGTTTCTGCTATCTTTGCTTCTGTTGGCCTTGACCTTGTCGTGTCTACCCTTGGCCTTGTTTCATCCATTTTTGTTGACTTGGAGGTGGTGCAGTGCTGCTCTAGAATACTGCTGATACTATTGCTGGGGTGGGATTTGATCAGAACCCTTTCTTTTTAGGAACTTTAACATGCGATGGTCCAATGAGCCACAGCTGAAATAGGCTCCAAGAGACTTCCAACATTTACTTGTCTCAGCCCTTTCTGCACACACCACAGACTAGCTTTGTTGTCCTACCAACAACTTCTTTTTTTGTTTCTTGGAGTGTTGTTGACTCCTCCGAGAAGGTGAGGCACTCCTCCCAGACTCTCCTAAGAATAAGCTTTTCTCAATTTCTTTGGCAGCATAAACTCTCTCCACAGCGTCAACATATTGTGTCGGACGTTAGAAAGCCGGAGTGTGTCCCTTAATAGCAGGCCTCAACCTTTCAAGGAACCTCTCAACTCTTTTCTCCTCAGTGTTAATCAAGTACAAGGCAAACCGATAGAGTTGACTGAATATGTGCACATATTCTGCAACGGTCATTTAGTTCCGCTGTAGGGTGAGAAACTCTGCCTTCTTCTTGTGGGTCACATGTTCTGGAATAAATTTCTTCCTAAATTGCCTCGTAAAAGCTTCCCACACAGTAGCATCTGGCATAGCCCTAATCTGATCCCGGATACTCTTCCATCATGTATTTGCAATACCTCTAAACATGGATGCTGTCAGGACCACTTGTTTCCTCTATGCGTAGGTTAGTGAATTAAAAACAATCTCTGTATGTACGAACCATTCGTCGGCTTGTAACGAATCCTCTCGTCCCATGAATTCCGTAGCTCCTCTCTTTTGGAATTTCTCATATAAGGAATTAGGGTCCCTAGGCTAGTTCTGCCTTTCTAGAAGGGTGGCTAATTGCATTTGCATGGCTGCATGGTTGGAGTTGCTGGCAGCCAGTTGATGCATCAGTATCATAAATCACTCCTCTATGTTATATGCGAGATAAGGAAGGGGTGGTGGTGGAGGATCCACACTATCCAATTCGATGTTTTCGTGGCCATTACCGCCGAGCTATTATTTGTATTGGACCTAGATGCCATTTATCTGTAATTATAACGGTAGTTAGTCATAAACAATACCTTAGTAAAAGGTAAGTTATAAGTCTTTATACAAAAATCCATCCCCCAATTGGACCTATCGTAACCTCACCACGTATCCTATAGTTACTAAGTCTTTTAATTGACATCTTAGTTGCTCTAATACCATTACTTACGTATGTCACGCCTCGATCCTTGGAATTAGGGATTAGAATGGGCCCCTAGGATGTGAATACCTAATCCCGCAGTAATCCGTGCCATGTGAAGATATGCACGAATCACTACAAGGGAGATTCCACAGGAACGTGTGAGGAAAGTCCAACAACATGTAAATTAAAATTCAATATCAAGCGGAAACCTGTGAATTACACTTGTAATGATCATAAGCAATACATAGGAGAGAATATTATACCATCATAAAATAAACTTAAGTCCTTTAATTAACCATTCCCATCACATACATAACCACAAGACCCTAAACAAGTCTTATTTACAATGTCCAGTTTAAACCGTTTCCTTTACACAAAACCAAAATCACAACTGATTAACCTAATAAAATCACTTGATGCTCTCTGTAGGACGACTAGTAAAAGACGCCGTCATCCTTCCATTCTTCTATACCCCTAGGTACCATTGGGGCACTCTTTAGGGACGCATCAATAGTCGTATTAGGGTTTGATCATGTACCTGTAACACTAAGGGTAGCACTGTTAACACGACGGTTAAGCAAATATAGAGATATATAAGACCATTATGCTATATCAAATTAATTAAGAAATATATAAATTAAAAGAAGACAATAATCGTAAACTAGGCATGTTATGCATGAGTAAACATGAGTAACGAATCATAAGCAGGATATTATACATACTAGTTGGCATCCACGAAGCTATATTATCCCAAAAGAGAGCATATCATCTAGAAAGAGCATACATATGGGACGCTAGGAGATTAGGCTAGCTTCTCGAGAAGCGCCGACAACTCTTCTATAGGCTATTGTAGTAGCGGCATAAAGATACCCAAATTAGTCCATCGAACCTAATAAGGGCACAAACTAAGTAGTGCCGACTCAACATATCAAGACCGACTCGAATTCATATATTTCATATATTTCAGTCATACTTATTATATCATACATAAGGGAGTTCGGTCTTGAGATCACATTTATTCATAGAAATTGAAATTTAACAAGTATTTGATAATCAATTAATGCATACTTAATTGAGCTACATCTAGTTGAGGGCATGGTTTCTTAACAATATGAATACATTTAAATTGAGAAGGTATTAAGGAAAATTTATGAGCCAACCTTAAGCTAGATAATCTGTGAACCGGAGGTTATTCAATATGATGTATTCATAAGATGTCCGATGTCATTGTGTCACCAATCTTGGCGTTACATTTTGTATGCAAAGGATACCTCTTCTTATGCCAACACCTATGACATGACATTGGGAATTCATCTGGAAAATCGAAGGGGATAAGTGACAGCTCTATACTTTCCTCTTTATCATTTAATTTCCATTGGGCTAATTTAATTATGGAAAAGGTGCCATATCTAAAGCCTTACAAGGTCATTTGAGATCTCTAATATCCTAAGTTCACAGTATTCTTATGGCTTAGCCGTACATGTATTATAGCTTAGCCGAGTGGCTTAGTTTTTCCCTTATGTTCATATTCATTTATGGCTTAACCACACATTAGCCTACGACTTAGTTGGGCTAGGCCTACAGCTAGGCTATAGCTGGGCTACGACTTAGCCGTAGTACAATCCACGGCTTAGCTGTGAGTGAGTCGTAGAAGGAAAGTAGGATTTCAAGCTTTCAGGAAAGCTCTCCATAAAATGGCTTACGGCTTGGTCACGGGATGGTTACGGCTTAATCGTAGTTCATTCCATGGCTTAGCTGAGGATTAGCCATAGTACAAAAAAGGGTTTTAGTACTCTCGGGATTTTGAGTCTTACACATTTACAGCTTAGAGTGGCTTTGCCGTAAGCTTCAAAAATTCTGGAAGTGATTTTGAAGCTTGAGTTCAGTGCAGAATTCTGAATTTAAGGGGGGGGCGGGGGGGTTACAGTGAGCTTCCTATAGCTTCAAAATATCACTATGGGTTTACAATGCTCACACAACACCCACCTTACATAGTCATACTCTAATTCATTCAATTCAACACAAATATACTTAAATCAAAGAGGAAGGAGCTATAACTTGAAAGTAGAGTAATCAATCAAAGAATCAACAATTTAAACATACATGCAGCATCACATGTACTCTAATACTTGCCTTTTACACAGTGCTTGACCCTGCCAACTTCTTCTTGGTGTGTGTTAGGGAAAGCCTCAATAAGAAGATGGGTTCTCTACATAAAAGACATGCAAATGGTGAATCTAACGTAGAATGGATGCATGTGGTATAATTGAGTCTTCTTGACTCTATCAAATCTAAAGAAGTAAAATGGAGGTAGAGTTTTCACCTTAAGGAGCTGTGGGTTCGGGAAGAAGGTGCTTCTAAAGAGGAAAATGCACAAGTGAAGAAAGAGAAGATGAATGAAGGCTATTACTATTACATGCAAGGCTTGAATTCCTTGTTTCCAACTCCAAAGTGAAATGGAGGTGAAGCAGGGAGAAGAGTAGAAGCAGTTCCAGCAAGATTGTAAGAGTAAGAGGGAAGAGAAAGATGTTGGCTCCCCTTTTAACTCAAAATTTTTTGAAATTTACATGCAAGCCTAACATCTTTGGGAAAATTACAGTTTAGGTCAAATGGACCTTAATTGGGCCAAGATAGGTTTGAATCATGTCAAGCCCAACATAAAAGATGATTTACATGAAGAATTACACAAAATGCAACTAATGAGGTGTTAATATGATGCAGGAACAATTGCAAAAGGGCCCTTAACTACCTAGGTAAGTTCGAACCAGACCAACTACCTATGCATGACCCAAGCCCGACATGTTTGAGATAAATTAGCCTAAACATGTTTTAATTAATATAAAATAAGATTAATTAATATAAATCGAGGTTAGTTGGGCTCAAGACCTTACACATGACGAGTACCAAAGGCTTCTCCAAAATTGGTCGTCAATCACCAATTTGGCTTGATAGTGGGTCTCCTTACGGAGGAAGTGTTTTAGTGGTGAAGATAATGCATCAATCCCATGAAACTGTAGGGGAATACAAACTTCTCTTAAGTTACATAAAGCATTTAAAAAATTGAACTAGTCTCAAACATCATGACAAAAACTCAAAAAATCACATTTTGGAGCATAGGGCATGCTATGCTATCTGCTATCATCTCTCATTTAAGTGGTGTAATTGTTAATCATGAACCAAAATAGTGTAACTAGTTTTATAGAATTCCCAGTATAGTTTTAGAAATCCTATTGCACGCTTATCACAGGGGCCATGTCAAGGATAATAGAAATAGAAGGACTCGGCGCTAAAAAATGGGTGTCACTAAAAGTGCGCTGACTAGCTTCAACCTGAGGGATAGTATTGAGGAGTGAACTCCTCTCGATAGGGATTATTGAAAAGTATTTCTGTTGCATCTCCTAAAACCTCGCGGTTTTAGTAGGAATGGCTAACTGAGGAAATTTAATATAGTATTAGAATAGCCGGTCACAAGTTCGAGTTCGAGGAGAAATGACTTGAAACTAAAAAAAATGTGTCGCCAAAAGAAGTGCACGGACTGAGTGCCACCTAAGGAGGAGTATTAAGGAGTGGGCTCCACCCAATGGAAAAAATTGAAAAGTATTTTCACTGCCTCTACTAACTTTGAGGTTTTGATAGGAATGACTAGTAGAGGAAATTTAATAGTGTTGACACCATCAGGAGGGTTATCAACCATGTTAAAGTTGGAAATCAGAACTGCAGACTTATACATTGAGTGATTAGTTACTGGGAATAGTCCTTAAAATCAAGACAAACCTGAATTTGACACGGTTGATTTGTGCACTTCATTGTGTGAAAATTTTTTTTGTTCTGCTTGTCGCCAAAGGAAACCAAAATTCGAACATCAAGTTGAATAGAATCCAAAACTAAAAATCAGTCCTAACTTTGTGCAAAAACTAGTCTAAAACAAGCTCATATTGGACGTTTTTACAAATTAGATTTGCACACATTTTATATTAGCGAATACTTGATGTTCACAACAATTTTTTTTGTTAACTTCTGAAATCATATTTGAATCATAATTGAGATTAGTCTAGAAGTGTGTGTGCAGAAAATAGTGTTAACAGGCCCTTGTTGGACGAATTTTAATAACCAGTTGTGCACATGTATATAATAGTTGAATATCTAAAGTTTCCAACAATTTTTAAAACCTGAATTCAGAGCTGAAAAACAAGTGAAAACAGTCCAGAACTAATTTTGAAACACTGATAGAAACTGATTTTAATGCAGAATTTTTTGGTAGATTTATTCAAGTAATTGTGTGATAAATTTCTGAATTGTTTTGACAAATTTTCAGATCTGATTTCTGTACTTAAAAAGATTGAAGTTTTAGATCTAAAACTAATACAAATTAGTGGTTTAAAAAAAAAATTGATGTGCTAATACATGTTCATTCATGCATCATCACACGCCCCACTCACCCGTTAATTCATGTAGTCTTGTTTTCCTTTTTTTTTTTTTTTCATTTTTCATTCATTCATTCATAGATTAGTTTAGGAAAGTTTATTTTCAGATCTTTATTTTTAGATTTAAAAAGATTCTCAAGCAAGATAGATAGATTAATTTTTTTTATTTAGAAACTTGTTGCAGTTGTAGTGTATAGTGGTATTGTATGTTGTTGTTACTATTTAGAGTTTTTTTTCTAAAATTAACTTCTTTCTAAATTGGATAGGATTTAGAAATCTTTTGTTAATATTGATTAGTTTTAATTGTTAGTAAGTTTTTAATTTTAGTTTTGTTTATTGAAAGTTTTAACGTATGTTTTGTTTTGCAATAAATTAATTTTTAGAAATTTTTAGATTTAGGATTTACTTTCTTTATTTAATTTGTGATTGTAATTATTTTTTTTAGGAATGTATGTATTTATTAGATTTTAATTGAGATAGTTTTAGAATTTTGTTTAGGCAAGTGACAAGTTGAAAATATTTTAAACATAGCTCCTTGTGGATTCGAACCGGTACTTATCTGGATATTACTACATTATAGCTTTACACTTGGAGTTGACGAACATAGGAACTGACGGTTAGTAAATAGGAATCCCAGTTAGAGAAATAAATGCAAAAACCTAGGATTTCAAACACTTAGGCTTGAAAACCACCCCCTGGGGGTCCAGAAAGGGAAATGGCCCCCTAAAAAATTGGAAACTAGGACAGGCACTTTGCTTGGGGTAGAGTAACTTCTAGAAATTGATGGTTAGTGAATCAGGATCTTAGTTAGAGAATTAGACACAAAAACGTAGGATTTCCAATACTTAAGCTCGAAAACAGGGCCGCAGGAGGTCAAAAACGGGAAATGGCCCCTGGAAAAATCAGAACCAGCACAAGCACTTCGCTCAAGGGTATAGTAACTTGTAGGAACTAATGGTTAGCAAATAGGACTCCTAGTTAGTGAATTATTCACAAAAACCTAGTATTTTCAACACGTAGGCACGAAAACCACCCGTAGGAGGTCCAAAATGGGAAACAACCCTAGTAAATTCGAAGACCAACATAAGCACTTCACTTAAGGCTAGAGTAACTTGTAGGAACTTATGGTTCATGAATTGGACTCTCAGTTAGAGAATTAGATGCAAAAACATAGGATTCCAACACTTAGGCTCGAAAACCAACTGCTAGACATTGAAAAAAGGAAATGGGCCCCGGAAAAAATGGAAACTGATATAAGCACTTCACTTGAGGGTAGAGTAACTTGTAGGAATTGATGGTTCATAAATCGAACTCCCGATTAGAGAATTAAAATTGAATACCTAGGATTTTCCAATACTTAGGCTTGAAAACAGCATGCCAAGGAGTTAGAATGTGAAACGGGCACCGAAAAAATTGAAAACTGACAAGAGCACTTTGTTCAAGGGTAGAGTAACTTGTAGGAACTGACAGTTTGCAAATAGGACTCCCGGTTAGAGAATTAGATGCAAAAACCTAGGATTTCCAATACTTAAGCTCCAAAACCGCTTGCCGGGGGTCGAGTACGGGAAATGGCTCCCAAAAAAATTAGAAACCAGCATGAGCACTTTGCTCGAGGGTAGAGTAACTTGTAGGAATTAACGGTTTGTGAATCAGACTATTGGTTAGAGAATTAGATGCAAAAACATAGGATTTCCAACACTTAGGCTCGAAAACTAGATGCCAAAGGTCGAAAATAAGAGATGGCCCTTGAAAAAATCAGATACCAGTACGAGCACTTCACTCGAAAGTAGAGTAACTTTTAGGAACTGATGGTTCATGTCATGACCCGAGCACAAGAATCATGGGTTTAACATTAACCCCGTGGCATAACACACGTACTCCCATGTAATTCACACCCGAAATGGAATCAAAGCAGAATTATACAAGGGATATTCACATACTTACACATGTGAGGTGTTTAAACAAACATCTATCCAAGCATTCAATATACGGAAAACTATCAATATCACCTATAATTTTACACTTTTCATTAAATAGTTTAAAAATATTATAACCATGAAACAGTCTAAATCTTAACATTTAAAGAGCACATGATTATTATAGTAATTCTACACATCACCTATACAACCCAAACACAATATGCACATGTATGCAACTATGCCAAGGATAAACGTTCTATCTAGAGAAAGTAAAATAATGAAGTACAAGGAACCAAAGGACATTCGTAGAAAGGTCAGACTATGCAGGTAACAATCTATATGAATGGAAATATATGTATATGCTAAAAGTCCCAAAATATCCAAAATACTCAACCCTAAGACAATTGTGCATTGCTCTCAGCATGTGGATTAATCAGTAAGCTTCTGTTATCCATTTGTTTGTGCCTGAAGGAACCATTGTGGTCTCTTTCTCTGACTCTTGGGTCTCTACGAGACTGAGATTGGGATTTGGGCTGTAACGCTATTAGACAACTGTGAATAAGATTATTCAGCACAATATAAACATAATTAAGATAATACGCGTTTTATCTAAAAGAATTAATGATAAGTGATCAATAAAGGTCAATTTAGTATACTACGCATGCTGTGCATTGAAACAAAGCATGATATAAGGATCAATAAGTGAAAATTACATACTATTTGGCCACAACATTTGCTATATCCTTCTTTTAGGGATGTCTGCATTGAGAACACTATCGACCAGGCCAAGGTACGAATGGGTCTCTTCATACATGGAGGTCGGAAGCTCCAAAGACACACTAAGCAGCATTGTTCATATACTACACTAAAGTCAACCTCGCCAGGTATAATAAGGTTAAAGCTGAGTTGAGTTAGACTATTTGATTCATATGATTAACTTGAAGTAAGTCATACTATTTGTTTCATTAAGAACCATTCATACGCTCATTGAGAACTATACATTATACGTTCAATTTGTTCTTACTCAATTCAACACTAACAGTAGGGAAGTATATATCAATAACATCTTAAGTTGAACTAATTCATACTATGATCAATTCGATTCAAAAATCATTCCAATAATATAAGGCAATAATGATAATTCAATATGCTATACAATTCAAATTAATAGAATCAAGGTAATTTACAAACCAACCATAATATAGTTATTATTGTTTTTAACCATGCATGATAATGTAGTTTTAAGTTATCCGATACACGGTTGTATCCTTTTTGTTGTCACATTGTGTAAAGAATGTGTATCAAAGTCCCTTAAACCAACACCCATAGGGAGGTGCTAAACAAATGGACAACACCCCATGAAAGAATCTCAGCCCTCAAGACCCTTCATGGTATTCAATTGTTCCATTGGGCCAATAAATAAGGTAAAGGGGTCCAAGAACTAAGGTCACACAAAGTTTTTAGAATGCCCCTAATTAAACTTCGAGTTTTAGGGTTATTTCGGCTGAGCCGTGTATGGCTTACGGCTTAGCCGTGGGTTGCTTTTGGCTTAGTCATAGATTTCATTACGGCAAAACCGTGGTTTAAGTTTTGTTCATTTGCACCTATGGCTGAACCGTAGAATAACCTATGGCTTAGTTGTATGGTGTCTACGGCCGAGTCATAGTTAGGCTATGGCTTAGCTGTAATACATTCCACGGCTTAGCCGTGGCTTAGGCGCAGAAAGAACTATAGTTTTTGGCTCTCTGGACTCTGAGTTGTGGCATCCTTACGGCTTAGCCATAAGCTTCAGAATTTTAGATGTTAATCCAATTACAGAATGCTCCTCTTCAACCCATAATGCTAGAGTTTTGATTGCATGTCTTTTACCTATTGAGGGCATTCATTTCTACTTCTCCTTAACCATTTAACATCTCCAATTTCACTACGTAGTTCACTTAACAATTGAATCATGCATTAACAGAAGCTCATTATACAGTGGAAGTCAGAAAGAATGAAGATACAGGGCTGATATTTCACATTAAAACTTTGATAGATTTACATGAATCATAACATACCAACATGCTTTCAACCAAAATTAGCTTATACTTACCTTTGATTTCGAGTTCCACAACTACTCTTTCTCTTGGATCAGTTAAGAAAATGAACCCACTATTTTTGGCTTACAGTGACACGCATGTAAAAAGGAATGTAAAAATGAGTGCATGCAAGAGAATAAGAGTCTCCTGACTCTAGTCTTAACCCAAGAGAGTTGTGATGGAGTGGAAGGAGATTTTACCTTAGAGATAGATTAGAAAGAAGAAGTGCTTAAATCCTTTACTTCACAGAGTGAGGAGATCTAGGAGATAATGGGTTGGGAGAGGAGAGTTCCACACTACACATATAGGCTGTAAAATCTGCAGTTGTTAACAAAAATGGTGAGGAAGAGATGAAGTGAAGAGGAACGAAGAGCTGCAACATTTGCAAGAGAGGAAGGGATCAACGAAATGGGTATTGGAGCCTATTTCAGCATATATGTATATATAACTTGAGGTTTTATTTAAAAAAATCCTCTCACAAGAGGTTATTACAATTTAAGTCATTGGAGGGTCTAGCTAATTCAAATAAAGTTGAATGCATTCAATTAGTGTAATAGTTAATGAGCTTAACGAGCCAAATGCGATGGTATCAATATGATGCGTGTATGACGTGAAGCTATGAATTCTAAAATTACAAAAAAAAAAAAAAAAGGCTTCCATTTACCTAGGTAAGATCAAACCCGACCCAAACTACCTATCTGTGACCTATACTTGACCTACTAGATTCTACAAGACTAAAACAAACTTGTTTAAGATAAAATCATATAAATTAGCTAGTAATCACAATTAGTTACTAGCTAATCAAGCTTAGCTTGGGTCGGAGTGTTACATCCTCCCCTGCTTAGGAATCATTCAGTCCTCTAAATGAAAAAAAGAAAAACAGTTATAGTATCTAATGTACCTGTCTCCTATATCTCAAAGTTGAATTGCTCTAGTGTAGATCTTGATTTTTGTTCGATAATGAAAGTCAACCAGAACACCAAGCTGATACTCTTAACTTGAGTCTTCACTATTGATTGTTAACCAGGTTCTTCTATTGGAATGACTTTCTTCAATCTTCCTATGGACTTGTATGACAATGATGCACTACCTTATGAAGCTTTTGCTATCTGGATACATTGTACCAAATTAAATCTTAATGCCATAGATCACTGCACCACCAATATTTATAAGCATGAAATGAAAATGCAAGCAAGCAAAATGAAATCTTTTTACTCTGTAAAAGGCAGGAGCTAAAAAATTTAAGAAAAGGAGTTTTGACATGGAAACCTATTTAAGGAAGAGGGATGGTAAATTTCTAGCAATCATATGTCAAAAAATTGAAATGAAAGTTTAAAGGAAATTTTAGTTCTAATTTACACATTGAGATCTCACAGTCTATAGTTCGTGAAGAGGGAAACTAAAGAAGGAAGTAACAGCTCAAGTCATGTTCAAGGAAGAGAAAGGTCAACAGAGTGAAGACGGAAGATCTCTTATATAGGTAAAATTTCTTTGCCCAAATTCTCAATCAAAAGAAAATAAAGAAAAGGTAAATTCTCAATCACGATACGTAAAATGAGGACAAAGAAATCTTTTTAAAAGGATAATGTCAGTGGAAACAACAAGATATCGAGAATTTAGGATTACATGCAAACATGCTTACTCAATTAATAAGGTTTGGTTATTGTTAGCACTAGTTATGGGTGAAGGAGGATGATATTGCCATAACAGTCTTTAAATTAAGGTACAACTACTATGAATTCTAGTGATGCCTTATGAGTCATGAGTTGGACTAGTGCACTTGCAAGGTTTATGGTTTGATAAGTAGGGTCTTTGTTTTGAAAGTTTGGGTGACATTATCTGTATATAAGAAAGTTGAAGTTCATTTCTTATTATTGCAGCTTACAATATCCTTTTGAACACATGACTCGAATATGAGGCAACAGAGATAGCTTGAATTTATTCTTCCTTATTGCATATCATCAGGAAAAGGGAATGTCATGAGAGATGCTTTTAGCAAGAAGACAGTAAACTTGAATGCCTAAGAAAAGGTCATTTTTAATTGTAATAGGTATAAGACTTCATAGATTTAATAATCTAGATATAATAAGTTGAGCTTTCAAATGAAAGAAAGCAAAGGATAGAGAAAAAAGAATTAAGTCAGGAATGGGGGGACTGATTGAACTTGGGTTCCCATTTGCAGAAAATAAAACAAGACAAAATAATAAACGAACTAAGACTGAATGTAGAGATAGAGTGAATAGAAAAATAGTTTAGGTAAAAATAAAAAGTGAACAACAAAAATTTTTTAGGTGAATTTCAAAAAATGACATAAAAAATGAATAGCGAAGATCATTTGAATGAATATGTCAAGAGGTAAATTATTTATAGAAGAAGATTTAGCTGATTTCAATAATCTTTCTAGGAAATTCCCCAATGAATTTATATTCTAGAATGAAATACTATATGAATCTTTTACGATTCAAATGGAATCAAAAGATTTGGATAATGTTGGTCAAAATCAACAATGATGCACTAGATGAGTTAATGTATGATACGCTTGGTATAGGATGAAAATAATACTAATAATAATGTTATTGAAAATGTCTAACTAAAAATCAAAATACCTTACTTAAAACTCATAGATTCACTTTCTAAATCTTCAAATTAAATTACACGATTTGCTTTTAAATCACCTGATCATCATCATCATTTGATCTAATGTGAGATCTCAAAAATTGAATCCTCAAACTACTAAATTCTCCTGATGATTCTTACGATATTCAATTTAGATCACAAAACCTCAGAGCCTAATGTGTACTCATCTAGTAGGCAAGAGAAATTCTTCAATAATTCAGTAAAACGGAATTGTCATTTTGAAGATAGCTTTTATAATCAACAATAAAATCTTACACAACTCCAAGGCTCCTAATGTAATGAATTTTGATTGCAACCTAATGAAGCTTAAATCAAAATTTTATTTCTCCCTAGTTTACATTGAGATTGAGTAACCTGCAGAGGCAAAGCAAATCTTCAATTGATCATTGTGATTAACAATGAATTCTTATTTAAGCCATGGGGATATTAAAACAAACATCTTTATTCCTCTGACATTGACAGTAATAGATTTAATTCATCAAAAAACCATTGATCTTATTCACTTATGTTTTATCTAGTAAGGAAAATAAATTTAATTATTCACCTGTGATTGTTGACAACCAATCATGCAATCACAGGGTCTAACTAATGACTTCCAATACTTGCCTTTCATTCTCAAATATATGTAATCCATCCAACTTATTCTCTAAACTAAAAGAGATCAAACCTCAATCAATTTGCTAGAATCATCTCATACTTAATATTGATTGATTAATCTTCAATAATTGAATACTAAGAAAATATTTCAATCGTCAAAAATCAACATTTCATCAAGGTAGTAATCAAAGCTTCAAAACTGCTAAGGATTTCAAAACCCATATTTGATCTTAAAACTTTCTTCTCAGATATATAACCTTTTGTCTGATTTATAACCTTTAGTTAATGGTATTCAGCCTCAAGTGAAATTAGGAAGTTATAATGTACCTTATAAATTATCAATACTACGTCAAAACAAGACGGTGAAAATTCATACGTGCTAATCACTTGATTTAACCACTCACTTCTCAGCACTACATACCCAATGTAGAATCTGATATCGTAATATGTAAACCACAGCATTCAACTTAGATTATTGAAGTACTTAGAATATTGAAGTAAGGAAAACGACCAACAAAATAGTGTAAGGAGAGAATATAAAAAGAAAATTGATATCAATTAATATTCTAATTCGAAATACGGAATTACCTATAATACGCTGTGATGAAGGTGTGCGGTCGCCTATGAAGGGTATACCAAATAATGATTTCTTAAATGGTGTTGATGTATTCATAGCATTATTCTAGCAATGCTTCAATGCAGGTATTGAAGTGCGCTTTTGGCATAACATTATTGCTACTCAACGTCCAGGCTCTATTTAGGAGGAAATTGGAATGTGTCCTAAGTATCTTTTGTGCTCTGAATACTCACAACAGGAGTCGTCTCCTTTTGCACACAACTTCATACGAATTTGGGAGAAGATACTTGATAATCTCTTCCAAAGTATACCATTCACTAGACAATTCTACTTTTCGAAGAAGGTTAACTAGGGCCATCGTCCGAATAGCGAAAAGTATGCTTCTAAGAGACCCCAACTCCCATCGGAGGGCATCTATGTAGGGCTTCGAAAAGTCATTATTTGCCATGAGTTTTATTGAATGATGCTATTTCACTGGTTTTGTACTTTATTTCTTGACAATTACCTATAAAAGAACAGAATCTCATTTAGAAGTAACATACCTAACCTACCTACCTACGTAGTCAACTTATTAGACAATGAAGTCAAATAATTGACATTCATACCTATTCTAACATATTATCATCTTGTTCTTACGTTCTAAATCCTTTATAAAGACTTTTCATGGCTCATTCACTGCACTTTGATATCATACAATAGTATGTCATGACTCAAGCTCGAGAATCATGGGTTTAGGATTAACCCCGAGGTGAAACACACATACTCCCATGTAATTCACACGCAGATTGGAATCAAAGCGGAATTACATAAGGGATATTCATATACTTCCTTATGTAAGGCGCTTAAACGGACATCTGTCCAAGCATTCAATATGCAGAAGCCTATCAATATCGCTTATAATTTTTTACTTTTCATTGAACAATTTCCCATTACAACCATGAAATAGTCCAAATCTTAATGTTTAAAGAGCACAAGATTATTATAGCAATTCTAGACATTACCTGTACAACCCAAATGTGATATGCACATGCATGCAACTACGCTAAGGATAAACGTTCTATCTAGAGAAAGTAGAATAATGAAGTACAAGGAACCAAAAGACATTCGTAGAAAGGTCAGATTATGCAAATAACAATCTATATAGATGGAAATATATATATGCTAAAAGCCCCAAAATATCTACTCATCCCTAAGACAATAGTGCATTGCTCTCGGCATATGGATTAGTCAGTAAACTTTTGTTGTCCATTCGTTATAACTTGAAAGAACCATTACAGTCTTGTTCTCTGACTTGTGGGTCTCTATAAGACCGAGATCGGAATTTGGGTTGTAACGCCATTAGATAATTATGAATAAGATTATTTAGTAAAGTATAAGCATAATTAAGGTAAAACGTGTTGTATCTAAAAGAATTAATGAAAGTGATCAATAGAGGTTAGTTTAGTATACTACGGATGTTGTGCATTAAAATAAAGCAAGATACAAGGATCAATAAGTGAAAATTACATAATATTTGGCTATTACATTTACTATATCCTCCCTTTAGGGATATCTGCGTTGAGAACACCATTGATTAGGCAAGGTGTGAATGGGTCTCTTCATACATGGAGTCCAGAAGCTCCAAAGGCACATTGCAGCAGCACCATTCATATACTACACCAAAGTCAACCTCACCAAGTATCATAAGGCTAAAGCTGAGTAAAGTCAGACCATTTTTGATTCATATGATTGAATTTGAGTAAGTCATATCATTCGTTTTATTAAGAACCATACATACGCTCATTAAGAACTGTACATCATACGTTTAATTCATTCTTATTCAATTCAACACAGACAATAGGGAAACATATATCAATAACATTTCAAGTAGAATCAATTCATATTATGATCATTTTAATTCAAAATCATTCAAATAATAGAGGGTAATAATGATAATTCAATATTATTATGCAATTCAAATTAATGGAATCAGGGTAATTTATAAACCAACTCTAATCTAGTCATCCATTGTTTGTAACCATGCATGATAATGTAGTTTTACGTTATCCAATACACAGTTGTCTCTTTTTGGCATCACATTGTGTAAAGATTGTGTATCAAAGTCCCTTAAAGCAACACCCATAAGGGGGTGCTAAACAAATGGACAACACCCCATGAAAGAATCTCAGCCCTCAAGACTCTTCATGGTGTTCAATTGTTCCATTGGGCCAATAAATAGGGTAAAAGGATCCAAGAACTAAGTTCCTACAAAGTCTTTAAAATGCCCCTAATTAAACCTAGAGTTAAGGGTTATTTTAGCTTAGCCTTGTATGGCTTACAGCTTAACCATGGGTTGCCTATGGCTTAGCCATATATTACATTATGGCTGAGTAGTAGTTTCAATCTTGTTCACCCGCACCTGCGGTTGAATTATAGAATAGCCTACGGCTTAGCCATATGGTGTACACAACTGAATCATAGCTAGGATACGGCTTAGCCATAGCACATTCCATGGCTTAGCTATGGGTTGGCCGTAAAAGGAATTGCAGTTTTTGGCTCTCTGGATTCTGAGCCGGGGCATGCTTACAACTTTGTCGTAACCTTTAGAATTCTGGATGTTAATCTGATTACAGAATGCTCTTCTTCAACCCATAATGCTGGAGTTTTGATTGATGTTTTCTACCTATTAAGGGCATTCATTTCTACTTTTCCTTAACCATTTAACATCTCCAATTTCATTGCGTGGTTCACTTAACAATTGAATCATGCACTAACGGAAGCTCATTATGTAGTGGAAGTTTGGAAGAATAAAGATACAGGGCTGATATTTCACATTAAAACTTTGATAGATTTACATGAATCATAACATACCAACATGTAGTCAACTAAAATTAGCTGATGCTTTTCTTTGATTTCGAGTTCCACTACTACTCCTTCTCTTGAATCAGTTGAGAAAGAATGTAAAAATGAGTGCATGCAAGAGAATAGGAGTCGCCTTGACTCTAGTCTTAACCCAAGAGAGTTGTAATGGAGTGGAAGTAGATCTAACCTTAGAGATCGATTAGAAAGAAGAAGTGCTTGAATCCTTTACTTTACAGAGTGAGGAGAGTTAGAAGATAATGGGAATGGGAGAGGAGAGCTCCATACTACACATACAAGTTGTAAAATCTACGATTGTTAATAGAAATGGTCAGGAAGAGAAGAAGTGAAGAGGAACAAAGAGCTGCAACAGTTGGAAGAGAGGAAGGGACAAATACAATGGGTATTGGAGCCCATTTTAGCATATATATATAACTTAGGGTTTTATAAGAAAGTCCTTTCACAAGAGGTTTTTACAATTTAAGTCATTTGAGGGTTTAACTAATTTAAATGAAGTTCAATGCATTCAAATCAAGTACAAAAGTTGACAAGCTCAACGCGACAAACGTAATGGTATCAACATGATGCGTGTATGATGTGAAACCATGAATTCTAAAAATATAAAAAAGGGTTTCCATCTATCTAGGTAAGTTCAAATTTGACCCAAACTACCTATCCATGACCTGAACTTAACCTACTGGACTCCACAAGACTAAAACAGGCTTGTTTAAGATAAAACTGCATTAATGAACTCGTAATCACAATTAGTTACTTGCTAATCAAGCTTAGCTTGGGTCGAAGTGTTACAGTTTTTAAATTGGACTCCCAATTGGAGAATTAGATGCAAAAACTTGGGATTTCTAACACTTAGGCTCGAAAACTGCCCACTGGAGGTCCAAAATGGGAAATGGCCCTGGACAAATTGTGAACTGGCACGAGCATTTCGATCGAGGGTAGAGCAACTTATAGGAATTGACCGTTCATGAATCAGACCTTTGTTTAGAGAATTAGACATGAAAATGTAGGATTTCCAACACTTGGCTCGAAAATTGCTCGCCGGAGGTCAAAATCAGAAAACGGGCTCTGGAAAAATCAAAAACTGGCATAGCACATTGCTCAAGGGTATAGTAACTTGTAGAAACTGACAGTTCATAAATAGGGCTCCTGGTTAGAGAATTAGACACAAAAACTTAAGATATCCAATATTTAGGCTCAAAAATTGCCCGCCAGAGGTCTAAAATGGGAAATGATCCCTAGAAAAATCAAAAATTGGCATGAGCACTTTGCTTATAGTAGAGTAACTTGTAGGAACTAATGGTTCATAAATTAGAGTCCCAGTTAGAGAATTAAAAGTGGAAACCTAGGATTTTCCAACACTTAAGCTTGAAAACTGCCACAAAAAAATTGAAATTCAGCACGAGCACTCCAGTCAAGGGCAGAATAACTTGTGGGAACTAAAGGTTCGCAAATAGGACTCGCGGTTATAAAATTAGACCAAAAAACCTAAGTTTTCCAACACTTAGGCTCAAAAACCACCCAGCAGGGGTCCAGAATGGGAAACGGCCCCTGAAAAAATTGGAAGCCATCACAAGCACTTCGTTCGAGGGTACAGTAACTTATAGGAATTGATGGTTGATGAATTAGACTCTCATCTAGAGAATTAGATACAAAAACATAGGATTTCTGACACTTAGGCTCGAAAACCAGCCGCTAGATGTCAAAAATGGAAAACAACCACCGAAAAAATTGAAAACTAGCACGAGCATTTCGCTTTAGGGTAAAGTAACTTGTAAGAATTGATGGTTTCTAAATAGGAATCCTGGTTAGAGAATTAAAGGCAAAAACCTAGGATTTCCAATACTTAGGCTCGAAAACCACTTGCCAGAGGTCTAAAATAGAAAACGGGCAATGGAAAAATTGAAAACCAACACAAACATTTCATTTGAAAGTAGAGTACCTTGTAGGAACTGACGGTTCAGAAATCAGACTCTCAATTAAAGAATTAGACGCTAAAACCTAGATTTCCTACACTTAGGCTCGAAAACCACCCGGGGGTCCAAAAAGAGAAACGGCCCCTAGAAAAATCATAAACTGGCACAAGTACTTCGCTCGATGGTAGAGTACCTTGTAAAAATTAATAGTTCACAAATGGGACTCACAGTTAGAGGATTATATGCTAAAACCTAGGATTTTCAACACTTAGGCTCTAAAACTGGCCGTTGGAGGTCCAAAAAGGGAAATGGCCCCAGAAAAAATCAAAAACCAAATGACAACCTCACTCGAGGCCAAATTAACCTGTAAGAACTGACAGCTCACAAAGTGGACTCCCAGTTAAGGAAGTAAAAGCTGAAACATAGGATTTTCAACACTTAAGCTCTAAAACTAGCCACTGGAGGTCCAAAACAGGAAACGGTCCCCCCAAAAAATTGAAAACTAGAATGAGTACCTCGTTTGAGGCCAAATTAACTTGTAGGAACTGATGGCTTGCAAATGAAACTCCCGGTTAGAGAATTAGATGCAAAAACTTATGATTTTCAACACTTATTATAAAAAACACGCCACTGGAGATCAAAAGTGGAAAATGGCCCTAAAAAAATTGTAAACTGGCAGGAATATCTCGTTCAAGACCAAAGTAACTTGTAGGAATTGACAGTTTGTGAATCAGACTCTGATTAATGAATTAGACCTAAAAACCTTGGTTTCTCAACACTTAGGTTTGAAACTAGGCCGCCGGAGGTCGAAAATGAGAAACAGCCATCGGACGCCTGAAAACCAGCACGAGTATTTTACTCGAGTCCAAAGTAACTTGTAGGAATTGATGGCTCATGAATTGTTCTCCCGATTAACAAATTAGACTAAAGAACTGCCTGATTCTCAACACTTAGGTTGGAAAACAGGTTGTTAAAAAATTTAGGAAAATATTCTATTTATATACATGTTTGCTTACATTTGTAATTTAGTTCATTAAAAAAATTCTAATGTTCTTTTTGTCATTACAGATTGACGAATGCTTTGGGGTCAGTTGCAGACTTGTAGGGGTATTTTATTTTCTGTTTAGTTTAATTGTATTTATATATTGGACATTTATATGGGACTATATCATTGATTGTAAAATTTTAAATAACATGAATGACTTGATGAAAATGGGTGATGGTTGTTTGTTTATTTAGCAGCTCTTGTATGCATGCATTTCTTATGTTGAATAAACATGTTTATATTTATAAGAGGTTTATGTTAAATAAACTTGTACATTGAACAAGTTTATATTTGATACAGGCATAGAAATAGGTTTACAGGAAAATTATATTGAAAAAGAAAATAATATATTTAAAAAAACAATTTTTTGCTGATGAAAAAATTGATTTATAGACATTTTTTTGTCAGTATAAGTTAAAAAGTACAAATTATTTTACCAACATT
Source organism: Sextonia rubra (assembly GCA_037013555.1). Lineage (NCBI taxonomy): Eukaryota > Viridiplantae > Streptophyta > Magnoliopsida > Laurales > Lauraceae > Sextonia > Sextonia rubra. Next base: position 92,442,109 of record JASUAD010000001.1, read on the forward strand.
TTTTTCATTGATAAAAGTGAAATGAAGATTAAAAAAATTAAATGACTTTACCGATGTTTTTTAATATCAGTAAAATTAAATTAAAAATTTATAAAAAGCGATAATGATTTTACCGATGTTAAAAAAATGTCAGGAAAAGTAATTTGAACATTTTAAAAATGGGTCGATGACTTTACCGACATGATAAAAACATCAGTAAAATTAAAGTGAAGATTTAAAAATAAATTTATGAATTTACCGATGTTTCTTAACATTGGTAAAAGTAATTTGAATATTTTTTAAAAGGAAAATGATTTTACCAACATTAAAAAATGTTGGTAAATGTAAGAGGAAAATTAAAAAAATGAAATTAATTTGCCGACGGTTCTTAACATCAGTAAAATGAAATTGAAAATTTTAAAGTAAGGATAAATTTTTACCGACTTTAAAAAATGTTGGTAAAAAGTGAAATTAAAATTTAAAAAAAAGGAATTGAGTTTACCAACGTTATTAAATGTCGGTAAAATAGAAATTATCGTTAGTGAAGATGTGATTTTTGCCAATGGAATATAATTCCATCAAGAAAATATTTTGTCCGCAACTTTTTACTAACATTCGGCCGACTTAAATATTTTCGTCAGGAAAGGACTATACTGACATTTTGGTAAAATTTAAATGAGATGAATGACTTGATTAAAAAGGCCGATGGTTGTTTGTTTATTTAGCAGCTCTTGTATTCATGCATTTCTTATGTTGAATACAGGTATATGAATAGGTTTATATTTGATACAGGTGTATAAACAGATTTATAGGAAAATTATATTGAAAAAGCAAATAATAGTCTTTTAGAAAAACAATTTTTTGTTGACAAACAAAGTGATTTACAGACAAGTTTTTTCGTCTGTATAAGTGAATTGATAATAATTAAAAAGTACAAATTATTTTACCAACATTGTTTTTCATCGGTAAAAGTGAAACAAAAATTTTAAAAAAACTTAAATGACTTCACCGATGTTTTTTATTGTCGGTAAAATTAAATTGAAAATTTATAAAAAGGGGTAATGATTTTACCAACGTTAAGAAAATGTCACGAAAAGTAATTTGAACATTTTAAAAATGGGTCGATGACTTTACAACGTGATAAAAATGTCGGTAAAATTAAAGCAAAGATTTAAAAATAAATTTATGAATTTACCGATGCTTCTTAATGTCGGTAAAAGTAATTTGAATATTTTTGAAAAGGAAAATGATTTTACCGACATTAAAAAATGTTGGCAAAAGTAAAAGAAAAATTTTTTAAAATGAAATTAATTTGCCAACTTTCTTAACGTCAGTAAAATGAAATTGAAAATTTTAAAAATGGGATATATTTTTTACCGACATTAAAAAACATCGGTAAAAATGAAATTAAAATTTTAAAAAAAAATGAAATGAGTTTACCGACATTATTAAATGTTGGTAAAATAGAAATTATCGTCGGTGAAGATGTAATTTTTACTGACGAAATCTAATACTGTTGATAAAATCTTTTGTCCATGACTTTTTACTAACATTCGGCCGACATAAATGTTTTCGTTGGTAAAGGACTATATCGACGTTTTGGTCTCTTTTGGCGATGAAAATTTTCGTAGCTAATAATGTAAATTATTGTAGTGAAAATAAGAAAATAGTCATAGGTGGACGGCAGTCAAGATGTGACCCACCAAAACTAAACTAGAATAAACTTGGTGATTCAAAGGAAAGATTGACCTTTCTTTTTAATCATGGATTAGGTTGAATGGACTTCATCATCCAATTAATAAATGGATTGGATTTGGGTTCAACTTGTACTTGTGGTTCAACCCGCCAGTCTGACTTATAGCTGACTCAACCCAACTTGAATCCGTTAACCAAGGTTACAAGCTGACCTTTTACACAATATCCAAAATGCTCCACCTTGCCATTTGCCACAAACCAAACGTTCCCACCTCACCATCTCCAATTGGCATGGATAATCACCAATGACAACTTCTCTGGCAACGTATTAGTGGTCGAATCTGACACCCAGCTTTGATCTGAGTCTCATTTACACATTACTAGTGCACATAAAAGTCCATGTGTTGGTTTCTGGTTATGTCATTCTATAGAAACCCTCTTAACAATATATCTCCACCAATGATGCTCGGCCAAGACATGACACGCCCCAAAATGCCATTCGTCCACTATAAAACAATGCCACTTCTGCGACTACGGAAAGATACCAAGAAAGGACTCAATCAAAAACTGGATATAAGCATCCCTTGTGAACTACAATGGAAAGATCAAACTGCACATTTGTACACCATTTTTATCTTGGATTGCGTACGTTTAAAGTGCCCTAATAAGATGAAAAAGAAAACAAAAAAAAAAAAAAGTGGGTAGCTCAAATTCATCATCTTTGAGTGGGATGGTTAAGAATCTTCAATTAGATAGGTTTTCTTTAATAGGAAACCAATTCATGACATAGACAAACCCTCATACCACTAATAGCCCTATTCATTTCTCGTCTTCTTAAATAGACATGTATCCAAGAGGAGCTCATTTTCTACGCCACCAGTTGCTATCAACAAAATTATGTGGTTTGTCTTCCATGGGACATATTTAATTTTCTCTGGTAACCAATCGTACCAAAACCTCAAGGCCTTGGCAAAAGTAGCAAAAATACATTTCAACAATTCCTATAACGTCCCATATCCCAAATACGAGATTAGTAAAAATTAAACTATATTTTAGTTAATTAAGCTCGGTTAGAGTCAAAGCAAGTCCAAATTATTGTTAGGATTGTGTGTATGAAGTTTCGTTTGATTTCAAGGTCATATGAGAACAGTAGGGGGTAGTTTGCAATTTTAGAAAGTATGAAACCCTTTTTTCATAATTATCTGATTTGTGAGATTTTAGGCTCATTGGGGAGTTAACCTAATTCCAAGAACATTACCCTTCTACCTTGACTCTATTCCAAACCGTTTAAACGACCTCAAATCATACCTTGATAAATTAGGACTTTCCTGTAAATTCCCAAAATCCAAATCTAAAATAAAAGGCCAGTGATCTCTCTTTCTTTTCCTCTCTCATTCTCCCTTCACTCAACTGTTTCTCCACTCCCTCATCTCCCTTGCTGCCATCACTCGATCGGAGCCACCCCAAGCTCGCTAGATGTCTTCTTCTTCCTCAAGCTCTCATCTCCCTAAGGATCATATTTTTGAGCTATTTCCTCAACCAACCATCTCTAGGTAAGGATCTATGCTTTCTTGAAGCTAGGTCCTTGATGAATTTGAGCTTAGAATACTTTAGAGGAGCCCCTTAGCTTCCTCTCTTCTATTTTGTAGCTTGAATTGTTTTGGATTCGAGTTTCTTCATCCTTGGAGCACCATGGGTCTTAGTTTGAGAGCTAGGTCACCCCATATTCGCATTTATTCATCAATGGAAAGGAGATATACACTCTTACATTGATGATATGCCTGTTTATTGATTGATTCTAGCATTCATTTATTATTGGATTCTTTTTTTATTTTAATGGATGAAAATGCTAGATTTAGGTTGATTTTAGGAATGGATGAATGGATGGATTGGAAAGGATGTTGGTGACTGATTTGGAGAGGCAAGGCCTATTTTCTATAGGTTTGAAGATGGGAATGGAATGGGAAAGGGATCCTGATTTCTAAACACGCCCAGGATTGCGCAACTAAAGGCCTCCTTGGCTCAAGTGAGCAATGGTTCTACCTAGAGGAAAAACTGGGTGCTCGCTCGACGGAGCCTTCACAGAGTTCATGGAATTTTTTCTGACTTAAGTATTTCTTGCTTGGTTTGTAGGATCTTTTGACCTATATTTGGAGGACTCATCATGGACTATTGAGCAAGAGGCGTTGTGAGCAAACGTACCTCTTATGGATTGTACGATTCCTAAATAGTATACAATCCATTCGTACTCCGATGATGTGAGGACTCGAGGCATCTTCTAATGGACTATGCCCTAAGGAATGGAAGAATATCTTGGTCTCACCTCACCTGCGGTTCAAGTAGAGTTGCCGAGTATATGAATTGTGACAATTGACTTTGGAGTTTGGCTCATAAATGCTTATTTGCCTTTAGATTTGCCTCATTTTGCACTGTTTTTGTATTGTACATGTCTCGTACTTATTCCTTTGTGATTGTACCTATTGCATTGATATTGACAGTGTTGAGTCTTGCCATTATTGTATTGGATTTGAGAGGAATACTCTTGTTGTATTATGTATTGAATTTATATCAAAAACTTTGAATCGAAGCTTCTTTTGCACCTATTTTATAAGAAAGCCAACCTTTCACTGTTTGGCTTAGGATTCTTTGGTTGAGCACCATTATGCTTTATAAGTCTAGCATGGTGGGGCACTGCTATGTACGAACTTTGGCTATGGATCTAGGTTTTATGCACAATCGCAGTTTGATTTTGGACATGGTTGTACAATATGATTTGGATAGGTTTGTTTATCACCCGATGCCAAGTTATCTCGAGCAATTAGACCAAACTGACCACCTATTGTTTTAAATGGAGTTTCGTGCTCTATGATTATGGACAGGATGCTATGCATCCGAAAACGGACTGATCCTTTGTGTTGTCAACCATGTTCTTACCCATTTCTTATCTTGTGTGGATTATTCACTTATGTATCAGTGGATTAGGATTTCCATTCTTCATATATTGTCACTATTGTTTATTGTTCTCTTACATGATCACATTGTCTTGACTCACTCTTGATATTGTACATCTGTTATGGATTTTGTTTATCTACTTGCCAACTACTATGTAGTTTTGATGTTGTTCTTGGTGCATTGATACCTAGCCCTAGTATTTTGAGACGGAGGAGGAAAGTAAAGTGCTTCAAGCTCTTGAACCAACTGATGATCTTGAGTGGTGTGCCAATGCGATTTCTGAGTCATCTAAACCGGCACCTGAGTGACTCATATGTTATGGGGTTCTATTTTTATTATCATTAATTTGTAGCTCGAGTTTTTGGTAAGCTTGTTGACCTTAACTTTGTTTACTTTGAAACTTCGAACTTTAAATCCAACATCTTTTGCTGTGCATAATTCGATTAGTGTAAGGATTCCAATTTGTAGACAATGCTTCCGCATGTATTATTTATTGTGAAATGGACTTACTCCCAATGCACCTATGATCTTGTGTGGAACCTTGATTAGGAGCCACATGTTGTATTAAACACAAAAAGTTTAATTTGCCCTTAATCTCATGTTAACCCCGGTGTCATTTTCAAGGACATGACAGTTAGTATCAGAGACTAGTACATTTCTAGAAAATAAAAGTGGATAGAAACAATTGACTGCATGCAAGTGTTCCGCGCGTTCGACAAATTTTACCTACTTAGTGTAAAGTCTATAGTATTGTTTTCTAGCATTGGTTTTGTAGAATCTAAATCTTTGAATTCTTTTGTAGAAACAATATGCAAACTAGAAGCTCTTGGTCCAATGAGAACAAGGATGATCCACCAAATCCCATGGATGAGCACTTCCATCAATTCTTACAGGCTTCATAGAAGCACAAGACAACCAAGCTGCATAGTAGAGAGCCCGAGAGGCAAAGAGGGTTACAAACCGGGTTTAGGCTAGGAAAGACAAAGCAATGCATCAGGCACTAGCAGATGCAGACAAGGTAGAGTGTTAGGCCCAAATAGTAGTAGCCACTGAGAGCATTGGATAGCAAGTATAGGTGGTGATGCCACCGAGAGAACAAGATCCTATTAATATATTTGAGAAGTTTAAGAAAAGGTTCCCATTAGAGTTCCACGGTGTTAGGAGGCAGCCGCCATGATCCCTGGATATTGCATACAGATTATTGCAGAAATAACTTCAGATGATGATGATTCATGAACCATACCTGCGGATCTCTTTAATTTAATCTCTATCTTAAGCAACTCGAAAACCTCAAGACCTTCTATTGTATTCCTTTACGCTGGAACTCGTACTAGGGTGTGGGCTTCTTCTGCGAGTTTTCTTTGCTCTAAAAAATGAGATTTATGTTGTTATGTTTCATAAAAAGCAATAGCGCATATTTATAGGCTACAAAAGGGATCTTAAGAAAGAAATAAGAAATAGGTTTCTTATGGAAATAGAAAACCCTAATTCAACCCAAATTAGAGTCCTAGTTCCATAAACTACAATTCAGTCCACTAGAGAATTATAATTGCACTCTTGTCCTTATTCTCAAAATAATATTTTAAGCTTCTTGTTACTAAATGCATATTAATCTCCCCACCTTAATATTTTAGATATCCATCGATTAACTAATTATTGACATTTATATTTAGTGGATATCTTTGTAATTCCTCAAGACCTTACACGTAACTTATTTGATATGTCGGACATAAAGTCCACCTACAGGGTTTGACATAACCAAAACTTATAAGCTTCATCAAAGCGATATCATTTGTCGCTATTACGGGACATGGATTCCATCAATAAACTAATATCCACTATACACGTATTGTAATCATCCAATTTACTGATATTATTGACCCATAAAAGGCCTCACTCTTTTGTAAATTAAAATACCAACCACTAAATATATGTCTATTATTTATAACATGATTAAGAGTACAAGCACTTATAATAGCCATTTATATATTAATCATCTTATATAGTCAGTATAAAGATAATAAACCCAAAAGCGGGTCTGTTCAATGCATATAAAGCGTACTAGTATAATGAGTCGAAATTAAACCATTTTCCGTAGTCAAGACAAGTCTGCTAAAACATATGCTATAATCGTACCAAATGTGCGTCCAACTCCATTTAAATTGTGAACAGCAATAACTTAAATTCTATAAGAACCGACAAATAAGTTTTCCATGTGTAAGCTGAACTCTATACACCAACTTGTTTACTTTATAGAATAAAGAACACACACATATATAATAAATAACAATACAACTATTTGCCCATACAAATTCTCATTAAGATGAAAATATAAACTTTACTAAAAAATAAGTCAGTCAAAGACAAATACATAAAGGGGCCTTTTCCTGTGCATACGTCCCTCATGGACATTTCGTGCACACTCTTTGGTGGGGCCCACTGTGGACCCCACCAAGGGATGAGATTGGGGGAGGGGGGGTTGGAAAGATCTATGCGAAAGCACCTTACATATCAAATTTGCTTACAATCACATATCTCTAATCCCTTCATCTGTGGCTCACAAATTCATTCCTTTCGGATTGGTGTATAGTCAATCCAACGGTCTAATAAATTCAGATCCTACTAAAAGTTAGGGAAAGTTGCTATCATGGGGTCCCATGTGTGTTGCAAGGTTTGGATTGAGTGATAGATGGGCTCCACCTAGAATTCTCACGAAAAGAATGGTGAGGGACGGATGCGTAGGAAGATTTTCCATACATAAAAGTATGCTTTTAGTATAAATTTCCGACACACGGGATAGAGGATCGTATGATTGAAGATGAGCTTATAGTGTAGTTGGAACAGATCTTCGCAGTCTTCCAGTGCACAAGGAAGCAACAGGTTGAGTTATCAGGCTACATGTTTTGAGGGGTAGCTCACCTGTGGTGGAATTTGGTTATGGCTACGGTACAGGCAGCTACTGTGACAGATGACAATGCTTGGGAAACCTTCATGATGCAGTTTAATGATAAGTTCATCCTAGCCTATGTGAAGGATATGAAAATAAGGGAATTCAAAAACTTGGGACAGGGCAACATGACCGTGCAGCAATATAAGCAGTAGTATACCCATCTTTCCAAAAATGCTCCCAACCTCATCACAACGGAGTCTAAGAAAGTAAAGTGCTTCCTCAAGGGCCTTTCAACCGATTGTCTTCTTGGCGATCGGAGATAACCAACGAGTAGCATTTCAGGACAACATGTAGAGTGACTTTCGTCAAAGGGATCGCTACGGAAAAAAGCTGCAGAGTTAGCTTTTCAGGGACAGCAAATGCCAGGACATCAGTATTTACAGAGACAGCTCTCGAGATAGTAGAGAAAGAAGCATAAATTTCAGGGTAAAGGTTCAGGCGGACTGAGATCATGGACATCAGTATTTACAGAGACAGCTCTCGAGATGGTAGAGAAAGAAGCATAAATTTCAGGGTAAAAGTTCAGGCGGACAGAGAGCATAGAGTGCAAGATGTGGTAAAAACTACCCACTAATCAATGCAATGTCAAAGAGGGGCATGCTTTCACTGTGGATAGTCCAAACACAGGGTCCAAGAGTGTACCAATGGGGGCAGCGAGCTTGCAGCATCCCAAGCTGCAACAACTAGAGGTCCTACGCAGCACCAACAGCCTTAGAAGCCGACACCTCAGTATAGGCTACAACAGCGGCCTAGGGCTCAACCATCGCAATGGTATATACTACCTGCACTACAGCAAATGTAGAGGAGTAGCCTAGTAGGGACAAGGACAGTAGTTTTAGGGCCATCGAGGCTAAGGACGGCATAAATATCAGCAGCAATAGTAGTAGAGGGGACAGCAGAGGCCCTAAGGCTAGTTCAAGGCCAACAGTAGAGGCCACAGCAGGTGGGCAGAGTCTTTCCATTGCTCAAGAGAACTCTGATGCTTCCAGAGACGTAGTGGAAGGTTCGATTCCTACCGTCAAAGTATAGGCTAAAGTTTTATTTGATCATGACTATAAGTCCTTAAAAATGTTTCATTTTATATTTATTTTCTGAAATTTTAAGGACTTATTCATTAGAAATCTCTTCATTTAGTTGAAAATCATATTTTTATGATTTTAAAATTCATTTTAGAGTTTTCATGCAAAAATTATTCAAAAATCACAATTTTTGATAAAATCATAAAAATTTCCATTCTTGGATTTTCATTATTTGAAAAGATTTTCAAATTCATATTCTTTTATGAAATGATATAATTTTTTTATCATCATTGGTTAATTCAAGTTAAAACATGAATAATGATGTGGTTTAAGGTTATCATCTTATGTGAATTAGGCCCACATTAGTATAATTCTAACTTGTGGTCAAACTTGTTAAATTAATTAACTGTGTGAGAAAATTCAAGAAAAGGAGCCACATTGAAAATTTGAAGTCAAGGATTAAATTGTGAAGAAATCCAAAGAAGAATTAAAGTAAAAATGGAGAGATGTAATTCGATCATCAAGTGGACCCCACCACATGCACACTTGACACAAGAAAAGCCATGCATGAGGGAGGACCCACATGTATCTTTGTTGCAAATTATTCAAGGAAGTTTTCTTATGAATTCGAAATTCAAAATTGAATTTGATGGAGCAAGGAAAGTTCATGGTGGAAGATTGCATGCAAAAGAGAAAATAGGAAGAAGTTGCCCAAAAAAAAAAAAAAAAAGATTGGAGGAGCCTTTTTAGAAGATCGTGTGCAACAAGTTAGGAGCTAAGATGACAACCAAAAGAAAAAATATATAAATAAAATCCAAGAAGGGCTGGAAGTGCATGTAGGCTACCCCCACCCCACATGTCAGAACCATACCTCCCATAATCTCTCTGTCTTTATATCTTATATTACCCATCTCCATAGAAAAAACCACATATATTCCTGTCCATACCCCATGTACTTGGCATACATTAGCCCCCATATCACATCCCATACACCACCATTCATGCCCAACATCCCCATTTCTCTCCTCTCCATAAATTCTCCACTCCAAGGGAGTTTGGCTAGCCCCTTTGGTGATCTTTCATCATCAGCATCCATCTTCTTTTTCCACCATCTTTCTTATCATTGGAGCATGACTTGGAGTGAAGATAAGTTGAAGAGCTAAGCGAGCAACTCTACTTTCTTGAGGTTCATGATCTTCGGGTAGGATTGATGTATTATTTTAATTCAACAAAATCTGAAGTTATTGCTTATTTGGATTGAGTTTCTCATTGTTAAATAAAGTTAGTGATGCCATAATTCTCACTATAGAGTCAACATCGTATGTTTATGTGTAGTGATAGTGCATATTTGGTATGGTAGATCTAAGTTTACTTTGATTCCATCAAATAAAGTTTTAAATTCACTTTAACTTTCAGTCAATTGGTGGTTTGATTATTCTATTATTTTGCAGTTTCTAGTTTTTAGGATTGTTTGATATTAGGTGTTATTTCTTATTTGTAATTTTAATTTTAAATTTGGGATTGTATTTTAATTTTAATTTTTAGTTTAGTAGTACAAATTTTCCAATGATAGTTATAGTTTTTCAATAGAATAGGTTTTCTACAAATTCTAGCTCCCCATGGAGTCCATCCTAAATTCACTGAGTGAAACTATAATCATCGACCTTGCACTTGGGGTCCACGTAGATTAACTACACATTCTTTTGTTTCACATATTCTTTTGTTTCACATTCATTTGCTAGATGTTTGCATGGAGAGGTAGAAAGGTTAGATTTTCTCTTAGTAGTAAATACACCCGTGGGTAAACGGGTCAAATGTCAGCAGTATTACCTAGGTACCCGAATACAGATGGGAGAGTACATCTTACCCATAGGTCTGATCATCCTAATGATGAATGACTTCAATGTCATCTAAGGCATGGATTGGTTAGCAACCTACAAAGCATAAATTGCAGACAGCTCAATCAGGTTACGATTAAGAATAAATACCCACTTCCGAGAATCGATGAGTTATTTTATCAGCTACAAGGAGCCGAGTTCTTTTCGAAGATTGACTTGAGATTAGATTACCATCAAGGTCTTAGATTAACATCAACTAAGAGTCAAAGAGTAGGACATTCAAAAGACAACATTTAGGACCGGATATGGATATCATGAGTTCTTAGTGATACCTTTTGGATTGACAAATGGTCTAAGAGTTTTCATGCATTAATAAATAAGAAATTCACACCATTTATTGACCAGTTCATTGTTGTCTTCATAGTTGACGTGTTATTGTACTATAAGTCTCGAAAGGAGCATGAGAAACATTGAGCATCATTGCAAACATTAAGGGATCATCAACTCTTTGCCAAACTGAGCAAGTGTGAATTTTGGCTAGAGTTGGTGGCATTCTTAAGCCACATCATCAGCAGAGAGGGTTTGCTAGTTGATTGCACTTGAATATTTGAAATGTAATGAATTCGAGTCCAACATTCACATATTTCAAACGTTTAAGAAGAATGGGAATTAACTACAGTTCATCATTAATTTTCTTTTTGTTTACATGGGTTTAAATGCTCTGACCGTGGGGATGCAAGTTATTTATAAGTTTCGAAACATTTACAAACCCTCCCTCTAGTCTCAGATGTGATCTAAATCTAGAATTTATAAAAACATACATAAAAATTAGGAAAAAAATTGAAAAAATGAAGAACACAGGGGGGAGTGACCGTGGGTCACGATCAGTAGCCCCTGCCAGTGACCATGACTTGTGGACACTGGTAGACAGTGGCTGAAAGGCCACTGTTTTGCTCTTTGTTTCATTCTATTTCACCTCTATGATTTCTTTATAGTGTAAGAACTTTTTTTCTTTATATTTTGAGTGTTGAATGGCCACCGCAAGTGCTTGTTTTAGTTGTGGAATCAACTTAAACCTTTGATAATTATCACTTTTTGGCTACGGACTATTTTTTGTACAAATCTGAAGAGGGCGCTATATGAAGCCAAAGTTGTGTCATTCTGACCCTATGATTTTCAAGGGTCAAAATGAAACCTAAAGAGGCTTGTTCATAACTTTCAGTGTGGCCCAAGACCCTTCCCTAGTGAGAGAACCAAAGGAAAAAGATGTCATTCGAGTGACCCTTGTATATGCCTTCCTTAAGTAAAGTGCATGCTACTTCCTCTTCTCTGAATTGTTTCTCACCTTGAATTGGTGAGAATGAGAAAAAGAAGTAGGTTGGAATACCGAAAAATGACTTGTGGCTTGCTTAAAGTTGCTTTGAACTTTAGAAGATTTGATTCAAGAACTGGCACCGTTCACTTTCTTCACCGTCTGTGCGTTCTTTTTTTTCTTTTTTTTCCAAATGGCCAACATTCCTTTTTACAGACTTTAATAGTGGTTATGGGAAGTTAAAAGGAGTTATTGGAAGTTAACATTTGAAAAGGAGCAGAGGGAACCACTGAAACCTACTATAACTGCTCCATAGAGGCTAGTGACCACGGCAGTGGTCACTCCCAGGTCCTATTTGGACTTTTTTCACATGTGACTTGTTTTCATCTGTTTGGGGTCCGAATGATGTCTGATCTTCATGAAACTTGAAGAGATGCTTTTTGACACTATTTTGACTATGTTAGAAAAATTTTAGCTCGTTTAAACCTTCTAAAGTTGGTCAACTCCCCTGTTGACTTTTCCTGAAAATAGGCCCTTGTTTCAGCTGTTTAAGGCCTAAATGACCTCGGTTTAGTTTGAAACTTAGAGAGAACTGATGTTAGGGGTATCTTAGAGTGTCCATCCAAATTTTATGCAATTTAGACATGTGGAAGTAGGATTTCAAATAGTAACCCATTTGTAGCATATTTTAAGTAACTATTCACCTCACACTGTAGGTAGTTAGCTTGTTTTCCATCCGAATGATGTTTAATTGACTTAAAACTTTGTAAAATTGATTTTAAAGATATTTTAAATCTCTATTCCAAATTTCATCAGCTTTAGCTCCCTAGAAGTAGGATTTTGGCCAGTGACCTCCATGGCTCTATGGTCACTGACTTCTAAGCTGACATGCAGTCGAAGTAAGACCAAACGAAGTCTTCTTAACTTGAAATTTTGTAGAATCTCCCTTGAGCATGATTGAAGTTTTGTACCCAAATTTTATCAATTTTGACCGTCAAAAAACAGGACTTTGGTCAATAACCCCATGACTTGGTGGAGGTCAATGACCCAAAGTTGACATATTTGTAGACTTTGGGTCAAATGATGTCCGTTTGACTTGAAATCTTGCAGAGCCTCCCTTGAGTATAATTTGACCTTTCTCCAAGAGTTTCAATTAATTTCATCTTCGTGAGATGTTTGGATCCAAATGATGACCATTTGAACTGAGTTTGGATCAAAATGATGTTCAGATGCTCTAAAATCTTAAAGGATAGTCTTTGAATATACTTGAAGGTATTCCCCTAAGTTTGAGCTTATTCTAATATGTGGAAGTGTTAGTGACCCCTAAGGAACTGGCAGACAATCACTAAAGCTTGAGTTTGAGCTGAAATGAACTCCAAATGTTTTAAAACTTTGAAACTTCATTCCCAAGCATGTTTGTGGAGTTACCATGAGATTTTCATAAGCTTCGAACATCTAGATGCTATAGTTGATTTGTCATTCCACAATTCTAGGGTTTGTGTACCCTTGTCTTTGTTGCAACATTTGTAATTTTTTTTATCGGTCAACGAGTGCCCCCTCGAGATGCAATGATTAAAGTATGACAATCATTGTGCCTTGAAATGGCCAATCTATGGAAATGATGAGTGGCTTTGATGAAAAGGTTTTCTCAAGATAGGTTGTAGGCCTAGACTTGAAATTTTAAAAATTTTGATAAAAATGATGAAGTTTGATAATGGAATTTTGGTAAAAACATAAGAATCTAAATTTCTTTGCCCTATTTTTACAGATATCAAAAGTAGCTTCTTTGTGAAGATTGTGGGGAGCACCCACAAAAAGAAATCTCTAAGGTATTTGAAAATTCAAAAATTTATGAATTTTTATTTGGATTTTGGAATGGATTTGATTTTCTTATGACCAATTTACTATAGCTATCTAAAGTAACATCTCTGTAGGGACTATGAGGAACACCTACAAAAAAATCCCTAAGGTTTTAAGAAAAATCAGAGTTTGAATTTAAAATGGATTTGGATTTGGAATTTTCATGGATTTTTTATTTTTCTTCAAAAATCAAAGTTTCGGTTTTGACTTGGCTTGACATGAGGTAACATAAGATGAAATTTTAAAAAAGACTGGCTTTTGTGGGTTTTGATTCAAAATAATTTGAAATGATAGTTCAAAATCAAGTTTGAACCTAGGTAATTTTGAAATATAGATTTATTTTCGAAAGGGATACTTTGAAGTGGGTTCATTTCACTGTGGGAAAACAACAGTTTTATGTTTTTTTCTTGGGCAAAATACCCAAAGTGAGCCCACCACATTGTAGGGATTTGAAAGATCACATTTGAGAGAATGGGCCACTAAGTAGTGGGTCCTACTATTCAAAATCACAGTGACCACGAGGGGTGGATTTGGCCAAGCCGTGGACTCTACTGCCAATCAACTTGTGTTTGTGGGGAAGGATGGGCGAACCATGGACCCCACTAGTTAACTAAGCTGCGGCTATGAGAAAGGAGGGCAAAGCATCAGTGCCCATGGACTCCATAAAGATTTAAATCAGTGGTGACCGTGGGGATGGGACACGGTTTATAAAACCGTGTCTTTCCTTTGATTTCTCTTCATCATTTTGGAAGTCCAAAGGGACCGAGAGTTTAAGCACTTTTGAGCATCCCTTTTCTTTGAATTGCAAGTAGAGCCAGAGTTTTCTTCTTCCCCAATTTTCAATGAACCTTCAAGTTCATTCAGCTGCTCGAGCATTCCTCATAGCAGGTATGGTTTCTGAACTTCATCTCTTCTTTGTGTTCCAGCCATGGCCGAACAAACATTGCTGATGATTGAAAGGATGAAAAGAGAACATTTTGTTCGAAGTTCTTCTGGATTTTGGACAACTTCCCGTTTCTTTTAATAGGTAACAGAACCCACGAGCTAGACTTCATCTTCTTTAAGGGTATTGGCTCGCAGTCTATGGAATCGAACACACGGCCAAACGAAACTAGGGTCTAATCCTTTCTTGCTTTGATTTTCTTCCATAATTTTACTTTGATCTTGACACATCAACTCTGATTGAGATAGCTTTGGTACTAGAATTTTCAAATTGAAACTCGTTTGGGCAAACCCCACAGCCATTGATAACACAGTCTATGGAATCGAACACACGGCCAAACGAAACTAGGGTCTAATCCTTTCTTGCTTTGATTTTTTTCCATAATTTTACTTTGATCTTGACACATCAACTCTTATTGAGATAGCTTTGGTACTAGAATTTTCAAATTGAAACTTGTTTGGGCAAACCCCACAGCCATTGATAACACAGTCTATAATAAACTCACAGTCACCACCCATTTGAAATGAAAAATGTCTCAGAGAAAAGCAAAATTCTGTTTTCTTTGTTTCTTTTCTCTCTCTTTCTTTTTCTTTTTTTTTTTCTTTTTTTTTTTTTTTGGTTGTATCTATGGTTTGCTGTTAACATGGGATTCATGTTCTTGTACTCTGTTGTGAATGTTTTTTCCAAGTTGAGCACTGACCGAGCAGATGCCACAGTCACAGTCTGTGGGACACCCACGGTCACAACTGGTTTCTTTCTTTCCCCTTTTTTTCTTTTATTTGTTTCATGGTCCTAGCTACCTCTTAAGGGTTCTTTTTGAGTACTATATATGGTGATCTCCATAGGGTGAGGTTGCAAATCCATGGAAATATTACATGTTAGAACACTACTTGTGCAAATCCACTGTCACTACCAACAGTGGTCATGGAGGACCACAGTCACTATCATCTTGTGACTTTCGCACACCCCCCCCCCCCCCCCCCCCCCCCCCCCCCCTTTTTTAATTTTGTGATGCTTGATTTCTCCAATCTTCTTGATACAAGATGCAAGATTACTAGGCTTGTTCACAGTCACCTTTCCTTGGTGACTTTTTCTTCTTTCTCTCTCCTTTTTTTTTTTTTGTTTGCTTTTGTGCTTTCATGCTTAGGCTAGTGTCAACCTTTCACCATTGCACTTCATCTATTTCATGTATTCATAGCTTCATATATTCATGCCAAAGCCTTCCCCGAATTCTCAATGGACAGTTCATAGTTTTCAGAGGTCTTGTATGTGATGAACTGAATTTTGGGTTTAACCATCCCTATCTTGATTTTCATCATAGTTCACTCTTGCCTTTGGTATGAAGACTATATTTGAAAGTTTTCAATGGTAGATTGGGATTGAAATTTCTAAATTGAACAAATCCATGAATGTCTTTGGGACAACCCATATGAATTTAAGTTGCAAAGTCATCCCCTGACAAACTTGCAGTGAACTACCTCTATCTAGGGGAATGCGTTAGGCTTCACACCATGTACTATTGGATATAATGAAACCACACTCACCTATTCTATTTAAGCTCCGACATGGTCTTGGAACACACTTGGCTTTTGCAAACGATGGGAACTGTAGAGGATTGAGAAGTGACATCCACTTGATCTTTGGCATACACAAGTTGAACCATCATAGCCGCTATGGGAATTACAAGGGATTGGTTTATAGTAGTTTGCCCATCCACTAGTATGTTGTGAACACATATGTGACCACCATGGATTCTTTGGGAACCAAAATTGAGTATGCCTTTGACACACTTCTTTTTGTTTTGGATGAGAAGGTTACCCTCCTTAAATCTCAATAAACATGAGAAGTATAAATCATCTAAATTCAAGCGGTTGATTAAAGAAACCAATGAAAATAGGATGAACCTTCGATTAAGTGGCTTTGGTTGAGTGGTTAAATGCAGCTTTGAATCTTTCTCTATTACAACTTCCAAGGCTAATGAACAACCGATTACATGGTTCAATGTAGCTTTGAATGAGACGTTTTACATTGTCTTTCTTAACTACAACTTCCAAGGCTAATTCACCCTTATTAGCCTTTTCCAATACCGATCCATGATGTATGATCTGAGTCACTTTAAATGATGTTGACCGTCTTTGTGGGGGAAGCTAACAGATACAATATTGCCTTCCAATCATTGATGAAGTTGACGATCATTGATGACAGTTGATGATTGTCTTTAAATTAACTTTGTTAAGCAATATTTCATTCATTAGCTCTACAAACACTAAAAATAGTGCATTGTCGATCCCACGAGAATGTCTAATGGTCCCATCATAGCAAATTACGACATGGGACTTTATTTGCTGAAATTTGTTAGAGATGCCATCTTGGAAATGTGGAAATCCTTTAGTCGGCTTTGAGTTTGAATGTGGAGAGCAAAACAATCTCCAATAGTTGCAAGTAAGGCTAATGAAACCCTGGGAAGTGACCAAAGGTGGTAATCAATAGACTAATAGTACGTACTTTTGTTTTCAATGCTTTAAAATTGATGTTGCTCTTTGTTGATCTTGCTGAAAACATACCATATACTTTCAAATGCTATATTTTCATAGATGTTTGAGCTTATTTATGCTGTATATAGTTGCTGTCACGCCTTATTTGATTTGTGCATGCATTTCTTGCTTGGATAATACAATTTTCGTGCTCGAACACAAATCCAACTGCCCCCTGAAAGGTCTTAAGGTGCTTAAACACCTATTTGGACCAGGAGCCTAAGTTTTGGGACTTAAATGTACCTTGATACCAATTCTTGGCCTCAAAACTGAATACTATTTTCTCCTTTTGGCCTTTTGCTAAGGGGACATGCTGCCAAAATTTCGGTAGAAGTCCATACCTTAGTTATTTTCATTGTTGCTGATATTTTCTTTTCATTCTATGTTATGTAGAAAAAAAAGGCAAAGCACCTATAACCTTAGCTTCTAGTGCCACAAAGGGTCATTCTAAGAGTAAGGGTACAGGTAACCTCGACTCAAAAGATCCAAAAAGGCACATGCATCTGCTTTGAAAGAGCAGAGAACTAGAGCTTTAACAAGGAGAAACTGGTATACATACTGGTGTCTAGCCAATAATAACGCTTAGGAGAATAATAAGAAAGTAAGCTTCGACAAGCCACGCTATGTATTTAGAGACCACATGAAAGAGAATATGAAGAGTCCTTCCGATAACATATAATATGGCTATACAGACTCAGTGGGAATTTCTCACAAGTTGAGCACTGTTTGGTCTATTAGGCGATATCCAATAATAATGTCTATGGCTCCCACTATTTCGATAAGGACTGATCCATTTTCATGGATAAAGCATCACATTCATTACAAAATTGGAAAGTTCATGGCCAGCCTTCGTATTACTTCGCGGAGTTCCCAAGATCCGAAATAGAGGCAGTAGAACCAAGTACTCTAAATCTTGAGGTGGGTCCAGTGATTTCATAACTCAGGATGGTTGGACTTGGTATCCACACCCGAGATGGGAGTTCTTGGCTTGGTGAAAGACATCAGTCCCGCAGATGGTTTAACTGTGTCAGAGATTGACAAGGCTGGGTGACTTTGATCAAGCATCATTATGCAGAGGACTTAAAAGCAATTGGGATTTTTGATGCTGTAAATGCCACCACATAGAAAGTCCCGTGCGAGAACAAGAACATTTGCAGGGCTATTCTGGAATTATTTTGCCCGGCGATCGGTTCCTTCATCACTCCAAACATGAAAATGGGTTTTTCTTTATGGGAGGTAAAGAAAATTTTTAGTTTAGCACCATATAGAGAAATTTATGATGAAACCATTCTCCCAATGAAGAATCGGGCACCATCGATGACGAGTTCTAGGCTGCGTACTATCTCCTCTACACGTTTAAAGATTCAATCCAAGCGACCAGCCACAGTCGAGGCAAAGTCTCTCATTGGATAAGTTATGTGAAGAGTATCACCAGCCATTTCTTTGTACATAAAGGCAGATATTTCAAGTGAAAAGAGGTTGTCCCTAGCATGGACCCAGAGGAGAACAAGTTATCATGAGGATCCTAACTTCCACCCTTATATTTTTGCCAAGTATCCGAACTTGAAGAGGAAGTGTTGGCTCACCACATTTTAGCAGCATGGTTGTCTAATGTTTTTTTTTCTGAGTTCCGAGGTGACTTTAGGCCTCGTTGCATATATCCAGTGCTCAGAATGGCCTTTGGACATAGTCTCGCCTTGGGTCGTACTTTTGTAGCATATATGTTAACCAAGTTAAAGTTGTCGGGTTTTACCGTCAAAGAGGGAAAGCCCTTCAACCGGTATTATGCTGAATATCTACTATATACCTGGTTCACATATCATTGGAATGGTCTTTATTCACACAACTGTGCACCAGGAAGTATCTTCATAGAGGGTGTTGTAGGTGGCAGTTGTCTGATCAACACCTATTCCATGACTAACTTATGCCAACATTTGCATAATTTCAACAATTATCTTTCTTTCCGTAACACTGTGCCCAATATTAAAGTTCCAACTCACATGAGAAATGCTGTAAAACCACCGATTGACAAAATTGGAGAGAGTAGTCGAGATGTTAACTTGTCAGATGAAGAGAAGAGTTAGTTCTTGAGTTTGAGGCCCATAGATTTGGTATATAGGAAGAACTTATACATCAACATTTAACCTTATATACTTGTAAGATTTTGCAAACAATTTGATTTTCATTCAACCATTGTGGGAACACCCAGCCAGATTTGAGGCATTACTGGTTTTTCACAAGATGCTAAAAATACGTAGGAGTTTTATCAACCGCTTGACACTGGGGCTCATTTTGGCTA
This sequence comes from Sextonia rubra, assembly GCA_037013555.1. Classification (NCBI taxonomy): domain Eukaryota; kingdom Viridiplantae; phylum Streptophyta; class Magnoliopsida; order Laurales; family Lauraceae; genus Sextonia; species Sextonia rubra. The sequence goes on from JASUAD010000001.1 coordinate 92,461,490, forward strand.
CCCTCACCTTCCAAATCTCGAATACATGACTGGTATCGCTCAATGGTATACCAAGAGCACCATTGCCATTGTACAGACATATAGGAGCAATCCCCACATTAAATGTCTCTCTTTGGCTGCTTCCAAGAAAGGAGTGAAAGGAAAAAAAGATCATTTCAACACAGTAAATTTTGAGAACTAGCTGTATGATGGTGATAAATGGTGAATAGGCTTGGTATCAGGGTTTGATGTTTGCAAAGCTCATCATTCTTTAAAGGGTAAGAAGATGAGAGATATTTACCTCCTCCTAATGTGATTGCGGCAAGGATGCTGCGAGCTCTAGATGAAAATTTGCAATAGAACGAGGGTCTTACTGAAATTAGGCAGGTTAGCAGAGCTGCACTGATTTTGGATCTGCTTCTCGCTTTGTTAGAACCAAAGTCTCAGTTAGAGAGCAGACAAGATAATTTGAAGAAGAGCAAGCCATTATGCATGCAATTGCTGAGGCAGACCTTGCTCATCGAACTTTGTCAAAGGCTGCTACTGTTGCTCCGATACCAACAAAGGCACATGCAGATCCAAGCCTAGCAGAAGTGGTTTAATCAACTAAAGCAACTACCAAATCGAGGCCACTAGTTACGATGCCAACAAACCCCTAGCGGGTTCGATACTATACAAGAAGCTCAAAGCTATTCGCTCAAAGTTAGTAATTAGATCCTCTATTAGCAAAGGGACTCCTTCAAAGAAGCAAAAAGCCGAAAGCCCAGGAACTTGTCGTTCCCAAAGGCTAAAAGCTAGTAACACTTCTATTTTTCTTTGTAAAATATTATTTTCTCATTGGTTCTTTGACTCTTGTTTTTGATGTTTACTCTTTTCCTTGTCACCTTACTAGCTCAAACTTCAACTGCTAGAAAGGTTGTGAGGCAAGCAATTGAAATTGTTGAAGACTATGCCTCCGACGAAGGAGATGGGAGAGAGCAGCTTTGACACTCCCACGACCGGGGAATGAACTAATAGTGACATCAATATTGAGTTCACTTTTGAGAAGGATATATTTGATTAGGCAATGACACCTGAATCTGAGAGAAAGGCTGCAGTGGATGTTCCGGCTAAGTTCATTGTTGTGGAGAAATCTGGCGATGATGTGGACGACGTTGCTACTGTAAATAAAGCAACTTGCAATGATGTGCCCATGGAGCCAAGAGATGTGGACCCTCTGATTGAGTGACAAAAGGTTGCTCCTGAAATAGGACCAACTGCCGAAATCTTAGTAGAAGAAAGAGAAATTCCCAGTTCTGCCAAAGGAGTTCTGACAGATTCGATTTTTGAAGGTAACTATTTACTTAATTATTTTAAGAGTTGTTCTAACATTGTGATTTGATCTCGTTCATTCTTTCTAAGGTACTCGAATGGAGGAAAGTGCTCCTATTTACGTTCCACGTCAGTGAGAAAGCCTTTTGGATCACCGATTGAGAAACCGGTAGAGAAAGAGAGTCCTAAAGCCTCAATTGATTTAAACAATATCTCAATTCATAGTGGATATTTTGAGGCTTCTCCAAGAAGCACCTTGAAGAGTGATTTGCTGTGCTTTGTGGAAGGCTTCTCCCTAAATTCGTCGTAAAAAAGTGTTGACAATGATCCGGAGCTATCATCGACATTTATTGTACTACCTATCAACATTAAGCCGAGAGTTGATGATGTTTTGGATATTCAGACATAATCAAATGCTGAACCTATTGGCATAGTGGAAGAAGAAGCTGATATTGTAATGATCCTAGCTGAAGAGGCCTTGTAACACAACTGATGATAACCAAAACTGGTCCTTCCACTTAGAGGAAGTTGGTCTTAGAAGTTGCAAATCCCATGGAAGAAGATGCTCTTGCAACACCTGTTACCAGTGGTGTGCCTTTAGCTATTGGCAGCTTTACACCTCCCAAAGCCATAACTCCTTCAAGGGTTCATTTCAAGGTTGATCAATAACCACCCATAAAGATTATTGAAGACACTGCTATTCAAAAGATATCCAACGAGGCTTCTACTACCAAAGGTGGAGGATCCCGAAAAGCATTATTGTATGTTACAGTAACACCGCATACAAATAAGGATCCTTCAGCCACTCTGTCTCCACAAGGGTCACATGACTCACCTGTTGTTCGTGAGGAGGCATTGGCTATTCATGGGAGTGAGGTTATAAATGTTGAGAAGGAAGGGGATAATCGCTTAAGCTCTCAGACTCAGTCAAATTCACAAGAACAAGAGTCAAATCTTTCCAACCCTAAGGAACCCAGTTTGTTTGGGGATACTCCAAAGCTTTAATCTGCCATCAATTTTGCCATGTACATGGCTGTTCACAGCATTTTGGACACAGTTTTCTAGGGAGAGTTTACTTTTAAGAAGATTTAGGGTGCCAAAGCCTTCGCTGATATGCTGATATCTTCTGGTACTGGAATTTATTTGAGTGGCCTTCATGATGCCTTTATTCTCTTTTTCAGCAAACTTGAAGAAAAGGATACTTGGGACAGAAGCATTGATCATGCCAAAGCTTTTGAAGATGAAGTTCTAAGGCATAAAGTTCAACTAGCCGCAGAGATTAAGAGCACCAAGGAGGAAATATGGATGGTAAATGCAGAGCAGGCTAAATGACATCGGAGCTACCTGCACTTATGACCGAGCATGAAAATATATAACAGCAGATCATCATGTTGCAGCAACAATTATTTTCCATGGAAAATAATATTGAAGACTTGAAGAAGTCTATATTAGAGGGCAACTAGCATAGAGATGATCTTCTTGCCCATGCAGAGGCGAAGTGCACAGCTTTGGATGATTTCATTCAGTCTCTAGAGAGCGAACTGAATATCAAACTACAGGAGATTGACATCAATACTGCCATACCTGCTTATGCAAGCTACAAAGGACGTGCCCTGATGGAAGGTGTACTGAATGCGAAGGGACAACTGGAGAAGTTTTTGGACTAAAACCCTTTGCTATCGCTCCCTTCTTTTCCTTTTTTTATTTTGATTAGCCCTAGGGGCCATGTATACACTGACTTCATTTTTTGTACTAAACTCCAAATGAATATCAATGGAAATTTCATTTTAATCCACTTTGTTAGTGGCATGAGTATTTGGCTTAATCTTTTGTGGATGTTGAATGTGGTTTGCATGGATGGTTTGTTTGGTTTGATTTTCTCAGACTTGTATGAGGATGTGACTTGCAATCTTTTAGATTTACAAGTTGAAAATAAGGGAGTCATATAGATGGACGTTATTTGGTGCCCATGTGTGAGGCTTTTTCTGGGGTCCATGACTTGATCCTTTTTGGTGTCAGAAGGGGTCATATAAGGTGGATGTTATCCGGGGCCCATTTGTGAGGCTTCCCTAGGATTCTTGACTTATTCCTTAGAATAAAAATTAGGTTTTGGTTTTGGTTTTGTTTAAGATTTGGTTTTGGTTTTTGTTTAAATTTTAGTTATACAATGTTTGCAAAAAGACCTGTTCTATATAACCAAAGGTAGTCATATAGGGTCTGCAAAAGGACTTGTTCTATACAACTAAGTTTGCTACACAAGGTTTGCAAAAAGACTTAATCCATATAGCAGGATGTTATAAGGGGTCTTGTAGGGACATTATCCAAGTAACAAAAGGTTGACTAGAGGGGCTAATGGGTTTTCTCCTCATAGTCATTCTGTACAAGTCTGAGGAGTTTTGGTCAAGAGTCATGAGTTGTGAGGCTCAAAACCAAAGGATTTTGATTTTGGTTAGAAGTCATAGGTTGTGAGGCTCGAAACTAGAGGATTTTAGGAGTGAAAATGTACACTGTACATGGTTTAGGTTTGCCACTAACATTCAAGTGTAGTATTTCTTTAGAAGTTTTCCATTGATAGGCATCATGCATCTATCTCCTTCAAGTGTGAGAAGTGCGAAGACGCCGTTAGAGTAGACCTTGTTGACAATGAAAGGTCCTTCCTATTTGGATGCAAACTTGCCTTTTGATAAGTGTGTGGTGAACATGAACCTTTAGCTGCAAGGACTAAGTCTCCTTTTTTGTAAGCTCTGTATTTGACCTTTTTGGTGAATGACCTAACCATACGAGCTTGATATAATTCAATACTTAGCCGAGCAGCAAGCCTTTTCTCATTAAGGCTTTCTAACTCTTGAATTTGAGTTTAGCATTCTTTTTTTAAGTATATTTGTTTATCACAGCTACCCGAAGAGAAGGAAGTTGAATTTCTAAAGGTATTACAACTTCACAGCCATAAACCAAGGAATATGGTGTTGATTTGGTTGAGCCACGAACTATAGTTCTATAATCCCACAATGCTTAAGGAAGTTTAGTACTCCAACTCTTTTTATTATCAGAGACCATTTTCTTCAGGATTTTGCAAATGGTCTTATTGAATGCTTCAGCAAGTCCATTAGCTGCAGGTTTGTATGCTGTGGAAAAACAGCATTGGATCCCATACTTATCATAGAATTTGTAAAATTTGTCGTTGTTGAACTAAGAACCATTGTCATGATATAGACGTTTAGGTAGCCCAAAACGATAGATGACATGAGTCTTCAAGAAATTGAGAACTATATTTGTTTTAACTTTTGCAAGAGGCACTGCTTCTGCCCATTTGGAGAAGTAATCCATCGTAGCCAAAATGAATTAATGACCATGTTCTTATGGTGGGCTAATTTTTCTGAGTATGTCCATTCCCCAGGACTCAAACGACCAAAAAGTGGATGTAGGATGTAGATATTCAGGAGGTTGATGAATGTAATCACCATGAATTTGGCATTCATTCTATCTTTTGGCAAGACTAATGGCATCAAACACCATAGTAGGCCAATAGTAGCTTAACTTCGAATTTCATTGTGAAGCTTTGGTCCAGCCTGGTGAGCACCACATAGGCTAGAATGAACTTCTTTGAGTTCCTGATTCACTTCTTTTAGTGATAAACAATGGAGAAGAACTCCATCATATGATTTATGATATAGAGTCTTTGAAGGCAAATTGAAGTAGAATTTCATATCTCGTCTTTGAGTACTAGTTCTATCTTTAGTATTCTCTAGTAGCACTCCATGAAAAATGTAATTAATAAAAAGGGTCTCTCTAATCTCTAAACGAATTTTGGAAAGATGAAATTCAATTTTTAATCACGTTGAAGCAATCTGCCACTACTTTATGGGTGTCGAGTGGAGGTAGAAGTCTTCTTTTGACTACTTCCAATATCATTTTATCATTTTGAAGGATCCACATTAAGGTTGCCAAACTTGCTAGTACATCTACTTTAACATTCTAATGTCTTGAAATGCGGTGAAACTCAATTGAACTAAACCTCTCTTTAAGTTCACAAGCTTTTTGGAGAAGGGAATCAAGTCAGGTTTCTTCATTTCATACTCGAGATTCATTTGTTTGATCACAAGTTGTGAATCTCCATAGAATCCAAGCATATTGGTGCCTGATTCTAAGGCTAGTTCGAGACCCATAATCAATGCAGTGTATTTTGCCACATTGTTCGAACATGGCTTGGTTAATGAGAAAAAATGAGAGACATAGAATCTTTCTGAGCTACAGAAAATGATTTCAACTCCTGAAACTGGCTCTCCTAGCTCATTAGTTCTAAAAGCTCCATCAAAATGCATGATCCAATACAAGTCTAGATTAATGGTGGGTTTCCATAGTTGTTTAGTGAAGAAAGTTGGCTCATCAAGGAGATTGTCTATGAATTTAGATATTCCGAGAGTGGATGTTCTGCTAGAAAATCACCAAGAGCCTATCCTTTTACCGCCTTTGTAGGCGTATATCTGATATCATATTGAGAAAGAAGAATTGACCATTTGGCTAGATGATCACTCAATGCTCTGGCTTTTGTCACTAGTGTCTTCAATAAGTTGATGTTAGGAACTAAATACACCACATTCGAGAGGATGTAGTGACGTAGTTTTTGTATTGTGAATATCAGTGCAAGACGTTCCTTTTCCACTAGATGATAATTATGTTAAACACCAATCAGCATCCTCAATAAATAATAAAGAGCCACATCTTTACCTTCATCATTCTTTTGATCTAATAATGCTTCTAGAGAGTGATTAAGAGCTTGAGTATAAAGGATAAAAGGTTTGCTTGGAATTGGAGCTAAAAGAACATGTGGGTTTGTGAGATACTGTTTGATATCTTGAAAAGCATCTTCACAAGTTTCATCTCATCCAAAGTCTACTTCTTTCTTCATTAATTTGAAAAACGGTTTGCATTTTCTGGATAAGTTTGAGATGAACCGGTGGATGGAGGCAAGTCTGCCTTGTAATCCCTTCAGTTCTTTAAGAGTCCTCGGAGAGGGCATCTCTAATATGGCTTTGACTATGACTGGATCTAGTTCGATGCCACCTTTTTAGACCACAAATCTTAGAAATTTCCTAGAAGAGACTCCAAAGAAACACTTCAAAGGATTCATTTGAAGGTTGGATTTTTGCAATCTTTTGAAAACCATGTGGAGATCAGCTAGATGGTCTGATTTTTGCTTGCTCTTGATTGCTAAGTCGTCAACATAGTATTCAACAGACTTATGTTGCATGTCTTTGAAAATTTTCATCATCGCTCTTTGGTATGTGGCTCTTGTATTCTTGAGACCGAAAGGCATGATGGTGTAGTAATATATACCAAAGAGAGTTCTGAAGGAAGTGTGCTTCTCATCCTCCTTGAACATTTTGATTTGATTATATCCCGAGAACCCATCCATGAATGACATCCTTTTATATTTGAAAGTATTATCAATCACTATTTCTGGTATGGGCAATGGGAAGTCATCCTTAGGATAAGCTTTGTTAAGTTCTTCGAAGTTGATGCAGACTCTGATTTGCCCATTCTTTTTAGTGACTAGTACTATATTAGTTAACTAATCAAGGTCTTGTTCTTCACAGATGAAGTGAACATCTCTAAGTTTTTGAACTTTTTTTTTCTATTTTATCCATGATTTCAGGTTTTGTTCTCCTTTGGTCTTGCTTTACGGGTTTAGCATCATTTGCTATGTTCAATTTGTGCTCAGAAATTTCTGGATCTAGACCCGGCATTTTGCATAGGTCCATGCAAAGCAATTCATGAACTCTCACAAGAAACTCACATACACGTCAAGTTCTTTTCCTTTGATTTAAGAACTTACAAAAGTAGGATGGGGATTTTCTGGGGTTCCCAAGTTTATTTCTTGCAGTTGTTCCTCAGTTGGAGGCTAGGGAAGAGACTCTTCCACAATATTTTCAGAAGTTTCCAATTCTGCAAAACCTTTTGGAGTTTCATTTGGGGTTTAAGCTAAGGCCTGATCTTTTTTATGGATTTGGTTTTATTGGCCTTTTAGCTTTTACATCAAGGGCTAAACATTCCTAGCGAGTATATTGAGATGGATGCATTTTTTCATTGAGTTCAGGTAGCCAATATTTAGTGATCTGTGACGTGGTGTCATTGTCATCAATTGCCCCCTCAGGATACAATAAAGCAGCCCAATAAGTTGGATCTTGAAAGGTAGCAGATTCATGAGAGTCATCTGAGTCATACCCTTTGGTGAAAACCATAGATCTTTGAAATTTTGATTTAACCTAGGATATGTCCGACCTAGGAATGTTGCTGTAAGGAACGTATCCTATGCAATGCCGTAATTGTTTAATTTTGCATCCCTATTTGAGATCTTCCTTCATTTCTAGAGTGAAGACGTCCAATGGAATTTGAAACCCATTTGCGCTTAATCCAAGGCCTGTGGGCTTCTTGAGATTATACCTCATATTCTTCATCATATTGCAGACCACAGGATTGTAGATGTCAAGCCGTATTTTCCCATCATTAATGATCTTGTTAATAAGATATGAAGTAGGAAAATCTTCGGCTTGATGGTAAATGATTGGATGCTTGTATTACTTGGAGGCACTAAGAAGCAAGAACTTCCAAAATCATAAATTTGAGATGGAGTGGGCCATGGCAAAAGCGGAGGATCCCAATCTGTTGTTATAGAGTGCATAGAAGTGTCCATCTTTCAGTGTCCTCATAATCCAACTCAGAATCTGAATCTCTGATCATTGAAACAATATGCATCGGGCGCTTCCATCTAGACCTCCCACATAGACGATAGAGTGCTACTTTGAGAGATGAAACAATTCGAGACATCTCATCAAAGGTTTGAAACTCTATTGCTATGGTCAAATTGCGGAGGGCTGGCCGGAAACCTATCTAACACAGATGAATCCATGTTGAGTAGTGTGGAGGATTCTAGTATCTTTCAACCAAGTGAAGCCATCTATCGATATATCTGTAAGATAGTTCTCCTCTTTGTTGTGACGTTAGCATGAGCTAACTGAAAGTGATAGAGAATCAGGTATCAAGGGGACATTCCTCTGGTAAGAGGAGGTATATTGTTGCTTTCTTGATCAGAATTTGAGTTGCCGACCTAAGAAATCATATTTTTCGAATATGAGAGCTTTTAATGTCTTGGAGCAGATGGTTTGCCATTCTAAACAAGCGTTGTATACATAGTTGGGCTACATGCCTGCTTGTGTGGATAACAATACCTGTTTGCTTTGTCCTTGATGGTTTCGTGGATATGACCAGAGGTTGATCCGATTGTTTGAATTCAATTTTACCTTGATCACTAAAGGAGCTTTGGTATCCACAAACTTGACCATGGACTTTTTCGTGGACTATAACTTTCTGACAGGATCAGATTTTTTGCTAAACCCTAGATAGGTTTTCCCTTCTGCTGAAATAGTGAAAGGTTCTGTGAGATTATCATCCACTAGAGAGCTTTCTATATTTGGCTTAGATTTTATAGGCCTTTCCTAATATATGGCTACATCGGTGAAGTAAACTTCCTTCCCTTTGAATGGCTTTTCATCTACAAAGACTCGATGTACTTTCCCTCGTCATCAATATATTTAAGACATTGATGGAGAGTATAAGGTATTATAGCATAATCATAAAGCTATTATCTTCCCAAGAGGATGTTATAGCAGGCACAAGTCTTAACCACATGTAAAGTGGCTTTGAGGTTAAATCTCCCAACTGAAATCAAATTCAAATTTTGGTAATCGGATCTTAGACTTCCCCATCATAGCCTCGATTGGAGGTCTTTATAGCAGATAGCTTGCTCACTGGGACACCAAGTTCTTGAAAAGCTATAATTATGATGAGGTTTAGAGCTAATCTTAGATCGACTTGAACTCTTGAAACAAGTATGTCTTTGGTATAGGTCGTAAAATAAAGCGGCTTTGTGTGTTTCATATAGCCTAAGAGAAGATCATCTTTAATGAAAGAAATACTGGCTTTAGAAGCATTATGAATTGAAAGACATTCCATGCGCTGCTTTTGAGGCTTTTTGGATTTTGCTTTCAAATAATTCTTTTATATTTGATGAACTTGTGCTACATGAGCTTGATTCTTTTATTCAAAGCCTATAGAGCTCGTATGAAGTTCTTACAAGTCTCCTTAGACATCTGTAAAAGATAAAAAATGTGAAGTCGTGTAGGTATGTGTTTGAGGTGCTCGACAACATTATACGTGAATGAATCTGGTGGCCTTGTTTCAGTATTTGCATTTGGAGAAGTTACATTTACATTGGTGCTGTTCCCTAAAGGATTTATATAAGAAGAAGAAGAGTATTTATGATAGTTGACCCTATAGTTATGACTGGAATGAGTGCCATCATTGACTATATTGCTTCAGTTGATTTTTGGGCAAGTATCTCTTTTTAGTGCATTAACTTCTTCAGGTTCAGCAAAAAGTTGATAAACTTCTTCTAAGCCTATTCCTTGACTTGCATTATTAGGAACGGCCTGAGATGCTGGAGGTTCATCAGTAGTAGTGCTTAGAATCATTAGAGCAAAAGCCAATAGTTTCTCCTCTTTAGAGTCAAAGTTGTTCTCTTGATCCTGTACTTGGAAGACTTCTTGAGGTGTAGCAGGACTACGAATGCTGAGGTTTTTGTATTCCTTTAACAACTCAAGCTCATTAGTTGGGTCAAGAATAACCAGCTGAGTGCTTGGTTCAGAATCTGCATTTAAAGGGATTGACTCCATGGTTGATCTAGGAAGAACATCCGGCATAGGGATTACTGCATGGGAACAAGAAGGCGATGTTTGTTTTTACTGCACTTCATCATGTTCAACCACTGGCAAGGGGTCTGGGTGAATTTCTGGAGGTAGCGGAAAGGGAGGAGGATCATTCAACCAGTTACTTGTGCTCAGTTTGTTTATGTCATAAAAACCACTAACAGTGTATTGAGACTCTGCTTGATATTAAGTGTATCCATTTCAGGATGAAAAGTTTATTCAAAAATCTTATCCTCATCAGAAGGGTATTCATTAGCAAAGTAGTCATCAATTCACTGATCATCTTCAAGATCAGAATAGTCTAACCAATCTTCCTCATCATCCGAATTAGGAGGCATGCCATCCCATGATATTCGGTTACAGCTGGATATCAATAGCTCTTCCATATCCTTTGAAATCGGAATGATGAAGCTAGTCAAATTAAAGTGACCTCTGACCGATTTGGAAGGTTATTCTGAAACCGAAGCTTTAACCACCTTTTTCTTCTTCTTCTTAGCTTGTTTCTCTTGTTTAGCCAAACGATTTTAGGCAGCTTTCTGAAGGTTTTTAAGTCGCCTTTTAACTTTCCTTTTTTCTGTAGGTGTGGGTTTGGTTTTAACCTTCTCCTAGCCTTCATCATTTATTAGGTCCGGGTGAAACCACATTTCCTCCCCTGAAGAGGTTTTAATCGGTATCAATCCCTATTCATCATGTATCACATTAATGACCTGGAATTCAACAATCGGTGGTTTTGGTAGAATGGACACTACTACAGGTGCGAACTATCCAAAGGAAATCAAATTGATTGGAGCAAGATCATATTTCCGATCAAAAGTTATCACTCCATTCTTTCACATCTCATTGACTTTCTCCTTCAAATGAAGTAGTCTTTGAGAGGATGAGATACCATCCGATGATATGCACAATAATTTAGGTCATTAACATGACCTGCTTGTTCCAATTTCTTCATTGGTGGAAGTTCAAGTTTATTGTTTTTCATCAATAATCGAAAGATTATTTCAATATCCCCATTAAAAGGATATTTAGTTTTCTTTCTCTTTTCATATTCCTCCTTCTTGACTTGATCAGCTTTGACATTCTGAGGCTTTTAAGGAGATGGTTTGGAGGTTTGCACATTACATACCTCCTATTTCTTTTTCAATTTTGGAGTAGTCAATTTTGAAGTAGGAGATGAAGATGACTCTGCTTTTCGGGAACTTTCCCTTTTCTCACTAATTTCCTTAAGGGTCGGCTCTGCATCAGTAGCTTCTTTAACCGATCGAGCCAAGGATTTAGTTTTATAACTAAGTATGATAACCTTGATCTTTAATCGAAAGTTGGTTTTGCATGTTTCAATGGTAGCCCTTTGAGATAGTTGTTATAAGCATCTGTAATATAATGCTCTCTATCTATTGATACAGGACTATGCAGTTTTATTATCTCCCTGCTTCGTACTACTGAGCATGGCAAAGGTAACTAACTATATGATCTTCCTCGTGGAAATGAAGTAAGAATTTCTCTTTTATGGTTAGCCATGTTGTGAAGGAGAGTTTTGGTAACTGCTTGTACTAATCGAAGGCAACTCCTTTCAATGTGCCAACGAACAGCCTTATTTTTAATGCATCTAACTCCGGCAGGGTGCCAAGGAGTGATTTGAAATGCATGATATGTTGATAAGCTGATCCCTTTCCAAGGGAAGGCTAAAAAGTCGAAAGTTTATAATATGGTGGAAATGAAACCAGATCAAATTCCGAAGGATACTTGGGTTTAATACCCTTCTTTTTCATCCTGCTCTTCACTTTTGATTTTGTCAGTATCTCTTCAACTTCTTTGAAGGTTACATGCTTTTCGGGATCTGCATGAAGACTAAGGATTGATGAATGATCACTACTGATAGAACCTGCAGCTATCACCTTGTCCATTAGAGACTTGATTTGAGCTTCGAGCAGGTCAATTTTGGTAATATTCCTCCTCATCGTTGCCTGTTCTTTCCTATCAGTAAACAAAGGATTGACTAGAGCTTCAGCTGTACCACCTAACTTGTCTGCCAAGGTTTTCAACCGGGCAGTTAGGTGATCAATCTTAGCTCCTTGTTGCTTAACAATTCACCGACATCGTCTTCTTGATTTTCACTAGCATCTTCTTCGTTGGCATCTTTCCTTCCACTAGCATCATCATTTCTATCTTTACCAGTCCCACTCCCTTCAGTGATGAATACAATATACTGACGGGGGTAGGAAGATGTTAATGTAGGAAGAGTGGATTAACTATCATTTGTGTCCAAGATAGTGGGCATCTGTTCGACATGCCCGTTAGAAGTTCTTCCTGAATGGGAGTTGGAGTGAGATTCCTATGATTGAGTTCGAGCCATACTTCGAGTGACTCTCCGGGTTGAGCCTAGTCCAACCATGCATGACGAGGTCAGGTCCGGCTCCTCTTCTTTAATCACCCATTTTGAGTGACTGTGCGCCGTAACAGCTTCTGGGTTTGATCCCTATAGCAAGCCAAAGCTGTTTTCTTTATCTAACTAGCTAGTCTGGCTACCAAGTTTGATATTTGAACTTGGCAACCAGTGGCTTGGAAGTACTAGCAACTTGTTTCCAATCGATAGGATCGGAAGTGGGAAATGAAAGAATGTTAATAGCACTTTTCTTATTCTTCTTCTTCTGCTCCTTCTTCTGTTGGAGCAAATCTTTGAAATGAGCGACATCAGTTGAATCATTGATAACCAACCACTCAGTTTTCTGTTTATCTTTATCGCTATGTCATAGACAATGATGGAGGGTAGACATCTCTTGCCAAACCTCCGTCCCTCTTTTTGAGTTAGAGGGTAGAAGGTGTTACCTTCAAGTGAGGCAAAGAGATTATTCTCAGCCTTGCTGGATTTGGAAATACGTCGCTGCTGGATTTGGAAATACGTCGCTGTGGTGACCACATGCTGCATCCAGGGATGGATGCATATTTTTAGGCTTTCTTGTGGGTTATGAAATGCCAAAAGTCCTCTGATGCTTGCTTGTTAACAGCCCATTGTTTGGGCTAAGTAAATGATGGTTTTGAACCTTGAGCAGCTGCTTGATGAGACTTGGCAAGTATCATTGATCTGTGATCCGTAAACCGGATTTGCCATGTCCCCAGTCAGGGCTTCATAATATGAAAGCTGCTACCCCTTGACTTTAGTTTGTGTTCTGGTTCTTCCCGAACCTTGTTGAAGACTCCAAATGGGTTTTGGGCATATTTACAAACCCAGGGCTTAGGAGTCTTAGCTTTCTTAATGGGCTTTTGGGTCATTGATGACCCATTCAGATCAGTTGAAACCATGGGACCCATGGGAGTAGAGTCTTTGGAAGACAGAGACTCTTGATGTAGGGGCAACAGTGTCCGTTCAGGCCCTCTTTGGTGCTCTTGCAAATGATTGGTTTTGGGTGTCATGGAGATCTTAAAGAGCGTCTCCTTGTCCTCGTCAAAAGTAATGATCAAAGAAACCATGATATCTCTACAAAAGTAAGCCCAATGGATTACATTAGTATTATAACCAACATAGCTGCCTCTTGAGTTAGCCGGAATGGTTTATAAATGCCATCTGAACCAACATGGTTTTGAATCGAAATGGTCAAACATAGGCACAAACCCCATCTCATTGTGCGATGTTGACTGTCCTAGCTGTCAGAATTTCTATAGCATTTTGGGAAGATAATCAGGCTTAAAAACATTCTATGCTGACGAGACCTAGCTACCAAAATTTTGGCAGCAATTCAGGGCTATCTGTGTCAAACTTACAAGCAAGAGAGGGTTGGATCTAATCAAAGGAATAGTGCCCACAAGATCGAGCCACACCACTACAATAATGACCATACAGGATCCATCAGTGGGTGACGCCGAACAGCGCATGACTGTAATGTCATTGGTCTTGTCACTGATTTGAGACAAACAGTTATTTGGTTCGAAGCTTTTTGGGCTGAATCACCACTCTTCTATTGTAAAAAAGAGTGTTGATTTGGTTCGTGCACATCGAGGTGCAAAGTCCTTTTAATTAAGTGGCAAAAGTATGCATTTCGAGGTGCTTAATACATTCATTTGAACGATTATAGGATAGACTTTGAGGTGTAAAATTCCTTTATTAATGTTCCCAACCCCATTGTAGACATCAAAGTCTTGTATAGGTGTCTTCAGAGGTCAAGCAAGTCATTTTGAAGGCAAAACGGGCTAGTGACCATAGGCTTACCCATTTTCCATCAATTCCTATAGTTACAACACTTCTTGTGTAGCATTTTGCCGTCAGAGTCAACAACAGCACCTTTCCCGTGGTCACTAGTCAACGGCAGTCCTTTACCCTCGGTCACTAGTTAATAGCAACATTTTTTAGCACTTTTCATGCATTTTAGCCAATTTTCATGTCTATTGGCCAAATTTGATCACAAATTTGATAAGTCTCTAAAAATACATATTTTTATACACATTTTGAACTATTTTAAGGACTTATTGACTTGAAAGAGCCTCATTTAGTATGATATCACAGTTTCATGCATTTTAAATTCATTTTTATATTTTTCTGCATAAATTGTTTAAAAATCACATTTTTATACATTCATAAACTTGCCATTTTTGGAAAGCCTATTTTTGGAAAGTTTTGTAAAAATAATTTTTCTCATGAAATAATTTGAGTTTTAATCATCATTAGTTTATTCACATAAAATCATGAAAAATGGTGTGCATTTTCATTGTCATTTCATGAGAAATAAGTTTGCATTCATGCATTTGTGATCTAGGGGTATAATTAAATTTTCACATGAATTCACATTTATTTTTTAGGAAATTGATGGTATGGGTCCCATTTGTAAAGAATTGAGGCAAGGAATTGATTTTCAAGAGAAAGGAGAGAAGAATTGAAGAGGAAAAAAATTGGAAGAAAATTACAAAAAGTCGACTTCATTGTCCCACACACACATGCACATGTGTGGGGTACACTTGTAAAACGTCCAACATGGGGTCCATTTCTTTATTGTACATTTTCAAGAGATTTTAAAGAGAATTTGAAGAATATCTCATAAAAAATGGATAAGGAAAGCCACATAGGAGTTCTTTTTGAAGAAAGAAAAGATTTAAATAAAAAAAATGAAAAAAAAAATATCCAAGCAAGTTATTCCACATCCAAAAGAGGATTCTGGATCAGATTTTGATTGAAAAAAGTAAAATAAAAAAAATCAAAGGAGAATTATCTAGAAGATCTCTTCAAGTTTGAAGCCAACGAGAAGAACTTTCCAAAAAAGGAAAGTTGACAATGCAAAGAGATAAAAGGGGAAGTTCTACACCTCATGTGGGCCAAGTTTGATTCCAAGAGAGGATTCTTATCCCTACTTCATCTCTCAAAAGATCTCAATGCAAGGTGGCAAAGAAAAAGAAGGAAAGAAGCATCGAAGAGGGACTTCCAAACAAAGCAAGCAAGGAAAGAAAAGAAAAAAAAATAGAAAAAAAATCGCAAAAGATATCTCATGCCCAAGATATTGTTTGGGACCCTTTTTCTTTCATTTTTTTAATTATTTTTAAGATTTTAGAGTTTGAGAAGGAGTAGGACTTGAAAAAGTATAAATAGGGCACCCTTTCTCATATCCTTCATGGAAGAATTACCCACCTCCCACCTCAAGATTTCTACACTCCATCTCTCCCTCTTTCATCTCTCCATCTTAAGTTATCAAGGAGGCTTAGCCCTAAAGCCACACCACCAACCTTAAAGTGTCAACTAGAAGGAGGAATTCTCATCCATCCTAGTATGTAATTATTTGCTTTTTATTTCCAATCTTTTGTAAAAACAATTTCATACTAGTAGAATTTGTTTCTTTTCAATTGTTCTTGTCTTTGATTTTGTGGTGTTTATAATTTTAGTCTTGTTTGTGATTGGGTTAATTTTCATTTTTGTTTAAATATTGGGATAGAATTGGAATCACAACTAGTAACCCATCTTAGTAACCTTTTCAATATACTTTGTCTCTTTAGATACATTATATGTTTAAAGGCAATGCAAGATGGAGTTAAAGAGGTTTGAGTGAAAAGAGATTAGAGGCCAATTCTGAAATTTATATCTACATAGAATGGAAATTTGTTGTTCTTACTTAGATTGACGACCTAAGATGAAGAATAAGCCTTAGCACAATACTTCTAATATTTTTGAGCCTAAATTAAGATAAGGAATTGAAAAGAACAATTTACCACCTTTGACTTCTTGTTATTACTACCTTTGACTTCTATTGTTTACCGCCTTTGACTTTCTACATTTTACTTTATTTTCTACACTTTTGTTATTTTTCTTATTATGTTCATGTTGATTTTAAGATTTGTTTTTGCATAGTTTGATGGTTGGATTAGAGTTCATTGCATGTATATTCGTGTCATAAGATTTTATGCATATTTAAGTTGCTAAAAATTAAGCTTCCAGATCTGAATTGAATGAAGAAATTCGGACTCAATACACAAATAGCATAACTTAACAGTTTCAGCAAACTGCAGAAACAGTTTTTGATGAAAAGTTCGAAGTGGGTAGACCAGTCAAATCATAATAATTTTCTTTGAAACTTGGGAAAATTAAAGTTTAGCACGTGGTCTTTCATTCCCCAGAATTTCAAATCAAAATAATTTTGGAAGGCTTGTGAACCAGAGGCTTAAACTTTGCTAATTAGTCAATTCGGATCAGAATTTCTACACAGAATTTTGCAAAGTTATAATCTTTATGCATTCATAACTTTTTTGTTTTAGATCTTTTTTTACTTCTGTTTTTTTTTTTTTGTTAGTTTCTTGCATCAGTAGAGCATAAATTCCAGCCATAAAACTTATATTTAAGATGCATTAGAATAGTTCAAATCATGCATAAAATTTACATCAGCATACTAGTTTTCAGACTTAGAATTTTTCAGCATCTCAAGCATGCATTGCATTACTAACTTTACTAACTTTCTAATTTTAAATTTATTTCTACTTTTATGTTTTTGATTGTTTTAAATAATTTCCAAAATTAAAGATCTTTCTAAATTTGTTTTAATTGAAGATTTTAAATTGGAAAGTTTTCTAGTTTTGGAAATTCTAGCTTAGGAAAGTTTTTGACTTTTGTTTATTTTGTTTCTAATATTGTTTAGTTTAGTTAGTTTCTATTTTTTTTTAATTTTTGCAAGTTCTAACTTGTGTTTTAGTTTTGCAACAATTTTAGTTTTATTTTAGGAATTTTTAGATTTAGATTTTCTAGATTTAGGAAAGTTTTTGTTCTTTTCATTGGTTTGTAATTAATTTGATTTTGGCAAGTAGGATGCTTGTATTTGTTAGATTTTAAATTAGGCTAGTTTTAGATTTTTATTTTAAGGCAAGTCAAGTTGAAAAAGGAACCTTAAAATACATAGCTCCCTGTGGATTCGACCCCGTACTTACTGGGATATTACTACATCACAGTTCTGCACTTGGAACTCACAATCAAAATTAGAGTGAAGAATTTCCTACAGACGGCGCCAATCTTCTGATCACGCTCGAAAATGTGAAATACAACGGATTCAAGTGCAACATTCACACATTTCAAGCGTTTAAGAAGAATGGAAATTAACTACAGTTCATCATTAATTTCATTTTTGTTTACATGGGTTTAAATGCTCTGACCGCAGGGATGCAAGTTGTTTACAAGTTTTGAAACATTTACAATCCCTCCCTCCAGTCTTAGATGTGATCTAAATCTAAAATTTACAAGAACATACATAAAAATTGGGAAAAAATGCAAAAAAAAAAAAAAAAAAAAGAACACAGGGGGGAGTGACCTTGGGCCACAGTCATCAACCCCCTGCCAGTGACCGTGACCTGCAGATATTGGTAGACAGTGACCTTTTGGCCACTGTTTTGCTCTTTGTTTCATTCCGTTTCGCCTCTATGACTTCTTCAGAGTGAAAGAACTTATTTTCTTCAAATTTTGAGTCTTAAATGGCCACCACAAGTGCTTGATTTGGCTGTGGAATCTACTTAAACCTTTAATAATCATCACTTTTTTTGTTACAGATTATCTTTTGTACAAATCCAAAAAGGGCACTGTATGAAGCCAAAGTTGTATCATTTTGACCCTATGATTTTCAAGGGTTAAAATGAAGCCTATAGAGGCTTGTTCATGACTTTCGGTGTCGCCCAAGACCCTTCCCAAGTGAGAAAACCAAAGGAAAAAGATGTCATCCGAGTGACTCTTGCATATACCTTCCTTAAGTAAAGTGCATGTTACTTCCTCTTCTCTAAATTGTTTCTCACCTTGAATTGGTGAGAATGAAAAGAAGAAGTAGGCTGAAATACCAAAAAATGACTTGTGGCTTGCTTGAAGTTGCTTCGAACTTTAGAAGACTTGATTTAAAAACTTGCACCATTCACTTTCTTCATTGTCTGTGTATTCTCTTTTTTTTTTTTTCCAAATGGCCAACATTCCTTTTTATAGACTTCAGCAGTGGTTATGGGAAATTTAAAGGAGTTATTGGAAGTTAACATTCGAAAAGGAGTGGAGAGAACCACTGAAACTGCCAAAACTACTTCACAGAGGCTAATGACCGCGACCGCGGTAACTCCAAGTCCTATTTTGGACTTTTTGCATATGTGACTTGTTTTCCCCTGTTTGGAGTTCAAATGATGTCTAATTTTCATGAAACTTGGAGGAATGCTTTTTGACACTATTTTGAGTGTGTTATAAAAACTTTAGCTCGTTTTAACCTTTTGAAGTTGGTCAACTCCCTGTTGACTTTTCATGAAATTGGGCCCTTGTTTCAACTGTTTGAGGCCCAAGTGACCTCAATTTGCTTTGAAACTTGGAGGGACTAATATCAGTGGCATCTTAGAGTGTCCATCCAAATTTCATGCAGTTTGGATGTGTGGAAGTAGGATTTCGAATAGTGACCCATTTGTTGCATGTTCTAGCCACTATTCACCACATATTGTAGATAGTTAACTTGTTTTCTACCCAAACGATATTCAATTGACTTGAAACTTTAAAAAATTCATTTTGAAGATATTTGAATCTTTGTTCTAAATATCATCAGCTCTGGCTCTCTGGAAGTAGGATTTTGGGTAGTGACCTCTATGGCTCGAGGGTCACTGACTTCTAAGCTGACATGTAGTGGAAGTAGGACCAAATGAAGTCCTCTTGACTTGAAAATTTGTAAAATCTCTCTTGAGTATAATTGAATATTTGTGCCCAAATTTCATCAATTTTGACCATCGGGAAGTATGACTTTAATCAGTGAACCCATGACTTGGGGATCACTGACCTAAAGTTGACATGTTTGTAGCCTTTGGGACAAATGATGTTCATTTGGCCTAAAATTTTGCAGAGCCTCCTTGAGCATAATCTGAGCTTCCTCTAAGAATTTTAGCAAATTTGATCTTCATGAGTGTCACTTTGCATGGTGACCCCACAGAGCTTAGTAGATGACCATTTGAACTAAGTTTGAGTCCGAATGATGTCCAGATCTCTAAAATCTTGAAAGATAGTCTTTGAATATACTCGAAGGCATTCCCCTAAGTTTGAGCTTGTTTTGATATGTAAAAGTGTCAGTGACCCAAGGAATTGGCAAGCAATCATTGAAGCTTGAGTTTGAGCTGAAATGAAATCCAAATGTTTTAAAACTTTGAAACATTATTCCCAAGCATGTTTGTGGAGTTCTCATGAGATTTTTATAAGCTTCTGACATCTGGATGTTATAGTTGACTTGTCATTCTACAATTCTAGGGTTTGTGTACCCTTGTGTTTCTTGTAACATTTGTAAATTTTTTTTTATAGGTCAATAGTAGTGGATCCAGCAAAGATAAAGGCAGTGATTAATTGGCAGAGTTCCACTTCAGTTTAGAGATATGTAGTTTCTTAGGTTTGGTGGGATACTACAGGAGGTCCATGATGGGTTTTTCATCGATTATAGTGCCATTAACCAAAGTGACACAAAAGGATGTACTTTTTATATGGATTGAGGACTGTGAGGCCAGTTCTCAGGTGTTAAAGACCAGATTGACTACAACTCAAGTACTTACATTTCAGACAAATGATGGTAAATTGTGATTTTCATGGGCGATTTAGGAGTTAGACTGGGATGTGTACTCATGCAGGACGAAAACGTTACAGCCTACAGTCTAAATAGCTAAAACAGCATGAGCAAAGGTTTGCTAAGCATTATTTGGAGCTTTTAGTAGTAGTTTTGGTGTTGAAAATGTGGAGGCACTACTTGGACAACGAGAAATTTGAGGTGCATTCAAACAATAGAAGCCTTCAATACCTATTACGCAACCAAAGTTGAATGTGACATAGACCCATTGGATGTAATGCGCCAAGGATTATGATTTTTTGATTAAATACTATCACGGAAAAGCAAATGTAGTGGCAGATGCATTTCGTAAAAGAGTAGCAATGAATGCATTCGTGAGAATAAAGTGGTCTTGGATATAGATTTTTGTGCATTTGGGAGTTTATCATCAACCAGTTAATGACAAAGTTATGTTGGCCAGCATGTTTGTTTGGGAACCAAAGATCTTATGGAGAATCAAGTGCAGACAAACAAAGGATCCATGGTTGGTGAGATTGATTAAGAAGATTGCGGGCAGGCCAGACTTCAGATTGTTAGAGGGTGTATTGTACTATTATGATAGTTTATGTGTGTCAGACATAAAGGAACTGAAAAATGAGATACTTATAGAGGCAAACCATTTTAGTTTCACCATTCACCGCAGTATCACGAAGATGTTATTGGAATCTTTGTAATCATTATTTGTAAAGCAACAGGAAGAAGGAAGTAACAGGGCTTGTTTCAAGGTGCTTAGTTTTCCAACAAGTCAAGGTAGAACACAAGAAACCACGAGGTCATCTTAAGCAGTTGGGAGTTTCGAAATAGGAACAAATTATGATGGACTTCATCTTAGGATTGCCACTGTTGCACAAAACAGACAACATATGAGTCACAGTTGACCGATGGATGAAAGTTGCACACTTCTTACTCGATGCATATGAGAACACTAAGAGCTGAGTTGGCTTTGTTGGTAAGTTTTGGACACGACTTCAGGATGATTTGGGCATGACTCTAAACTTCAGTAATGCTTATTACCCTAAGAAAGATGCACAGACAAAAATGACCAACCAGACATTGGAGGACATGTTACAGGCTTACGTGTTTGGATTTTGGGAAAGAATGGCAAAAAAGTCTTCCTTTTATGATTTCACATACAACAAAGCTATCACTCTAGTTTGGCATGGCACTATTCGAGACACTATGTGGACGCAGATGTAGGACCTCAATATGATGGGAGGAGATTGGTGGCAGGAGTTTCCACGGTTTATTGGTTATCAGTCACACTAGTGAGAAAGTGAAGTAGATACATGGTAGATTGAAAGTTGCGAGGAGTAGATAGAAAAGTTTTGATGATTTGAAAAGGAGAGATCTTGAGTTTGAAGTGGGTAAACATGTATTTTTGACAGTTTCTTCAGCCAAAGATACCATGAGGTTCAGGCAGAAGGGCAAGTTGTCAAGTAGATTAGTCGGACCTTTTGAACTTTTATAGAGGGTTAGAGACATTGCATACACATTGGCTCTGCCAACAGAGTTAGCAAAGGTTCACAACATCTTCCATGTGTCGATGTTGAATAAGTACATCGTTGATCCTTCATACATTCTATATTACAAGCCTCTTAAACTTCAGTCAGATGCTACCTGTGTTGAGAGACCATTGTAAATTGCCAACATGCAGGAGTAAGTTCTAAGAATGCAGACAATGTATGAGGTGAAGGTTTGTGAGAGCGCCATAATCTAAAAGAAGCCACTTGGTAACTTGGGGTCCAAGTGAAGAAGCAGTACTTAGATACTTTTCTAAAGGTATGTTAGGCATTTGGAGGACCAAATGTTCTACTGGGGAGGGGATGTAACATCCCATATCCTAAATATAAGATTAGTATAAGTTAAATTATATTTTAGCCAATTAATCTCGGTTAGAGTCTAAGTAAGTCTGAATTAGTGTTAGGATCATGTGTGCGAAGTTTTAGTATGTTTCAAGCTCGTTTAAACATAGTAGGGGGTAGTTTGTAATTTCAAAATGTATGGGAACCCTTGTACTTAAATTTTTTATTTGTAAGATTTTGGGCTCGTCGGCTAGATAACCTAATTCCAACAATATTATCCTTCTACCTCCACTCGATCTAAACCGTTTAGACCACTTGAAATCATACCTAAATAAATTTAGGACTTTTTTATAAATACCCAAAATCCAAACCTAAAATAAAAAGCCACTAATCCCTGTTTCTTTCTCTTTGTCTCATTCTCCTTTCCCTCGGTCGTTTCTCCTCTCCCTCATCTCCTTTGTTGCCATCGCTGGACTGGAGCCATCACAAGCTTGTTGGATGTCTTTTTCTTCCTCCTCAAGTACTCCACTCCCTAAGGATCCCATTTTCGAGCTTCTTCCTCAACCAACCATCTCTAGGTAAGGTTTAATGTTTGTAGAAGTTAGGACCTTGGTTTCTTTGAGCTTCCACTATTCTATTTTATAGCTTAGGTTGTGTTGGATTCAAGTTTGAGCTCTGTGGGGCTGCCTTCGAGAGCTATGTCACCCTATCTTTACATTTATTTTGCAAAGGAAAGTAGATACACATTTTTTACATTGATGATATGTATGTTTGTTGATTGATTCTAGCATTCATTTTTCATTGGATTCCTTTTTGCTAATTATGATTGTAATGGATGAAAATACTAGATTTAGGTTGATTTTTTAAATGGGTGCATTGGAAGGGATGTTGGTGAATGATTTGGAGTTGGGCAAGGCCTGCTTTATGCAGGTTTGAAGGTGGGAATGGAAATGGAAAGGGAGCCCTATTTCTAAATGGGCCCAAGCTCACCTGACCGAGGGCCTCCCTTGCTCGAGCGAGTGATGATTCTGTCTTGAAGCAGAACGGTTTGGTCACTTGAGAGAGCCTTCGCAAAAGTCATTGAATTCTTTCTAACATAGGGACTCCTGGATTGGTTTGTGTAACCATTTGACCTATATTTGGAGGACTCATTATGGACCATTGAACAAGAGGCGTTCTAAGCAAACGTACCTCTTATGAATTGACCAGTTCTAGCACATTGTGCAATCTATTCATACTCAGATAATGTGAGGACTCGAGGCATCCTCTAATGGACTATGCACTGATGAACAGAATAATTTCTTGGTCTTACCTCACCCAAGATTCCAGTAGAGTATTTGGGTAGGCAAATTTTAATCATTAGCGTATGAGTTTGGCTTATGAATGCTCCTTGGCCTTCGGGTTTGCATCATTTTGTATTGTTCTTGTATTGTACATGTCTCGTACATGTTCCTTAGGGATTGTACTATATTGGATTGAAATTGAACATGTTGAGGCTTGGAGAGGACTACTCTTATTGTGTTGTGTATTGAATTTGTATTGGAAACTTTGAATGGAAGTAGTCCTTCTTCCTTTGGACCTGTTTTAAGGGGAGGCCATCCCTTCACTATTTTGACTTAGGATTTTTTGGTCAAACACCACTAAATTGTGTAAGTCCATTATAGTGGGGCATCGTTGTGTAGAAACTATTACTTGGATCTAGGTCTTATGGACAATTGCAGTTTGGTTTTAAACATGGGTGTACATCATGATTTGGACAAAGTTGTTTATCACCTGATAACGGGTTATCCCAAGGATTGGACCAAACTAAATACCCTTTTGTTTTGGATGGAGCTTTGTGCTATTTGATTATGGAGAGGGTGCTATGCATCTAAAAACAAACTGATCCTAAATGTTGTGGACTGGGTCTTTACCTGTTGCTTAGCTTGTGTGGGTTGCTCACTTATGTAACGTTGGGTTAGGATTTTTGTTTATCGCATATTATTTATTGTTTATTATTCTCTCATATGATCACATTGTCTTCATTCACTTTTGATATTGTACTTCTGTTATGGATAATGGTTATCTACCTACCAACTACTATGTTATCTGATAATGTTGTGCTTGATGCAAAAGTACCGAGCCCCATTATCCCGAGGTGAAAGAGGACAGTGAAATGCTTCAAGCACTTGAAACAACTGCTAAGCCAAAGTGGTGTGCTGATGGTGGTTTCTAAGTCATCTATACCAGCAGTTGAGTGACTCATATGTTTTGGGGTTCCATTTTTATTATCATTATTTCGTAGCCCTAGTTTTTGGCGGGCTTGTAAACCTTTTTTTACTTTGAAACTTCAAACTTTAAATCCAATATCTTTTAATGTGCATACTCTAATTAGTGTAATGATACTAATTGCTAGATGATGCTTTTATGGATATTGGTGATTGTAAAATGTACCAACTCACAGTGGACCAATGATCCAGTTTGGGAACTTGATTAGGAGCGATGTGTTATATTAAATACAAAAAGTTTTAATTGGCTCTTAATCTCACGTTAACTCTGATTTCATTTTGGAGTGCATGATAATTCCCTTTGGGTGGAACCTGATCTACACACACATTTTATTACCAAGTTGTTCATCACAGAATTTGAATGGGTGGCCGGATGGCTCAATACCATTTTAGATTTACTCTCCTAACCAATCCTACAAAAACCCGACACCTTAAGAAAAGGCAGCAAAAATACTTTTTAATAGGGCACAAGTTAGATTAAGCAATTAGTAAGTACTAAGGATCAACTCCGCATAAATTCTTAATCCATGATCCTAAAAGAGCTAGGAGTGAGATCAAACTCATAAGTCTTGAGTTGAGATATAACTCATGTGGCATTTATTCCATTTTCATCAAGTGATTTAGAGTTTCCAATGGAGTAGACTAAAACAAACACATAAGATGCCAGATGGAAGGAAGAAGGAAGAAGAGAGAGAAGAAGCTGAAGAAGAAAGCTCTTGAAGAATTCTTAAAATTTGTTATAACATCCCTTCCATACATTAGATACCTTAATGGTATTTATAGACATAGATCACAGCATGATAAAACCTTTCAATAGAACTCTACTTCATTGCCAGGCTAATGACAGCTACATGAAAGTCATGCTGAAGTCATGAACGAGTGAGAAGACACTATCTTTGTTTTCACTTAGTGTATATTGGGCTTAGTTCAATAACACATATACTAAGATCCCCGCCTCAAGCTATTGGGCAGATTTTCAACAAATAGCTTGGATCTTAAGAATTGAAATTGATGAGGATGAAGACCCTTTGTCATGATCTCTATAATTTGATCAGTTGTGCAGAGATATTGAACATGTAATTCTTGGCAAAGAACCTTTTCTTGTACAAAATGGTAGTCAACCTCAATATATTTAGTGCGGGTATGGAATACAAGGTTAGAAGCCAAAGATAAAGTAAAGACATTCTCACACCACAAGGTAGGACAAATGGATAGAAATACATAAAGATCTTTTTGTAATTGACAAAGCCAATTGAGTTCAGTAGTGATATGGGCCAGAGTTCGGTATTCATCTTCTATAGAAGACCTTGCAACTATGGCTTGTTTCTTAGATCACCATGCGATAGGGGAGTTGCCAAGGAAGACACAGTAGCTTGATGTATAGCGTCTATCAGTGATATCCGCAGCCCTGTCTGCATCAGAGAAGGCTTGTAGTCAAAGAGGACCACATTGGAAATATAAGCCATACTGAATGGTTCCTTTAATGTAACATAGAATGCATTTGAGTGTAGTGAAATCTGAACTGGAAGGACTATGCAGATGTTGGTAAGCCAAATTTACTGCAAATGTGATGTCTGGCCTAGTGAGAGTCAGACCTTGTAAAGCGCCTGTTATACTCCTGTAAAGAGGGACATCACATAGGGAGGTGGAAGAGTTTGTTTTTAAAGAGCCTTTGTAATTTTCAGGGGAAGCACATGGCTTGCAGTCTAGCATAGATGATCTAGGGAGCAAATTTTTGCATATTTGGTCTGTGAAAGATAAAGCCATGAAGAGTTGCGATGGACTTCAAGTCTTAGAAAATGATGTAAGGAGCCAAGGTCTTTCATCTCACACACTAAGTTCAGTTGGGAAATTGATTGAATTATATAGGAGGAGTCATTTCCAGTGACCAAGAGATCATCAACGCAAATTAAAATAATAGTGAGTTAATCTCCATGAGCACGCACAAACAAAGAAGAGTCAGCATAAGAAGACTAAAAACCCAGGCCAATGAGGTAGTTCGTTAGCCTTTCAAACCACACCCTTCATGCTTGCTTTAACCCATAAAGTGATTTGCGCAGTTTGCGGGCATGGTTAGGAAAGCAAGGATCTATGAAGCCATGAGGTTGTTGCATAAATATTTCTTTAGTAAGAATACCATGGAGGAAAGTATATGTAACGTCAAGTTGATGAAGTGGCCAGTCAAGATGCACTGCAAAAGGAAGCACAACCCTAATAGTAGTGTGCTTCACAGCCAAACTGAATGTTTCATTGTAGTCAAGACCAGGTTCCTGATGAAATCCTTTAGCCACTGGTTTGGCTTTATACCTGGCAGTGGTGCCATTTGGATTATGTTTTATCTTATAAATCCATTTGTAGCCAATGACATGTTTTTTAGGTGTATATGGAACTAAGGACCAAGTTCCTTGCCTTTGTAATGCTAAGAATTCCTCAGACCTAGCAAATCTCCACTCACTATGATTTGAAGCTTGGGCATAGGATGTGGGCTCTGTGACTTGATATAGGCTTGTTGAAGGAGAAGAAGAGTGTGTGTGCTAGTAGTGGCTGAGAAAATTTTCTTCTTGCAAATGCCTCATTTTGATTAGTAAACATTGGATGAGTGTTGATAATAACAGTTGGATTGAAGGTTGTATGGGAGGAGGAGGTATGTCTAAGGTAGTAGAGGGGACAATGGTGATGTGGGTGTAGAAACATTGGTGGGGGCAAGTGTAAGAAAGGCATTGGTGACACGTGGTGGACTGGTAGGAGTAGGTTCATTGGTAAAAGGTGAAACAATATCCAAAATGGGGGATGAACATGGAACATGTGGTGGTGGTGAGGAAGGAGTAATGGAAGGATGTGGGCCTAGAATGGAAGGTATTGAAAAGGAATGGGGAAGCCATAATGAAAAGGGGAATGAACACATAATGTCTGTTGATAAAGGAGTTAATGTAGGTGATTGCGAAGGAGTTGGAGAGGAAATTTGAGGAAATGAGAATGAGGTTTCATCAAGAACTACATGCCTAGAAACATATACCCTGCCTGTGGATTAATCAAGACACACTTATACCCTTTGTGATTGAAACTGTATCTAAGGAAGATACAAAGTTTAGATCTTGGTTCAAGCTTATGATTGTTGTATGGCAGCAGCCATGGATAACACACTACAAGAAAAATCACTTTCGGTGACCACAAAATTTGTTGCTAAAACAATTACTTTTCTTGCCAAAGCCTTTTAGCGATGACTAGAAAATCATCGCTATTCTGTTGCAGAATCTTGGTCTGCAAAGTCCTACAGAGACAACTATAGCCGTCGTCACTGAAAAATAGCCCTTTCGCGACAACAATTATCGTCGCTAATTCATGTCGCAGTAACTATTATGTTGCCAAATATTGAGAGATGGTTGACAGTAAACTAAGCTTTTGCGATGACATTCTTCGTCGGGTAATAATAAGTAAATGTCGCCAAAAGCTTTTTAAGCCATATTGTTGACATTAGTGAAAACGTTTTAGTGACAAACTATATTGTTGGTAAAAACCTTTTGGGACGAACATGTTCGTCCCAAAAGGTACAACACAGTGTTTTAGCAATGGCATTTTGTCTGTCGCCAAATGTATTTTTTTATCAAAATAATGAACCTATTTCCAATTCCATCCTGCATGACTTGTTTTCAATCTCAAAAAGATGAAGTTGTCTAATTTCATTTCAAGTAAACATTAACATCCAAAATCTCAACAACCATTCAAATATATAGATGAAAAGGTCTATTGTGCTACAAATGTCAATACATATACATAAATTATTACAAATGTTCAACTTAACATCCCTAAAAAGTTTACTGTGGTCAAACAATTCAACAAAATGGAAACAACCCTGCAACCGCTTCTCAATGATCCATATCCATTGCTAATCTGCTAAACAAATGAAACTTATATATCATTAAAGGAACATAAGTGATATAGGCATATTATAAAGTAAACATAACTGATATGTAATTCATTCCTCATTGAAAATTACAACTGTTAGAATCAAACAAAAAAAAATGATTATCTTTTTCAAGTTTTAATCTTTTCCCTTAAGAATGACAAATTTAATCTCTTCCTTTCTTCTTCTTTTTCCTCTGCCAAACACAGCAATAGCCCATCTTCTTCTTCTTCTCATTCTTCCTATTTACTTATGTCCAAACCACCTGCAACTCTTTACAAAACTTATCTTTCTAATAAAGTTGTAGAAGAGCATGTACCCTCCCTATATGTTCCTTCAAACCCCCTCCCCCTTCTCTCTCTCTCTCTCTCTCTCTCTTTCTCTCTCTCAATTTAACACCAATGATGATCATAATGCTTCAATATATATAGCTTTCAAAACTAAAAACATTGCAGTTTCATTGATATAAACACAAAGGGAGAGTTCAAAGCACCAAACACACTCCACTACAGAGTGATTAAATTGATAGAACTACCAAAGAGAGTTTCATACTAATCAAAATGATTAATTCTAGTAAAAGATCTTGAGTGGAAATAAAGAAAATTTTCAAGACAACTATATGAACTGTAGATTATCGTTGTTGAATAAGATAGTGGTCCTGCCAATATCCATCATTCAAAAGCAAAACTAGAATGAGAGTATGATAAAATAAAATAGGACCAAAACATGAACATGGCAAGAGAATTATCTTTACAACTATAGCTGCATCTCTCACTCTCTTGCCCTTTTTTGCTCTTTCTCTTTAGTCTTTTTGTAGCAATCAGAATTTGAATGGTTTATCTTTAGAATTAAAGATCTGATTTTGATTATGCACCGTAGAGATGTAAGAGTATCGAGATCTTCATGGAGATTGCTAGTATTAGTGTGAGAAATCAGACAACTATATGGAAGGATAATGTGTTCATTTTGAAAGCTTTCGGTTGGACAAACTGCAGCAGCATGCAAAACTTTTTCCTATGAGTAGCCCATGCTATAGGAAATAGCCTAAAATTCACATAGATCCAAGTAATTTCAGTTTTCAACTATTTGATCACACTCCCACACAACAAGATAATATGTGATATAGTCAGACATATTTGTTAAAAAGTGACCATATCCATTTTTACTCAACCTCATATGAAATTGGTTTGACCCCTCCTTTAGTTGGTGCACAGTTACTAATTCTCTTCTTTGTATAAATAGAGTGAAAAGCCTTTGTCATAGATTAGCTTTTGAGTAAATGAGATAAGGTGTTCTTTGTTTTGATGTTCTCTACAATTTCTCTGTTCTTTTTCTTCTTTGTTAATACTATTTACATTGCTACTTAATATATGGGCCTAAGTAGAATAGTGGAATTTAAAATCACTGAATAGTAAGATAAAGAAGAAAACAACAAGAAGAATAAACTAAAAGAGAGTAGAAAGGAAAAGAAAAAACAAGAGAAGAGAGATAGTTGATCAAGAAAGAAGATGCAAAAAGTGTGATGAAAAGATAAAATCAGAAATAGAAAAAAAACAAGTGCGGCTTCATTCAAATGATCCATTCCTTCATATTTATCATTTGCTTCATTCAAAGTTTGATCCAGTCCTTCAAATTTTTTTAATTCTTTAATTCTTATATTTCTTATATATCCATCAGTTATACTTGTTTAGTTTGTTGTTATGATGATATCTAAACAGGGATACCATTTTGCTTGCTCTTTTGCCTTTTGCAAGTTAGGAATCCTTATTTTAGCACAATACCCATTTTCAAATATCATTACTACCCATCAAAATACAGTTAGAAGATTAAAAAACAAATGAACCCAAAGGTGAAAACCCAAGACAAAGAAAAACCCCACAATCCAAATCATGAGAAAATGGAGATAGAGATTTAGACAGATAGAGAGAAGTGATTACTTGAAAGAGATTTAGAAAGATAGAGAGTCTATTCTAGGCTTGGAATGGCGACACACTTCTTGAAGTTTATTTTAATACTTGTGCACTTTCAATAAACTTTTTGCCCATTCGCTTGCTAGATTAAATGTAGCTTTTTTGAAGGTCTCTAATCTCCACCACAGCTACACTGAATATAATCAAATCAAATTCAACTGATATAAGTATTTTACAAGTATCAAACATGACAAAAAAATTTGCTGAAAAAAAACATACATAAACTAGAAAAAAGATATTATATTCTAAGAAACCTAGTTCATAGATTTAGAGTAAAGCATAGAATATTCAACAAGAAATAGAGAGCCGAAATTAAACTGATTACAAGAGAATGAGACCATCCTAATTCTATTCCCATTCATTCCTCTACTAAAAAGAATCGAAACAAAATGGCAATGAACTATTAACGGTATTTCTATCATCTTTCAATCTGTTCAGCAAACCAAATCCAAATAAATAAATTAAAAAACAAATAGTTCAACCATTTAAAATAATTCTTACTTGCATGAAAAAAAAAAGAACCAACATATGGGATAAAGAATAAAAAGATTACATACTTAGATGAAGATGTAGTTTGGTTTTCCTTTTAGTAATAACAAGGGATGAATGAAAATAGTAGTAGTAGAAGCAAAGTAAACAAATTTCTAATCTCCCGCTGTAATTTGTCCCTACAAACCAAGAAAAAATTTCATGTCTTAAATAAATTTTTTTTCTTAAGATTCATGTTAGATGCATCTTGTTGAACAAGGAAAATTCCTTTTTAGCATCTCCTATAGTAGATAAAGAAAATAGATACACTCATTGTAAGGCCTAGGAATAGATTGGCTGGACCTTCAATTTTATGAGATTTTTGTAAGGTCATCAATCTTTTTAACGAGCACTTCAATAATATAAATCTTGATATCTATAATAAATTGGGTGTTCAATCTAAAATATTTAATACATGGACCAACATGTATAGAATTAGGAGGAGCAGTGAACTATACATATATGTTGTTGAGAAGTGTACTATTGTTGAACAGAAAATAAATAAAAATAAAAGAAGGAAATGAAAAACCAAGCAAATCTCTAATCTCCACCCTAAATCATAAACCTCCTTCCTTCAACATCAACCCCTTTCAAAATCAATTTCTAATTTCCACAGAATGGATCCCTCATCCATTAAGTAAATTACTCATGTGAGGGGAAATGCATTCATCATAATTAGTAAATGCATTCATCGAACTAGTAAATACATTCATCTAAGAATTTCGCTAAGTGAGAAAGTGAGTGCATTCATCATAATCAGTAAATGTATTCATCTAAGAATTTCACAGGCCAAGTATGACAGTTTTGCAACAATGCCAACTTTATGAATTCTTACTATTCAAATAAAAAAAATATATAGAATTCTCACAAAAGAACAATTGCTTTTATATGAGATATGAGAAATTTCTAACAAAATAATATTGGACATTCCATAAACAAACCCAAATAGTGTACTAGATTTTTCCCCCATTTGATTTAGTTGTTATTCAAGAAGTAAAAATAGAGAAAATAAAAAAAGAAAAAACTAAGAACCTCGGCAATCAGTACACATACATACACCAAAACCACAAGAGAGAGAGAAGACAAAGGCCTTGTTTGGTATCTCGCTCTATTCGTATTCCAACAAAGCCATTAAAAAAAGAGACCAAAATAAAAAAAAATGCATTGGAGCAAACATAGAAAGACATCCATCATTTGGAGCAACATAGAATGCAATATTCTATCCAACCAACTCATTTGATGAGGAGTCTCATAGAAAGGATGACACATGTGATTTGGCTTGAATGACCTCAAACAAAGGCCTTGGTTATGTTTCATTCAAAATAAAAAATATTTGGTATTATCTCATTCCATTATTTTATAAGATGAAAAAGTCTATAAACACAAACGAGACATAAATGGGTCAACGGATTCATCCTTCATAAAATAAATATAAGATGGTGGAATGACTTTCATACTTCCAAAATAAGACATTTGTCAGTAGCTATCTTTTCTAAAGATTGTGTTTTTCTACAAGCCCACCATGAAAAACACAAACAGTTGGGACTTGGGTTGTTGTTCTTGTTCCTCAAAAGGGCCACAGGTAGTTTTTGTCATGACTGTAGGAGACACAAGTGTGGAAGAGGAAGTAGCAGCTATTCCTCTCTCTCGTTTTTAGACATCGACCAATCTCGATTTTATATTCATTAATTTAGACAGCCCTAGGTAGAAAAGGCATTGTCAACACCAAAAAGGGTTAATGGTGAGGGATTTGAATCAACACATTTGCATAAATAGGAAAAAAAGCAGAGAGAAAGGCAATCATAGTAAGATAAAAAAAATAACTAAAAAACTAATTGGTTCCATGGACAGGGAAGATGAAAAACAAATGAACAA
This sequence comes from Sextonia rubra, assembly GCA_037013555.1. NCBI lineage: Eukaryota > Viridiplantae > Streptophyta > Magnoliopsida > Laurales > Lauraceae > Sextonia > Sextonia rubra. The sequence goes on from JASUAD010000001.1 coordinate 92,493,943, forward strand.
GACAATTCCTCCTTTCATATTACACAAAAAGAGAGAAGAGAGAGAATAAAAGAAAAAAAAAGAAAAAAGAAAAAGCAGCAAACAGAATAGGGGAAGGAAGAAACAACAAACAGAACAAGGGAAGGAGAAAAGGGTGGATGAAGCATGAACAAGCTCAGGCCTAAGAATTAAGATGATCTTAACAAAAGGAATTGAATAGCTCCTCCAAATAATCAACCCCTAGGTCCTCCAACCCTACTGCATTCTCTATCCTACCAATCTCTCTCCTTTCTTCATCTTGGTTGAGGAAATAATGACACTCATTTTTTCCATAATCAACTATACAGAATAAACTAAACAAAAAAAATACCCTATACCGAATAAACTTCAGCCAACAAAGATAAATCTATACATATGAGTATACAATTTGTCCCATAAACCTAGTCTAAAACATAGTTTAGGAAAGCAAAAGGACCCATTTCATTGAACTAATAAATTTAAAAAAAAAACCTTAATACCCCCCAACCCAACAATCAAAGAAACATGTACAGCAAACTCAAAACAACAAAACCTATTTCACCAAAACTCCAACAACCCAAAAAAAAAAAAACACACACCTCAATTCAGTACAACTAAATAACTTAATCAAGAAAAAAATAGCACATTAAAGAACAAAAACACATAAAAGAACAAACTTGGACAAAATCAGATTAAGCATTCCTACCAAACTCAATTTCAAAACCCAATGTACCAAACAAAAACACGTACAGCAACAAACTTGGGAAAAATCATCTTTGATCATCTTTTCCTCTCATAAGACAAATGTACCCTTCAATTGCAAGATAAAAACAGGCAAACAAAGGAAAATATGATCAAAGCTACCGTTTTTTTTTTAAGCCTATGTGATTCTGTAGATGGTAGCTTCAAGTCGGTAAGATTCGATCAAGAGGAAACACAAACAGAAAAATAGAAAACAGAGCAAACGTGCATGTATTCTAGTTTGGGTTTCCAATCACATTGAAAAGGAAATGATGGAAAGGGGAGCACAACAGGGGAGCACACATCTCTTGCAGCGACTCCTCAGCAAAAAAGCCGCCTAATCACACAGTTAAATGAAGATGACGATGGTGATGAAAGAAGATGGTTTTGGGAGAGAGGAGGAGCAATATGCAGTCCCCTGGCAGAGGCATTCCCACCGCCAAACAGAGAAGATTTGGGGAAAAAATAAGCTAAAGAAGATTTGGGGAGAACATGCTAGAATATTACCTAGAGGAGAGAGGGCAAGCAGTGCACCGCCGTTGACACCGGAGCTGGAGATAGATTTCAGGAGCGCCGCGGTTCAGAGAAGAAGAACTGCTGCTGGAAGTTTCCTTCATTTTTTGATGGAACCCTAATGAAAGGAACATGCGCTGGCACCAATATTAAAATGTCTTCCACAACAATATTCTGTCATTGCCAAAACACTTTCGCAGCAACATAATTTGTCGCCAAAAGTTTTGAAAATATTTTGGCAACAACTTTCCTTCATCGCTAAAAGCCTTTTCCTAGTTTCCTCTTGTCTAAAGGTAGTGAAAATTTTTAGCCTCTCTAGCGACAACTTATATTCGTCACTAAAAAGTCTTTACCCTCTTTCGCGACAACTATTAATCGTCACTATAAATATATCAACTCGCCTGGACTCATATTGTCGCCAAAAGCACAAAATAGTTGTTGCCAAAACCTTTCCCGTAATTTGGCGCAAAATAGCTGATCACGCAGGGGGGAAACCAGAACATACAGCGATGACTTACTAGATTCGTCACCAAAAAACTAATTTTAAGTGATAGTAGTGTGGGTTGCCACCAAAATATAACCTTTTGGTGAAAATATGATTTGTTTGTCGCAAAAAGGCGTTGCCAAAACTATTTTTCCTTGTAGTGACAAGAGTAGCTGAACACCTTTAAAAAGGAGTAATTAGGTTTCTGGTGAACAAGACCTGCCATGGAGAAGCATAGTGCAATGAACGCATAACCATCTTGTTAATGAGGTATACAACAGTGAGGCATGCATCAAGCCAATAGGAAATAGGCATTTTAGCATGAAAAAGGAAAGAAAAAGCTATTTCAAGGACATGTCTATGTTTCCTCTGTATTATCCCATTTTGCTCTAGTGTGTGGGGGCAAGATAATTCGTAAATAATGCCATTGGATTGCAGGAAATTTAGAAGTACGGAGCTAAAAAATTCACCTCTAGCATCAATTCTCAAATGCTTAATTTTACAAGATAACAGATTTTCAACTTGTGCTTTGAAAGAAATGAAGATAGATGCAACATCAGATTTGTTTTTGATGGGAAACAACCAAGTATATTTTGAAAAATTATCCACAAACAAAACATAGTATTTGTAGCCACTTTCAGATAGAACAGAAGCTGGGCCCCATATATCATTGTGAACAATTTCTAAAGGTGAATAAGAAACATTCAAAGAAGATGTAAATGGAAACTTGCAGCTTTGGCAAATTTGCAGGATTCACATAGCAACAATGATGTAGGACCTGTTATTGAAAAGGAATAGTAATTGGACTTTAACCAAATGGTGGAGGATCTTTAACCAATGAGGGCAATGGAATAGTAATTGGACGAAGCAGAGATTGTTGGAAAGGGATACAAGCCATTGTTAATCTTGCCTTGGAAAAGCATCTTCCCTGATTTTCTTTCCTGAATGGAAAAGCCAGGAGAATCAAACTAGAAGAAGCAATCATTGTCTTTATAGAACTGACTGACAGAGAGTAAATTTGAAGAAATAGTAGGTACATGAAGGATATTATTAAATTTAAAGGAGGAAGAAGAAGAAGGAGAGTGCATAATAGAGGATCCAATGTTTCTAATTATCAAACCTTCTTCATTTCCAACGGCAACTATGTCTTTACCATGATATTCTGATTGAAAACTGAGATTACTCAGATCACTGGTGACATGATTTGTAGCCCCGTTATCAATAAGCCAGGTTTGATTAGGGGATGAGCTATATGAGTGGCCATGGCAGTTAGTTAAGCAGGTGGATCTACCGATGATAGGAGGAATTCATCTTGTGGTAGTAGTCTAATGCTAAATGTCCTGAGCGATTGTAGATCTAACAGTAGACTTTATTGGATTGTCCTAAAGAGCGAGATGGAGACAATGCAGTGCCTCTTCCTCTATTGTTGTTATAATGCATTTGACCACTTCCAAGGTGACCTCTTCCTCGATTATTGCTTTTGTTATAACCTCGATTCAAAGATGAAGAGGACTTGAAGTCTTAGTAGCAGTGAGTGCAGAGGAGGAGAAATATGCAGATAAAGTCGAGCTTTCAATATTCATCTCTTCACATTGAAGAAGAACATGAAGTTCTTTTAGTGAAATTGGAGTGGATCTCATGCGAATCGAGGTTTGAATGGTCCATACTCGCAAGGAATACCATTTGACGTGTAAATGAGAAGATCTCCATCGTCCATAGGTGATGATGCTGCTGCCAAATTATTTGAGATAGTTTTAATCTTCTGAACATAATCCAATATGGTCTATGAGCCTTTCTTCAGGGTTTGTAACTTAGTTTTGAGTTGAATCACATGAGATCTTGATAGTGTTGCAAATCTATGCTCCAAAGCAAGCCAAACATCTCTGGAAGAGTGAAGTCCAACCACATGAAATAGAACACTTGGTGACAAGGTTGCGTTGATCTAGCACAGCACGTTTTGATCCTAATTAAACTAGGAAAGAAATGTAGGATTCGGTTCTGCTGTAGCTTTGCCATTTGAATCAAGTAGAAACTCAGAAGGTGGTGAATTAGATCCATCAACAAAGCTGATCAGTCCATTAGCAAGCAAAACTGGAAGGAATTGAGATTTCCAAAGCAAGTAGTTGTGATTTTCCAACTTAATGGAGATTAAGCTACCGATGTTGGAGATAAGAAATGTGGATGAAGCAGTAAGGAAGGAGAATGATGTAGATGAAACCATAGATTATCAAACTAGAGAAAACAAAGACTATAAGACACAGAGATTTCAAGAAACTAAAAGATCGATGAAAAAGCAAACCAAATCCGCTAAGACAGAAGAAGAAATGATTCAGACTGTTAATCGCAGCTGAAGAAACTTCAATCTTCGTCAATGTAGGTGTTGAAGTAAGAACTGCAAAAATCTTCAAGAAGATTGTTGAAGAAGGCGATCTGATGCTTCAAAGTATAGATTAAGACAAGCGACAATCTTTAAGAAGATTGTTAAAAAAGTCGATCCGATGCTTCAAAGTACACATCAAGACAAGATTTGTTTAGAGAAGAGGATCTAAGACTCCAAGAGAAAACTTCACAAGAGCTGAAGAAACTCAATCTTCGCTAAGCTGCATATTTGAATGTTGATTTGCAGATGATGAAAAAACCCAATCTTTGTCAAACTTCACAGGATCTTAAAGAAGACTCAAGTCTAGAGCTCTAATATGATGAAAAAAACACAGAAGAAGCCAGATAGAAGAAAGAGGGAAGAAGAGAGAGAAGAAGATGAAAAAGAAAGATCTTGAAGAATTCTCAAGACTTTGTTACAACATCCCCTCCATACATTAGATAGCTTAATGGTATTTATAGACATAGATCACAACATGATGAAACCTTTCAACAGAATTCTATTTTATTCCCAGGCTAATGACAGCTACATGAGAGTCATGCTGAAGTCATGAAAGAGTAAGTAGATACTGTCCCTGTTTTCACTCAGTGTATCTTTGGCCCAGTTCAATAGCATCTATACTAAAATAGCCTTCTATCTCAAAGTTGACCCTTGTAATGGCTATTTACAAGGAGATGAGAACCGTAGTTGGGATACCGAGAGTTCTTTAACATTTGCAGGTCATTCGCACTCGACAATCAGTAACCACTACAACAATTAACAGTTTTAGCTACGAATAATTTCGTCGCCAAAAATTATAAAAACGTTGACCAAATATTTTTCCGACGAAACATCAAATGTCGAAAAAAAAAACGTCAACGAAAATCATCAATGACGCAAAAAAATTTCGTCGTGGAAAATCAATTTTCATCGACGTTAAAATTCAACATTTACCGACATAAAATAACGTCAGTGAAACATATTTCCGACGCAAATAATATCATCGTTGAATATTATCGCTGACGTTATAATCGACATTTACCGATGTAATTAACGTCGGAAAATATTATTACCCATGAAAAATTTTTCGTCGTCGAAACAAATGCTTACCAAAGTGACATTTACCGATGATATATGACGTCGGTAAAAAATATTTAATTTAATTTTAATTTTAAGTAAATAGATTGCTGACGTTTCCTTAACATCAAAGAAAATTTAAAATAGAAATTACCGATGTTTTATAACGTCAATAAGTAATAACGATTTTAATTAACTTTTATTTTGGATGTTTGAATATCATTATAATATAAAATTTACATTGCCCGACGATAACGTAACGCCGGTAAGGAATTTTAATTATTTTAAAATTTAATTTACAGTTACTGACGTTCTAGAGACGTTGCAGAAAAACATCAAAATTTTGAAATTGAGATTTACCGACGTTAATAGATCGTCGTTAAATTAATCCGAATTTTTTTGATTTTTTTTCTTTTACTGACATTTTATACTGTCGGTAAATATATTTTTATCGACGACGCAGAAAACGTTGGCAAATTCAACTTATTTTATTTTGGCCGACGATAGTAAATGTCAGTAATTATATATTTTAAAAAAAATAGAAATTAAAATTGACTTTTGCCGACGTTTTAAAACGTCGGTAAATATATTTTTATCGATGACGCAGAAAACGTCGGCAAATTCAACTTATTTTATTTTGCCGACGATAGTAAACGTCGGTAATTATATATTTTTTTAAAAAAATAGAAATTAAAATTGACTTTTGTCGACATTTTAAAATGTCGGCAAAAGTGTTTTTTTGTCGGCAATAATTTGATCTTTTTAATAATGTACTTACTGTTTTTTCATTATAATCTTCTAATAAACCTGTTTATACCTGTATAAAATATAAAGCTATTCATGCACCTTTATTTAACAAAAAGAAATCCATCCATACAAGAATTACCGAATAAACAAACAAACATCACCATTTCTCATCAAATCATTTATCTCATTTAGCAAATATTACAATAATATAGTCCCATATAAATATCCAATATACAAATACAAATAGACTAAATTGAAAAAAAAAAAAAAACTCCTCCATGTCTGTAACCAAACCGAACCGAACTCATCCATCAATCTGTAATGACAAAAATAACATTAGAACCTTTTCAAAAAATTAAAATATTACAAATGTAACATCATTGAATACAATAAAATGAGAGATAAATGATATTAGATAAAGGCATAGATTGTTCTCACCTTAAGTTACTCTAGCGCCACTTTGCCCTTCTGAAATATCTTTGTTAATAGGTTACATGATATGCTAAAAAAATTTAATTTTGGGGGCCACTTCTACTTGCTGAAATACCATGATATATATTCTGACAGGGATTGTAAATTTTTATCTATTTATGTACTGATTTTCAAAATGTCCATACTCAATGTATCACGAGGCTTGGGTCATATCACATAGCCTTTTCTCCTAGTGTCTTTAGAAGTGTAGGATTAAAGTTAAGAGAATATTCAACAGAAAGGTTCTTCTACTCTAGAAATCTTGAAATCAACTGTGCTGTTCGTGAGAAGTTCTAGGAGGCAAGTTGCAACTGTCCACACTAGGAGTAGTTAAGGAATTGATACCTTTGAGTTGTCTCATGAACCTTCTGTATAATAGGGAGGGTACTTAAGGAATCATAGAGCAAACTACATAGCTACACTCTAGCCATGATGTTGCAAGCATTAATATATCTCCATGGTAAAGAATGAAAACATGGCTTGCCCCAAATCGTTTTGAAGAGATTACAACACTAAGAGTTGTTTCTACCAAAAAATAGAAACATAGAGTTGATAATGAAGAGTTGCCATGAATTTCTATGAACTATCATAGAGTTATAAGATGTAGATATCCTATTGAATATTGTGGTTTCGTATATTTTATTTTGTTACATCTCTTGTTACGCATGAGCCCTTTTCAGTGAATCTTTTTTCGACATTGGGCCAAAGCTTAGAAATTAGGTTGAAACTTTTCGGACAAAGAAAACAAGAAAAAGGTGCATTCAGGCTCAAAAACAATCTCAAGCTTGCCCCCTTCTGGGGTGTATTTGTGCCATGAGAAGATACCTTAATAGAGAGAAAGCTTGTTCTGATTTTCCATGCATCCCACTGTTTCGTTATTTGTTTTGGCACATTTTTTGTTAAAAAAAAAAAGAAGGAAAAAGGTGAACTAATCTTCATCTTAGAGAGACTTTTAATTTCCTACCAAAGGGGTGAGAATGCAGGATTCACAAGGTGTGAAATAGAGAAAACAAAAAAAATACTACCTCCTCATCTTTCAATCTTGATGATTTTTTAGTTCATTTTTTAGTTCACAATGTAAGTTCATTTTTTAGTTGTAGAATAATTGATCTGTGCACTATTCAAGGTCAGACTTACAGAGTATATTACACAAGGCTTCCTATCCTTGCGGTGCCCTAACACAGCCCAACCACATAATCATTGGCATCAAATATGATTTTGCAGGGCCTCCAATCAGGTGGTTGCATAATTAGAGCAGAAGTCAACATGCCCTTTGACTTGCAAAAGGCCTCTTTACATGCATCATTCCTTTTGAATTTTGCATTCCAATGACGCTTCCTTCCATTTCAAATGAAGTTTCCTTGGATTCTTTGCATCCAATCCCCCATGGGGAAACAGGGGAACAAGATATTAATGATGATGGGGAATTTTAGCCAAATACCCCAGCCATTGACATATTTGACATGTAAATTCTACTACTTGACATACTTGCCATTATAGCCATTTTAATATTTCAAGAGAATATTATACTAACCAAGGGGTCGCATCACGCCCTGCAGTAGCTTTGCCATCACCAGCAGAACTGGACCCTCTAGAGATGTTGAGGCAGATTGTTGGATCTATCCCTGTCGCAGCTGCCAGCTGTTGAACAAGGGCCTCGAGTGCAGCTGTCCTCCTGTCCTGCTCAACATGCCTCCTGTCCTGCTCAGCTTGCCTCTAGCCTGCTCAGCTTGCTGCTCGCGCAGGGCGATCACCTCAAGATGCTGCGCTCGAGATTGTGTGGAAGATGAAGAGGTCCTCGTGTATATACCATACCCATTCAAATAACCCGACCTCTTCCCAAGCACATCACAGCAATTTGTTCCTCAATCATCAGAGTTGTGACAGAGGGCTGTGACTGCTCCTCAGTCCGCTGCACCAAGGCCTCCTTCCATTCAAATCAATAAGGGATTTAGAATGCTTTTAACATAATTATTGATCAAAGTTGAATCGAAGAGCAAACATACATATCTCTGTTGAGCCACGTCATTTACCCACGAATTACTCTTTTACCTATAATGGGTGTCATGGAAAAACTAAGTAATAGGAGGCGCTTGACCGGCATTCTGTGCCATTTGTCATTTGAAATTAACTTGTATTAGAAATGAACCTACATATTGATAAATTAATAAACTTAATCAAGTTTGCTCATATGAATATAATTAGTACCATCAGAGACATCTTCGATGTAAATGACTTGGAGCCATTAGTATGATTGTATGGCAGTTTGGCTCGACTTTCTTGAGCCTTCTTCGACTTCGCCTACATAGAAGAATAATAATACAATAGCTCTTTTCATTGAATCATACCTAATAAATTACGTTGAAATATAATTAACTATTGTAGACAACATCCAAATGTTACCCTCCACTGTGGTGATTCCCAACATTGCGAGATCATCAACTGCCAGTCGGCTGGATCACAGCCGTCCGCCGGGTGGTCTTGGGGTCAGGGAACTCCTTGCCCTAACAGCTTGAGATAATTGCTATGCAGCTTATTTTTCCAACTCTTGTATAAAATCCCGCACTGGCAGTCAATGTCCACCTTGAGCTGCATATCACCCTCCTAGTCCCCAATATCAAATACTTGCTATAATTAAGAGAGAGCCATATAACGATTAGTAATAATAAAATATAATCCATGCCTTCTAATGATGAGTATAACTATGATCAATTTGGTTGATAATTCTCATTATAGTTTACGTGAACTAATCCAATGACCGCAAGCTTGATCCCACTATCAAGCTTCTTCCAGCCATGAAGTCGGACTGGGGCCATCTCTCTAATCGCTAACCCAAGATGGTTAACCAATGATGGTGCCTGTTCCCCCTCTCGCCTATGACTCGAGTTGGGGATTGGAACTGGGATGTTATGACCCAACTCTTTCCTCAGCTTTGCCGCATTCTTCCCTCGCGTAACTTGTAAGGACCCGAACCCCCACTAATCCTAATTACGTTAATTAATCATGTTCCTATTGATTAAGACTTGTTGATGGTCAATTTAGTGTGAATTATTGGGTTTGGACCCCGCGTAACTAGCTAAGGGCTTTTTCGTAAATCGTCCTTGCGCCTCTAGGTTACTCCGTCCGTTTCCTTACGTGTGAGTTATCGCGTAGATCATCTTTTGTATTGGGCCCGAGTTAATCCGGACTCATCTTAAGCCAATTGGAGCCCTTCCGGACTAAACTGAAATTTCTAGAAACAAATGGGCTTGCATGTAACTCCAGGGAATTTATGTTTAAAAGGGAATCCCACGTTCTTTCTCCTTCTTCCTCTCGTCCTCTTGGCTGGAGCTCCTGTTTTCTGCATTTCTTCTCCTCTCCTTGATTGCAATCGAAGCATTGTGGGCGTTTGGGAGTGTGCATGCACAAGGGATGGCATCCACCCACATTCTTCTTCTTCCTTGACTTTTTTTCCCATTATATTATGGTGTAGAGTGATCTCTCCTCCACTTACAGCAATACAAGGTAAGGAATAGGTTCCATTTCGTCTTCTTGGGCTTGTTAGGATCTTAAGGACTTCGTTATTGACATGAATGTGGATTCTTCCACATTTTGGGCTTATGTGTAGAGAACCCATTACAGTACAGGGAGTTTCCTCTGAGCATACAGCAAGAAGGATCTAGGAAGGGCTAAACACAGTAACGAGGCAAGTATTAAGTTATAGGTATTGCATGCATGGTTGAATGTGGATAATTTGAACTAGTTATTACATTTCAAATTCCAGCCATTTCTCTGTCATTGTTTAATTGAGGCAAATGTGGTGTGAATCAAGTAAGAATGATGGAGATGGGAATAGGAGGTGTGTGAGTATGGGATACTCTCAAGACACTTCAATTGAGCTACAGAACCCCCTTATAAGTTAGTTCTGTAGTGATCCCGCGCAGAAAATTGAGCTACAGAACTGTATTTAGATTTTCTGAAGCTTACGGCGAAGCTACGGCTAAGCCGTGAGCTCTTACGGCTTAATGTCCAGAGAGCAGAAAATGAGCTTTTGTACTACGGCTCATTTACGGCTACGCCGTGGAATCCACTACGGCTGAGCCGTACCCAGCCCGTAGCCTAGCCGTAGGCCTTTCCACGGCGAACTTTCCAGAGAGCTCACAGGACCCAGTTCCTTCTACGGCTTGCATACGGCTGCACCGTGAAATACCCTACGGCTACGCCGTGACCTCCCCGTGACCAAGCCGCAGGCTTAGCTCGGCTAAGCCGAAGGACAATATACGGTTGAACCGTAACCACACCGAAAGTCCGGATGAACTGTGACCCCCTCTCGGCTAAGCCGTAACCCTGTATACGGCTAAGCCGTAAGAACCCAGTGAACATAAGATGTTAGGAATCTCAATGATTTGATAGGGCTTTAGTCATGGTACCCTCTATACCTCCACTTGGCCATTGGTAATTATACGTTGGAATGAATGAAGGATTCCCCAATGGCAAGTCATGGATGTTGGCATGAGAAGGGTGTTCCGTATACACAATGTAATACCCAGACGCGGTAACACAACGACACCGAACATCTCATGTGTACCTCGTGCTGAATGTCCCTGGGGAATCAGGAGACTGCTTTATCGAATTGCATTCATATTGATACATTACACCACCTTCGACATGACTGTTATCGAATGCACTTCCTCCAGCAAATCCCGAGGCGATTCAGACCTGAGCTTCTAATGAGTGCGTGTCTGACAAGCCAGAGCTTCTATTGAGTGTGCGCTTGCTAGCCAAGGGTGTAGCTGAGGCTCGGGCCTTGTAGCCTACCTGCATGTGTTTTGTTTAAGTATTCGTTGTTTCATGGTTATCTATTCCTTATATATGTTATGATTTGTATGATTGACTCCGAGTCGGCACCACTTGGCTTCTGCCCTTTGGGTATTATATGTCACCACTGCAGTAGGTTTACGGAGGGGTTGTCGACGCTCCTTGGGAAGCTAGCTTGATCCCCTAGCGACCCATACGTTATGTATGCTCCCTTTGGGAGAATAGAGCATCGTGGTCGCCAATCAGTATGTATAACATTAAGTTTCACTCATGCATCATGTTAGTGACTGTTCTTGCTAATGTATTATGTTATATCAATTCCTATGCTTAGTACTTGCTTAACCGTCGTGTTAACAGTGTTACCTCGGTATTGCAGATTCAGCACCCGCTCCCGACACGAACACTGACGCGGCCCCGGAAGATACCCCAACGGTACCTCGGGGTGTAGGTGAATGGATGGATGGCGACGTTTACTACTAGCCATCCTACGGAGAGCGTCTCTTCTGGGAATATTATGTTGAAGACTTTTGTATCACCTTTAAGGACTGATTTTGAGAATGTATTTAAAGGACTATAACACTATTGTATGTAAATATGTTTTAATAGACTATGAACTTTATGTGCTCTTGATGATTATTGAGTATTTCACAGGTTCTCGATTATGATAATTTATGTTTGTACGTGTGTCAGCATACGTCACACGTTCCTGTGGAATCTCCCTTGTAGGAATTCGTGCAAAATTCTTCAGGGCACGGATTTCTACGGGATTACGTATCCACGCCCTGGGGGCCCACTCAAATCCCCAAATTCCCGGGATTGGGGCGTGACATACGTAAGTAATGGTATCAGAGCCATTCCAAGAAGTCACTTAAAAGACTTAGCAACATTAGGAAGCGTGGTGAGGTTCCGATAGATCCGTTTAAGTGGGTTTCTATTATAATGATAACTATGGTATGACTGTAGTATGTATGAATGTATATCTATTTAAACATATATGATTAATGACCATTGTGACTGCAGAACCATGGCGTCTGGATCCGGTACGAACAACAGCTCCGGTGATAATAACCGTAATAATATTGAGTTGGACGGCGCAGATCCTCCACCACAACCTCCTCCTCAGCCTACCTACAATACGGAGGAACGGTTTATGATGTTAATGCATCAATTAGCAGCTAGTAACGCCAATCAGGCCGCCATGCAGTTACAGATGGCTGCCATGTTAAACCGACAGGATCAGCCAGGAGATCCTAACTCCTTATATGAGAAGTTTCGAAAAAGGGGAGCAACAGAGTTTACTGGACGTGAGGATCCGTTACAAGCAGATGAATGGTTTGTCCACACGGAAAATGTTTTCGATACCTTGACTTGCACACCCAGGCAGCAAGTGGTCCTCACAGCGTCCATGTTTCGAGACGTCGCGGATACATGGTGGAAGAGTATCCGGGACCACATGAGGACTATGCCGGACGCCACTGTTTGGGAAGCCTTTAAGAGGCAGTTCCGGAAGAAGTTCATCCCCGACCACGTTACTCGCAGAAAGAAGGCAGAGTTTCTTTCCCTGCAGCAGAACCTCATGACCGTTGCAGAGTATGTGCATGTATTCAGTCAGCTTTCCCGGTTTGCTCTAGACTTGATTGATACTGAGGAAAAGAAGGTGGAAAGATTTCTGGAAGGGTTAAGGCCTGCTATCAAGGGACATGCCACTGCCTTTCAGCGTCCCGCTCAATATGACGATGCAGTGGCCAGGGCTTATGCAGCGGAGGAAATTGAGAAGAGCCTATTCTTGGGGGAGTCTAAGAAGAGTGCTCCACCTTCTGGGAAAGGTCAGCAGTACTCTAAGAAACAGAAGGGAGTTGCTAGCAGCACGTCCCGACCAGTTTGCGGTGCATGTGGAAAGGGTCACGAGACTAGTAAATGTTGGAGGGCTATGGGAGCCTGTTTCGGCTGTGGCTCCATGGACCATCGCTTGTCCGAGTGCCCGAGAAGGAAGGAATTTAGCCAAGGCTATCAACAGCCGCAGTATCAGCAGCCCCCTCCTGCGCCTAACCGACAGCAACAGCAAGTGAGACAAGGCCAAGGGCAGACACGACAAGGCCATGGACAACAGAGACAAGGACCGCAACACCGACCCCAAAGGCAAGGCCGCGCTTATGCATTGACACAAGAAGAGGCAGAGGCGGCAGAACATGCGGTCGTAGGTAAGGTTTCTGTTTGTGGTATTGAAGCTAAAGTGTTGTTTGATTCGGGATCTTCACACTCCTTCATCTCACCTTGGTTCTCTAGTAGGATACGGGAATCGCCTGCACAATTGCCATATGTGTTGAGTGTTATCACTCCGGTTGGTAAACGGGTAACCTGTGACGACTATTACCCTGGTTGTCGAGTCCTCATCGGAGAAGTTCTTCTCCCAGCGGAACTTATTGTGCTACCCATGCACGATTTCGATGTAATCCTAGGCATGGACTGGCTGACCAAATATATGGCCTGTTTGGATTGCTTCCGTAAGACCGTCACCGTAAGGGTGAGTGAAGATGGTCCAAGTGCGGTGTTCCAAGGTGACAAGAAGAGTTCGAACACCAGATTGATTTCAGCACTTCGAGCTGAACGATTAATACATAGTGGTTGTGAGGGCTATATTGCCTTCATCGTAGAAAAGAAATCACCTAAGAAGTTAGAAGAAATACCTGTGGTTTGCGAATTTCCGGATGTATTCCCGGATGAAGTACCCGGCCTTCCACCAATCAGGGAAGTGGATTTTACTATAGAGCTAGTACCCGGTACCGCTCCCATCTCTAAGGCTCCATATAGAATGGCCCCAGCAGAGCTACGTGAACTGAAACTACAGTTACAAGAATTATTGGATAAAGGATTCATTCGCCCTAGCACATCTCCATGGGGAGCCCCGGTTTTATTTGTGAAGAAAAAGGATGGCACCCTTAGAATGTGTATCGATTACCGGCAGTTGAATCAGGTGACAATTAAAAACAAATATCCACTACCTAGAATTGATGAATTGTTTGATCAGTTACAGGGTGCAACACATTTTTCAAAGATCGATCTTAGGTCTGGATATCATCAACTGCGAGTTAGGGACCAAGATGCATCGAAGACAGCTTTCAGGACAAGATATGGGCATTACGAATTCTTGGTTATGCCTTTTGGATTGACAAATGCCCCCGCAGTGTTTATGGCCTTAATGAACAAGATCTTCTCATCATATCTTGATCAGTTCGTGGTAATTTTCATTGATGATGTTCTGGTGTATTCCAAGACCAAAGACGAGCATGTGGAGCATTTGAGGACCTCTCTACAATTGCTAAGGGACCACCGATTGTATGCCAAACTGGACAAATGTGAATTTTGGCTGGAACAAGTTGCCTTTTTAGGGCATATAATTTCTAAGGATGGGCTTGCAGTAGATCCAGCTAAGATTGAGGCTATAACTACTTGGCAGAGTCCCAAAACCGTTGCAGAAATTAGAAGTTTTGTTGGCTTGGCCGGTTATTATAGAAGGTTCGTGAAGGACTTTTCCAAAATAGTCGCCCCTTTAACTAAGTTGACACGAAAGAACGAACCATTTGTGTGGTCCGCAGAGTGTGAATCGAGTTTCCAACTGCTTAAGAAGAAGTTAACCTCAGCCCCGATCTTATCCCTGCCAGAAGGGAGTGGCGGATTTGTTATTTACACAGATGCTTCAGGGATTGGGCTAGGGTGTGTACTCATGCAAAATGGAAAGGTAATAGCATACGGATCTCGCCAATTGAAGGAACATGAGAAAAACTATGCCGTACATGACTTGGAATTGGCTGCAGTAATTTTCGCGCTGAAGATGTGGAGACATTACTTATATGGAGAGAAATTTGAAGTCCATAGTGATCATCGTAGTCTCCAGTATCTGTTTTCGCAGTATGATCTTAACATGAGACAGCGCAGGTGGTTGGAGTTCATAAAGGACTATGACTTTCCGATTAGATACTTCCCTGGAAAAGGAAATGTAGTAGCTGATGCTTTAAGCAGGAGATCCACCACCGAGTTGGCAGCCTTGTGTGGTGAATGGTCTCTAGTGGAGGAATTCCGAGATCTGGACGTGGAAGCTGAATTCGTAGATGATAAGGTCATGTTGGTGGCTATGTCCGTCTTCGAACCCACCTTGATTCAGCAGATCAAGGAGAGACAGTTTGAAGACCCGGAGTTTGTCAAGATTCGTGATCATATTTCTGAGAAACCGGATTTTAGGATTGTGGACGGTGTGTTGTACTTTCGAGATCGGCTTTGTGTTCCAGGAGTTCAAAATCATAACCTAAAGAGGGCAATTATGACTGAAGCACACCATGCTCGGTATTCCATGCACCCAGGGAGTACAAAAATGTACCGGAATCTACATGGCAGGTTTTGGTGGAATAACATAAAGAGGGACATAGCGGGCTTTGTGGCCAAATGCCTTACCTGCCAACGAGTGAAGGCTGAGCACAGGAAGCCTCCCGGTTTGTTACACCCTCTACAGATTCCTAAATGGAAATGGGAGAATCTGACGATGGATTTTGTTTCCGGACTACCTCGAACAAGTAGACACCATGATGTAGTGTGGGTGATTGTCGATCGATTAACAAAATCAGCCCACTTTATTCCCATCAAGAAAGGGATGAAATTTCAGGAAATGGCCAAGATCTTCATTGATGAGATTGTACGGCTACATGGTACCCCGGTCTCAATTGTGTCCGACCGAGATAGTAGGTTCGTGTCCTCCTTTTGGCAGTCTTTCCAAACGTCTTTAGGCACTAAACTCAGTTTTAGCACGGCTTACCATCCTCAAACAGATGGGCAATCGGAACGAACGATACAGACCCTGGAAGATATGTTACGAGCTAGCGTGATGGATTTCGGAAAGGAGTGGGATGAGCACCTCTCCTTGTGCGAATTTGCATATAATAACAGCTTTCACGCGAGCATCGGTATGGCCCCATTTGAAGCCTTGTATGGACGAAAGTGTCGTACGCCAGTCTGCTGGGAAGAAGTTGGGGTTAGGAGTTTTCATGGACCCACTCTGGTAGCGGATACAGCAGAGAAGGTACAAAAAGTGCAAGATAGACTGAGAACTGCACGATCGCACCAGAAAAGTTATGCAGATAACCGCCGCCGGCCCCTCGAGTTCCAAGTGGGGGACAGAGTTTTCCTAAAAGTTTCCCCAATGAAGGGTACTATCAGGTTTGGCCAGAAGGGTAAACTTGCTCCTCGGTTCGTCGGGCCTTTTGAGATACAGAGTAGAGTGGGAGACTTAGCTTATCGGCTGGAGCTGCCACCCTCGCTTGCAGGGGTTCATAATGTGTTCCATGTATCAATGCTCCGGAAATACCTCCCAGATCCTTCACATGTTCTTGAGTTGGATGATATACAGGTAAGGCCTAATGTGAGCTATGAAGAGAGACCCCTTCGTATCATTGACACTAAGGAACAGGTGCTACGTACACGAACGATCAAATGGGTCAAGGTGTTATGGAATCACCATGGACAAGAAGAGGCCACTTGGGAACTCGAAGATCAAATTCGGGTGAAATATCCAGAGCTACTACCTAAGGTACGTGCATTCGGAGGACCGAATGATCTTAAGTGGGGGAGGATGTAAGGACCCGAACCCCCACTAATCCTAATTACGTTAATTAATCATGTTCCTATTGATTAAGACTTGTTGATGGTCAATTTAGTGTGAATTATTGGGTTTGGACCCCGCGTAACTAGCTAAGGGCTTTTTCGTAAATCGTCCTTGCGCCTCTAGGTTACTCCGTCCGTTTCCTTACGTGTGAGTTATCGCGTAGATCATCTTTTGTATTGGGCCCGAGTTAATCCGGACTCATCTTAAGCCAATTGGAGCCCTTCCAGACTAAACTGAAATTTCTAGAAACAAATGGGCTTGCATGTAACTCCAGGGAAATTATGTTTAAAAGGGAATCCCACGTTCTTTCTCCTTCTTCCTCTCGTCCTCTTGGCTGGAGCTCCTGTTTTCTGCATTTCTTCTCCTCTCCTTGATTGCAATCGAAGCATTGTGGGCGTTTGGGAGTGTGCATGCACAAGGGATGGCATCCACCCACATTCTTCTTCTTCCTTGACTTTTTTTCCCATTATATTATGGTGTAGAGTGATCTCTCCTCCACTTACAGCAATACAAGGTAAGGAATAGGTTCCATTTCGTCTTCTTGGGCTTGTTAGGATCTTAAGGACTTCGTTATTGACATGAATGTGGATTCTTCCACATTTTGGGCTTATGTGTAGAGAACCCATTACAGTACAGGGAGTTTCCTCTGAGCATACAGCAAGAAGGATCTAGGAAGGGCTAAACACAGTAACGAGGCAAGTATTAAGTTATAGGTATTGCATGCATGGTTGAATGTGGATAATTTGAACTAGTTATTACATTTCAAATTCCAGCCATTTCTCTGTCATTGTTTAATTGAGGCAAATGTGGTGTGAATCAAGTAAGAATGATGGAGATGGGAATAGGAGGTGTGTGAGTATGGGATACTCTCAAGACACTTCAATTGAGCTACAGAACCCCCTTATAAGTTAGTTCTGTAGTGATCCCGCGCAGAAAATTGAGCTACAGAACTGTATTTAGATTTTCTGAAGCTTACGGCGAAGCTACGGCTAAGCCGTGAGCTCTTACGGCTTAATGTCCAGAGAGCAGAAAATGAGCTTTTGTACTACGGCTCATTTACGGCTACGCCGTGGAATCCACTACGGCTGAGCCGTACCCAGCCCGTAGCCTAGCCGTAGGCCTTTCCACGGCGAACTTTCCAGAGAGCTCACAGGACCCAGTTCCTTCTACGGCTTGCATACGGCTGCACCGTGAAATACCCTACGGCTACGCCGTGACCTCCCCGTGACCAAGCCGCAGGCTTAGCTCGGCTAAGCCGAAGGACAATATACGGTTGAACCGTAACCACACCGAAAGTCCGGATGAACTGTGACCCCCTCTCGGCTAAGCCGTAACCCTGTATACGGCTAAGCCGTAAGAACCCAGTGAACATAAGATGTTAGGAATCTCAATGATTTGATAGGGCTTTAGTCATGGTACCCTCTATACCTCCACTTGGCCATTGGTAATTATACGTTGGAATGAATGAAGGATTCCCCAATGGCAAGTCATGGATGTTGGCATGAGAAGGGTGTTCCGTATACACAATGTAATACCCAGACGCGGTAACACAACGACACCGAACATCTCATGTGTACCTCGTGCTGAATGTCCCTGGGGAATCAGGAGACTGCTTTATCGAATTGCATTCATATTGATACATTACACCACCTTCGACATGACTGTTATCGAATGCACTTCCTCCAGCAAATCCCGAGGCGATTCAGACCTGAGCTTCTAATGAGTGCGTGTCTGACAAGCCAGAGCTTCTATTGAGTGTGCGCTTGCTAGCCAAGGGTGTAGCTGAGGCTCGGGCCTTGTAGCCTACCTGCATGTGTTTTGTTTAAGTATTCGTTGTTTCATGGTTATCTATTCCTTATATATGTTATGATTTGTATGATTGACTCCGAGTCGGCACCACTTGGCTTCTGCCCTTTGGGTATTATATGTCACCACTGCAGTAGGTTTACGGAGGGGTTGTCGACGCTCCTTGGGAAGCTAGCTTGATCCCCTAGCGACCCATACGTTATGTATGCTCCCTTTGGGAGAATAGAGCATCGTGGTCGCCAATCAGTATGTATAACATTAAGTTTCACTCATGCATCATGTTAGTGACTGTTCTTGCTAATGTATTATGTTATATCAATTCCTATGCTTAGTACTTGCTTAACCGTCGTGTTAACAGTGTTACCTCGGTATTGCAGATTCAGCACCCGCTCCCGACACGAACACTGACGCGGCCCCGGAAGATACCCCAACGGTACCTCGGGGTGTAGGTGAATGGATGGATGGCGACGTTTACTACTAGCCATCCTACGGAGAGCGTCTCTTCTGGGAATATTATGTTGAAGACTTTTGTATCACCTTTAAGGACTGATTTTGAGAATGTATTTAAAGGACTATAACACTATTGTATGTAAATATGTTTTAATAGACTATGAACTTTATGTGCTCTTGATGATTATTGAGTATTTCACAGGTTCTCGATTATGATAATTTATGTTTGTACGTGTGTCAGCATACCTCACACGTTCCTGTGGAATCTCCCTTGTAGGAATTCGTGCAAAATTCTTCAGGGCACGGATTTCTACGGGATTACGTATCCACGCCCTGGGGGCCCACTCAAATCCCCAAATTCCCGGGATTGGGGCGTGACATACGTAAGTAATGGTATCAGAGCCATTCCAAGAAGTCACTTAAAAGACTTAGCAACATTAGGAAGCGTGGTGAGGTTCCGATAGATCCGTTTAAGTGGGTTTCTATTATAATGATAACTATGGTATGACTGTAGTATGTATGAATGTATATCTATTTAAACATATATGATTAATGACCATTGTGACTGCAGAACCATGGCGTCTGGATCCGGTACGAACAACAGCTCCGGTGATAATAACCGTAATAATATTGAGTTGGACGGCGCAGATCCTCCACCACAACCTCCTCCTCAGCCTACCTACAATACGGAGGAACGGTTTATGATGTTAATGCATCAATTAGCAGCTAGTAACGCCAATCAGGCCGCCATGCAGTTACAGATGGCTGCCATGTTAAACCGACAGGATCAGCCAGGAGATCCTAACTCCTTATATGAGAAGTTTCGAAAAAGGGGAGCAACAGAGTTTACTGGACGTGAGGATCCGTTACAAGCAGATGAATGGTTTGTCCACACGGAAAATGTTTTCGATACCTTGACTTGCACACCCAGGCAGCAAGTGGTCCTCACAGCGTCCATGTTTCGAGACGTCGCGGATACATGGTGGAAGAGTATCCGGGACCACATGAGGACTATGCCGGACGCCACTGTTTGGGAAGCCTTTAAGAGGCAGTTCCGGAAGAAGTTCATCCCCGACCACGTTACTCGCAGAAAGAAGGCAGAGTTTCTTTCCCTGCAGCAGAACCTCATGACCGTTGCAGAGTATGTGCATGTATTCAGTCAGCTTTCCCGGTTTGCTCTAGACTTGATTGATACTGAGGAAAAGAAGGTGGAAAGATTTCTGGAAGGGTTAAGGCCTGCTATCAAGGGACATGCCACTGCCTTTCAGCGTCCCGCTCAATATGACGATGCAGTGGCCAGGGCTTATGCAGCGGAGGAAATTGAGAAGAGCCTATTCTTGGGGGAGTCTAAGAAGAGTGCTCCACCTTCTGGGAAAGGTCAGCAGTACTCTAAGAAACAGAAGGGAGTTGCTAGCAGCACGTCCCGACCAGTTTGCGGTGCATGTGGAAAGGGTCACGAGACTAGTAAATGTTGGAGGGCTATGGGAGCCTGTTTCGGCTGTGGCTCCATGGACCATCGCTTGTCCGAGTGCCCGAGAAGGAAGGAATTTAGCCAAGGCTATCAACAGCCGCAGTATCAGCAGCCCCCTCCTGCGCCTAACCGACAGCAACAGCAAGTGAGACAAGGCCAAGGGCAGACACGACAAGGCCATGGACAACAGAGACAAGGACCGCAACACCGACCCCAAAGGCAAGGCCGCGCTTATGCATTGACACAAGAAGAGGCAGAGGCGGCAGAACATGCGGTCGTAGGTAAGGTTTCTGTTTGTGGTATTGAAGCTAAAGTGTTGTTTGATTCGGGATCTTCACACTCCTTCATCTCACCTTGGTTCTCTAGTAGGATACGGGAATCGCCTGCACAATTGCCATATGTGTTGAGTGTTATCACTCCGGTTGGTAAACGGGTAACCTGTGACGACTATTACCCTGGTTGTCGAGTCCTCATCGGAGAAGTTCTTCTCCCAGCGGAACTTATTGTGCTACCCATGCACGATTTCGATGTAATCCTAGGCATGGACTGGCTGACCAAATATATGGCCTGTTTGGATTGCTTCCGTAAGACCGTCACCGTAAGGGTGAGTGAAGATGGTCCAAGTGCGGTGTTCCAAGGTGACAAGAAGAGTTCGAACACCAGATTGATTTCAGCACTTCGAGCTGAACGATTAATACATAGTGGTTGTGAGGGCCATATTGCCTTCATCGTAGAAAAGAAATCACCTAAGAAGTTAGAAGAAATACCTGTGGTTTGCGAATTTCCGGATGTATTCCCGGATGAAGTACCCGGCCTTCCACCAATCAGGGAAGTGGATTTTACTATAGAGCTAGTACCCGGTACCGCTCCCATCTCTAAGGCTCCATATAGAATGGCCCCAGCAAAGCTACGTGAACTGAAACTACAGTTACAAGAATTATTGGATAAAGGATTCATTCGCCCTAGCACATCTCCATGGGGAGCCCCGGTTTTATTTGTGAAGAAAAAGGATGGCACCCTTAGAATGTGTATCGATTACCGGCAGTTGAATCAGGTGACAATTAAAAACAAATATCCACTACCTAGAATTGATGAATTGTTTGATCAGTTACAGGGTGCAACACATTTTTCAAAGATCGATCTTAGGTCTGGATATCATCAACTGCGAGTTAGGGACCAAGATGCATCGAAGACAGCTTTCAGGACAAGATATGGGCATTACGAATTCTTGGTTATGCCTTTTGGATTGACAAATGCCCCCGCAGTGTTTATGGCCTTAATGAACAAGATCTTCTCATCATATCTTGATCAGTTCGTGGTAATTTTCATTGATGATGTTCTGGTGTATTCCAAGACCAAAGACGAGCATGTGGAGCATTTGAGGACCTCTCTACAATTGCTAAGGGACCACCGATTGTATGCCAAACTGGACAAATGTGAATTTTGGCTGGAACAAGTTGCCTTTTTAGGGCATATAATTTCTAAGGATGGGCTTGCAGTAGATCCAGCTAAGATTGAGGCTATAACTACTTGGCAGAGTCCCAAAACCGTTGCAGAAATTAGAAGTTTTGTTGGCTTGGCCGGTTATTATAGAAGGTTCGTGAAGGACTTTTCCAAAATAGTCGCCCCTTTAACTAAGTTGACACGAAAGAACGAACCATTTGTGTGGTCCGCAGAGTGTGAATCGAGTTTCCAACTGCTTAAGAAGAAGTTAACCTCAGCCCCGATCTTATCCCTGCCAGAAGGGAGTGGCGGATTTGTTATTTACACAGATGCTTCAGGGATTGGGCTAGGGTGTGTACTCATGCAGAATGGAAAGGTAATAGCATACGGATCTCGCCAATTGAAGGAACATGAGAAAAACTATGCCGTACATGACTTGGAATTGGCTGCAGTAATTTTCGCGCTGAAGATGTGGAGACATTACTTATATGGAGAGAAATTTGAAGTCCATAGTGATCATCGTAGTCTCCAGTATCTGTTTTCGCAGCATGATCTTAACATGAGACAGCGCAGGTGGTTGGAGTTCATAAAGGACTATGACTTTCCGATTAGATACTTCCCTGGAAAAGGAAATGTAGTAGCTGATGCTTTAAGCAGGAGATCCACCACCGAGTTGGCAGCCTTGTGTGGTGAATGGTCTCTAGTGGAGGAATTCCGAGATCTGGACGTGGAAGCTGAATTCGTAGATGATAAGGTCATGTTGGTGGCTATGTCCGTCTTCGAACCCACCTTGATTCAGCAGATCAAGGAGAGACAGTTTGAAGACCCGGAGTTTGTCAAGATTCGTGATCATATTTCTGAGAAACCGGATTTTAGGATTGTGGACGGTGTGTTGTACTTTCGAGATCGGCTTTGTGTTCCAGGAGTTCAAAATCATAACCTAAAGAGGGCAATTATGACTGAAGCACACCATGCTCGGTATTCCATGCACCCAGGGAGTACAAAAATGTACCGGAATCTACATGGCAGGTTTTGGTGGAATAACATAAAGAGGGACATAGCGGGCTTTGTGGCCAAATGCCTTACCTGCCAACGAGTGAAGGCTGAGCACAGGAAGCCTCCCGGTTTGTTACACCCTCTACAGATTCCTAAATGGAAATGGGAGAATCTGACGATGGATTTTGTTTCCGGACTACCTCGAACAAGTAGACACCATGATGTAGTGTGGGTGATTGTCGATCGATTAACAAAATCAGCCCACTTTATTCCCATCAAGAAAGGGATGAAATTTCAGGAAATGGCCAAGATCTTCATTGATGAGATTGTACGGCTACATGGTACCCCGGTCTCAATTGTGTCCGACCGAGATAGTAGGTTCGTGTCCTCCTTTTGGCAGTCTTTCCAAACGTCTTTAGGCACTAAACTCAGTTTTAGCACGGCTTACCATCCTCAAACAGATGGGCAATCGGAACGAACGATACAGACCCTGGAAGATATGTTACGAGCTAGCGTGATGGATTTCGGAAAGGAGTGGGATGAGCACCTCTCCTTGTGCGAATTTGCATATAATAACAGCTTTCACGCGAGCATCGGTATGGCCCCATTTGAAGCCTTGTATGGACGAAAGTGTCGTACGCCAGTCTGCTGGGAAGAAGTTGGGGTTAGGAGTTTTCATGGACCCACTCTGGTAGCGGATACAGCAGAGAAGGTACAAAAAGTGCAAGATAGACTGAGAACTGCACGATCGCACCAGAAAAGTTATGCAGATAACCGCCGCCGGCCCCTCGAGTTCCAAGTGGGGGACAGAGTTTTCCTAAAAGTTTCCCCAATGAAGGGTACTATCAGGTTTGGCCAGAAGGGTAAACTTGCTCCTCGGTTCGTCGGGCCTTTTGAGATACAGAGTAGAGTGGGAGACTTAGCTTATCGGCTGGAGCTGCCACCCTCGCTTGCAGGGGTTCATAATGTGTTCCATGTATCAATGCTCCGGAAATACCTCCCAGATCCTTCACATGTTCTTGAGTTGGATGATATACAGGTAAGGCCTAATGTGAGCTATGAAGAGAGACCCCTTCGTATCATTGACACTAAGGAACAGGTGCTACGTACACGAACGATCAAATGGGTCAAGGTGTTATGGAATCACCATGGACAAGAAGAGGCCACTTGGGAACTCGAAGATCAAATTCGGGTGAAATATCCAGAGCTACTACCTAAGGTACGTGCATTCGGAGGACCGAATGATCTTAAGTGGGGGAGGATGTAAGGACCCGAACCCCCACTAATCCTAATTACGTTAATTAATCATGTTCCTATTGATTAAGACTTGTTGATGGTCAATTTAGTGTGAATTATTGGGTTTGGACCCCGCGTAACTAGCTAAGGGCTTTTTCGTAAATCGTCCTTGCGCCTCTAGGTTACTCCGTCCGTTTCCTTACGTGTGAGTTATCGCGTAGATCATCTTTTGTATTGGGCCCGAGTTAATCCGGACTCATCTTAAGCCAATTGGAGCCCTTCCGGACTAAACTGAAATTTCTAGAAACAAATGGGCTTGCATGTAACTCCAGGGAAATTATGTTTAAAAGGGAATCCCACGTTCTTTCTCCTTCTTCCTCTCGTCCTCTTGGCTGGAGCTCCTGTTTTCTGCATTTCTTCTCCTCTCCTTGATTGCAATCGAAGCATTGTGGGCGTTTGGGAGTGTGCATGCACAAGGGATGGCATCCACCCACATTCTTCTTCTTCCTTGACTTTTTTTCCCATTATATTATGGTGTAGAGTGATCTCTCCTCCACTTACAGCAATACAAGGTAAGGAATAGGTTCCATTTCGTCTTCTTGGGCTTGTTAGGATCTTAAGGACTTCGTTATTGACATGAATGTGGATTCTTCCACATTTTGGGCTTATGTGTAGAGAACCCATTACAGTACAGGGAGTTTCCTCTGAGCATACAGCAAGAAGGATCTAGGAAGGGCTAAACACAGTAACGAGGCAAGTATTAAGTTATAGGTATTGCATGCATGGTTGAATGTGGATAATTTGAACTAGTTATTACATTTCAAATTCCAGCCATTTCTCTGTCATTGTTTAATTGAGG
This sequence comes from Sextonia rubra, assembly GCA_037013555.1. Classification (NCBI taxonomy): domain Eukaryota; kingdom Viridiplantae; phylum Streptophyta; class Magnoliopsida; order Laurales; family Lauraceae; genus Sextonia; species Sextonia rubra. Next base: position 92,519,043 of record JASUAD010000001.1, read on the forward strand.
CAAATGTGGTGTGAATCAAGTAAGAATGATGGAGATGGGAATAGGAGGTGTGTGAGTATGGGATACTCTCAAGACACTTCAATTGAGCTACAGAACCCCCTTATAAGTTAGTTCTGTAGTGATCCCGCGCAGAAAATTGAGCTACAGAACTGTATTTAGATTTTCTGAAGCTTACGGCGAAGCTACGGCTAAGCCGTGAGCTCTTACGGCTTAATGTCCAGAGAGCAGAAAATGAGCTTTTGTACTACGGCTCATTTACGGCTACGCCGTGGAATCCACTACGGCTGAGCCGTACCCAGCCCGTAGCCTAGCCGTAGGCCTTTCCACGGCGAACTTTCCAGAGAGCTCACAGGACCCAGTTCCTTCTACGGCTTGCATACGGCTGCACCGTGAAATACCCTACGGCTACGCCGTGACCTCCCCGTGACCAAGCCGCAGGCTTAGCTCGGCTAAGCCGAAGGACAATATACGGTTGAACCGTAACCACACCGAAAGTCCGGATGAACTGTGACCCCCTCTCGGCTAAGCCGTAACCCTGTATACGGCTAAGCCGTAAGAACCCAGTGAACATAAGATGTTAGGAATCTCAATGATTTGATAGGGCTTTAGTCATGGTACCCTCTATACCTCCACTTGGCCATTGGTAATTATACGTTGGAATGAATGAAGGATTCCCCAATGGCAAGTCATGGATGTTGGCATGAGAAGGGTGTTCCGTATACACAATGTAATACCCAGACGCGGTAACACAACGACACCGAACATCTCATGTGTACCTCGTGCTGAATGTCCCTGGGGAATCAGGAGACTGCTTTATCGAATTGCATTCATATTGATACATTACACCACCTTCGACATGACTGTTATCGAATGCACTTCCTCCAGCAAATCCCGAGGCGATTCAGACCTGAGCTTCTAATGAGTGCGTGTCTGACAAGCCAGAGCTTCTATTGAGTGTGCGCTTGCTAGCCAAGGGTGTAGCTGAGGCTCGGGCCTTGTAGCCTACCTGCATGTGTTTTGTTTAAGTATTCGTTGTTTCATGGTTATCTATTCCTTATATATGTTATGATTTGTATGATTGACTCCGAGTCGGCACCACTTGGCTTCTGCCCTTTGGGTATTATATGTCACCACTGCAGTAGGTTTACGGAGGGGTTGTCGACGCTCCTTGGGAAGCTAGCTTGATCCCCTAGCGACCCATACGTTATGTATGCTCCCTTTGGGAGAATAGAGCATCGTGGTCGCCAATCAGTATGTATAACATTAAGTTTCACTCATGCATCATGTTAGTGACTGTTCTTGCTAATGTATTATGTTATATCAATTCCTATGCTTAGTACTTGCTTAACCGTCGTGTTAACAGTGTTACCTCGGTATTGCAGATTCAGCACCCGCTCCCGACACGAACACTGACGCGGCCCCGGAAGATACCCCAACGGTACCTCGGGGTGTAGGTGAATGGATGGATGGCGACGTTTACTACTAGCCATCCTACGGAGAGCGTCTCTTCTGGGAATATTATGTTGAAGACTTTTGTATCACCTTTAAGGACTGATTTTGAGAATGTATTTAAAGGACTATAACACTATTGTATGTAAATATGTTTTAATAGACTATGAACTTTATGTGCTCTTGATGATTATTGAGTATTTCACAGGTTCTCGATTATGATAATTTATGTTTGTACGTGTGTCAGCATACCTCACACGTTCCTGTGGAATCTCCCTTGTAGGAATTCGTGCAAAATTCTTCAGGGCACGGATTTCTACGGGATTACGTATCCACGCCCTGGGGGCCCACTCAAATCCCCAAATTCCCGGGATTGGGGCGTGACATAACTCCCTTTACACGACTCCGAACCTCCGAGACTGGGGCGATGCTATTAAGATGACAGTGCTAAATGGGTTAGTAAATAGAAAACATTAAATTGAAGTGAATCCAAGATTTTAAGAGGTCATAATTTTCTCACCAACACTGCTAGCAAGTGTATGAGGACTCGGCGGAGTCAGGGACGGTGGAGATACCCTCAGCAATGGCTATGTGTTAGGAGGCTGGGTTAATGAGGGCTGTGTGGTAGATGGCTGCAACGGTACATCCTGTGTAGTCAGTGGCTGTATCGGCAATTGAGGCTATGTTGCAGCCTCAGGTGTGCTCTCTGCACAAGCTAACCCAAGTGCAGCTGTGGTACTCTGAGCACGCCTAGCCCTCTTCTGCCGAGGCATATCTGCAACCTAACTTAGAGCCAAGTAACAAGGAAAATAAATATTTATTAGCCCAAATCAATAATATTATTTTAGCATGGGTGTCACTATCGAAAACTAATATTTTAAAGCGCAAGTCATAGACATTCACATAAAGATTACCTCATCCGATTTTGACAAAAATGTATCGTCATCTACGTCATCATCTTGTGGGGGACTGTAGTTCTCATCATTATTATTCCCACTAACCATTTTCTTTCTGTTCCCGTTTGTCCCTTTAGCCGAACCAAATATAGCACGTGCAGTCGACGGGAGCCCTAGAGAAACAAGTTTATCTGCATTCTGCTTAATTGTCCTGTTCTCTTTATAATTGAATGCTTGTACGTGACTGGACAGCTCTCCTGGTTTGACCCATTTTTTCCCTCTATTTGCCATCGTTTGCAACTATAATATATATAAATAAGCATAAAACGTAAAATATAGAAATGTTTTATCCATATATGAACAAATCACAAGAGAAAATGAACTTTCAGACAATGTCATTCTGTAAGGTAAGATCTTTATTAATTTACTTAATTATTACATGTGCAAAACTTGAATCACACACTACATGTCATATTCCATGTCAGAGTCAGACTGATTAAGTACATCATTGTCTTCTTCATCTTCATACTCCACCAGTGTTTCATCATTGTCTTGGCCCTCCTCGTCTTCTGACTCATCACTAAGAACAATCTCAGGATCTATATCATCCCTAGAGTATTGGACATTAGTACCATTAACGAGGATTGGGACAACATATGTCATTTGGTCCTACTGAAATGCATCATTACACGCATCATCATCGTCATCATCATCTCGCTTAGCAGGTACATCCCATACTCCCCGAGGCTTGACCCGTTCTACAGCTCTCCAATTTTTTCCTCTAATGGTGTCATTGACATAGAAGACTTGTGTCACCTGGCTTGGTAGTACAAATGGATCATCCTTACACCAATGACCCGTTATATCAATGCTTGTAACATGTTCTTCAATATTTATCTTATGCTTGGTGCTAGTGTTTTACCATTCACATTCAAATAAAACCACTGTACCCCGTGCAAATAGGACAACTCCCAGATTTTGTGGATGTATCCATAATAGTCATGTTTCTCTCCTTCGTATTCCCCATTCACAACCAAGCCACTACTCTGACTTCTACGACAATTCTCACGGTCTTTAGTGTGATATTAGACACCATTGCTATCACACCCTTGATATAGATTCACTAGTGATCTGGGCCCATTTGCTAATGACCAAATCTCATCGGTAGCTTCAGGTGACCCACTAGTTCATAATTAGTTCATCTACATAAGCACATTAAGACAAATATATTACGTTCATGTCATTTAAAGTGTAATCCAATAATATATAGCAGTTAAAATGATAAAATTTTATATGTCTTACATGTTGTTTGAACCATTTGGCAAATTCTTTTCGTTGTACACGCCCGATTTCTCCACTGTGCTGATTTTGTACTAAATTCTTGTGGACCCTACTCAAGGCAGCTTTTAGTGAATAATTAAAAGTAGAGAATAAATCAAACAGTTAACAAGCAATGCATAAATATAGTTAGATTGAAGCATGTACTGTAGATACGGCTCTACCTCAGGGGTATTATTCAGCACAAACCAATGAGCCATGTCACGCTCTTCCTGCGAAGGATCATGTGCCCTTGCCATCAGTCCGATTGGATGGACAGTTTGTCTAAATACTAACATCCTCGGGCCACGTTCGCCACCATCATCATAGCGTTCAACTCGATCAGTTTGCCTTAAATACATTTAACAAAAAGTAAGACACTCTTTGACAATGTAAGCCTCGGCGATCGAACCTTCTAGCCGAGCTCGGTTGCGAACATACCCTTTTAGGGTCTTTAGAAACCTTTAAACAACCAATGATATCATTTACAATTTTCAATGCAAGGCAATTGCAATAATAAATGAACAATTAATCAATGGTCATTAACTATTACCTTTCTATCGGGTACATCCACCAATATTGCACCGGTCCACCAAGCATGGCCTCGCTCGGTAAGTGAACCGATAGATGAACCATTACATCAAAGAAAGCAGGAGAAAAAATCCTCTCCAACTTGCACAATATTAAAACTATATGCTCCTCTAATTTTTTCAAATCATTGTGTCTCTGTGTTTTCGAGCAGAGGTCTTGGAAAAAAGAGCCTAACTCAAACAATGTTGTACAAATATCCATATTCAAAAAGCCACGCATACCAATAGGAAGGATGCGTTGGATAAGGATATGGCAATCATGACTCTTTAAACCAGATAAATTACCATTTTTCGAGGTTACACACCTCGAGAGGTTCGCCGCATAGCCGTCTGGATATTTTATCGACTTCAAGAATTCATAAAAGGCATCTCTTTGTTTTGATTCCAAAGTGTAAGAGGCATGCAGCTTCAAGCTAGATCCATCGCCCCTCTCCACTAGATGCAACTCTGGCCTGATGCCCATATTTTTCAAATCCTTATGCACTTTCTCCGTATCCTTGGTTTTGCCCTTTATGCCCAAAATTGTTCCAACCAAAGCTACACAAATATTCTTCTCAATGTGCATAGGATCAAGGTTGTGCCGAAGTTTTTTGCACTTCCAGTAGGGCCATTCATATAGGATGCTTTTCTTTCTCCAATTCAGTTCTCCAGAGTCACGCGGTCTTTTCTTATTCTTGCCAAACTGGACCGGCGCTAGTTCTTCTAGCTGGTCTAATACCTTTTGCACAGGTAAATCCAAAGAATTTTTTTCATACTCAAGCTGACCGTTGAAGGCCTTGCTTCTACGCCATTGGTGGTTCAGTTCCAACTATTTTCGATGGCCAATATACCCAATCTTATCTTTCAACTTCAACCCCAACGAGCTGTCGTTACATGAAGGGCAAGCGTTATATCCTTTTGTGCTCCACCTAGACAAGTTGCCAAACGTAGGAAAGTCATTTATGTCCACATCACAGCCGCATACATCTGAAAGGTCTGTTTAGTGGAGGCATCAAAAGTGGAAACACCATTATCCCACAAGTCCTTCAACTCATCAACCAAGGGCCTCAGATATACATCGATCTCATTTCTCGGTGAGCTTGGTCCGGGAATAAGTAATGACATCATAAAAAATGGCTCCTTCATGCACATCCATGGTGGCAAATTATAAGGCATAAGTATGATAGGCCATATGCTATAAGAGGTGCTCAAGTTACCAAAAGGGTTGAATCCATCGGTAGCTAACCCCAACCTCACATTACGTGTCTCTCGAGCAAACTCTGGATATTTCTTATCAAATTCTTTCCATTCCATGAAGTCAACCGGATGCCTCGCTATCCCATCATCAACACGCTTCTCACTGTGCCATCTCATATCTGTGGCTGTCTTCCTTGACATATCCAATCTGCGCAACCTCGGTGTCAATGGGAAGTAACGGAGCACCTTATGAGGGATCTTCTTTCGCTTGCCATCATTGACCTTGTACCTAGGCTCTTGACATTCTGGACATTTATCCAATTGAGCATTTTCCTTCCAATACAACACACAATCATGTTTGCAGGCATCTATGTTCTTGTACCCCATGCCCAAGTCACGTAATAATTTCTTCGCCTCATAAATTGAGGCTGGCACCACATGACCTTCAGGTAAGAAGTCCTTAAAAATCTGCAGGACCTTGTTGAACGACTTATTGCTACACCCACTTTCGACCTTCACATGTAATATCCTGATAACAAACGCTAACAGAGTATCTGAGCTCTTGCATCCTGGGTACAAGCCACGCTGGGAAGCTTGCAACAATCTTTCAAAATCTTGCACATCATCCCCCTCTTGAGTATCTTCCTGTAAGTAAGTTCCCCTACGATGGTCCTCTATCAACTCATCGTATTCATCCTGATTCTCTCCCGATTCATCCTCGCTCTCATCCGCATCATTAGGTTGAACTATAGGTTCCCTGTGAGCTATCCACCGGTGGTATGAGACCATCATTCCATAAATGTGCAAATGACTTCTCACGATTCCATAGTCATGCCTCCGATAGTTATAGCAATCATTACATGGGCACCTAATGACCGCTGCCCCATTCGAACTCGCCTTTGCAAAATCAATAAATGAGTTCACCCCGGCAATGTACTCCGTATTAAATCGGTTTTGATAGTGTAATAGCCAACTCCTGTCCATATTTGACCTAATCACAAGCAATTAGAAATATTTAAAATAAAACTCTCAATAGGTACTATTAACCATGGTGTGATAATGTTTAGCATCATTGACAAAGGCTTTTCTTTGGACATTGAGCTCAACCAAAGAACCTAGTTTCTTGCCTCGATTGTATCGTTTTCTTAAAGAGTTTACCTAAACTAATTTTCCAAGAAAAAGGAAAAGAAAATTTTGGAAAACTAATACCCTTTCGGAGTTAATTAAAAACATGTGAGTTTCTAGCATTCCATGCAAAATCCTAATTCCAATTTGGTTGGTAATCCATTTATGCATACGCCTACTAATTCTAAAAATACAAACTAACCTATTCCAAGAAAGTTAGAAAATGACCTTACTAAGCACTCCCTGGAAAAGGCACCACAAATTTTTTTGCAAAACTCCAAGTGTAGCGCCTCTGATGTAGTAATAAATTCCAGTGACTACTGGTTCGATCGATAGAGAGCAAAAAGAAAATAAGATAGTACTCTTTCAACAATAAAAATAGATAAACCAAAATTATTTCAGAACCTAAATCAATGCTCAAAACAATTCAAAAGTGCATGATATATATGAATTAATGCATGAAAGACACATTCCTAACAACTTTATGACATAAGCTAAAGATTTTCTACATATGAAAACTAGTGCACACTCCCTTTTTCATGGTTCTGATCAACTGATCTATGACACTATAAATCTAAATATAACGTATGAATTTTAAAGTCCCAAGGCATGAGAAACTAAAAAAAAAGAGAGCTGAAAAGTATTAAGAAACAAAAAAGTTATGGACTCAAAAAAACTAGACTATTTACAAATATGCTGTAGAATTTTGAACTTTTTCTTATTTAGGCCACTTTATTTCAGCCCTTAAAAATTACACTTCCCAAGTCTCATAATTCCAAATAAAAATAAAATTGTTTGATCATGTTTTATATCGGAAACTTTTTTACAAAACCTGCTGAAAGTTGTAGATTTTCAACTTATGCAGAATTTTAACATTAGTGTGAAAAACCTTTAAAAGTTGAGATTTGGAACCAAATTTTCCAGATTTGAATCTCAACTTAGACACCCATAAAACCATGAAATCCCTAATTTAAACCAGACAAGATAATATGCAAAATTATTCCAACAACAGATCATGCAAACATTACAATGAAACAATAAAATAAAAAGTAGGATTGTAGAAACAACAAGGCAGTAGTATAACTGAAAATAATAGTGGTAAACAACTGAAATAAATTAAAGCACTAAATTGAAATTAAAATTCGTATTTTTCTCAAAATTTCAGTCTTACTTAGAAATTCCCACAAATTCTCATATTCACAGTTCCATTACTTCATGTTGACTCCAATAATTGTAAGGTTTAAAAAAAAAATAACTAGAAAAGCCTTACCTTGGTTGGCAGCAACAGCAGAAAGAGACCGAGAGAGCAGAGAGCAAAGAGAAAGCAGAGAGAAGAGAGCAGAGAGAGAAAGAGCAGAGAGCAGAGAGAGAGCAGAGAGTAGAGAGAGCAGAGAGCGACAGAGAGAGAGAGAGATCAGAGAGAGAACGAGAGAGGGTGAGATCAGAGAGAGACCGAGAGGCAAATCAGAAAGCAGAGAGCAGAGAGAAACAGTGACTAAGAGAGAGACCAAGAGAGGCTGAGATCGCTTGAGAGAGAGAGAGAACAGAGAGCAGAGAGAGAGCATACTGAAAGAGAGAGAGATCAGAGAGAGACCGAGAGAGGGAGAGATCAGAGAGAGACCGAGAGAGGGAGAGATCAGAGAAAGACCGAGAGGCAGATCAGAGAGCAGAGAGTAGAGATAAACAGTGATTGAGAGAGAGACCAAGAGAGGGTAAGATCGCCTGTGAGAGAGAGAGCAGAGAGCAGAGAGAGAGCAGACTGAGAGAGGGAGAGACCGAGAGAGGGAGAAATCAGAGAGAGACCGAGAGAGGGAGAGATCAAAAAGACCAAGGGGTAGATCAGAGAGCAGAGAGCAGAGAGAAAAGTGACTGAGAGAGAGACCAAGAAAGGGTGGGATCGCCTGAGAGAGAGAGAGCAGAGAGCAGAGAGAGCAGACTGAAAGAAAGAGAGAGCAGAGAGAGACTGAGAGAGGGAGAGATCAGAGAGAGACTGAGAGACAAATCAGAGAGCAGAGAGTAGAGAGAAACAGTGACTGAGAGAGAGACCGAGAGGGTGAGATCGACTGGGAGAGAGAGAGAGCAGAGAGTGATCGAGAGAGGGTGAGATCGACTGAGAGAGAGAGCAGAGAGCAGAGAGAAAGAGTGACAGAGAGAGACCGAGAAAGGGGGTAACAGAGAGCGACTGAAAGAGAGACCGAGAGGGGTGAGATCAATCGGAGAGAGTGAGCAAGAGAGACCGAGAGAGGGTGAGATCGACCGAGAGATTAGAAAGATCAGAGATCAGAGCAGATCGGAGAGAGCGAGCGAGCGAGCGAGAGAACCCAGCACCAGAGCAGATCTGGAGAGAGAGAGAGAACCCAGCGAGCTAGAGCGAGCGAGCGAGCGAGCGAGAGAACCCAGCGATTGGAGCAGATCTAGAGAGAGAGAACCTAACGAGTCGGAGAGCGCGAGCGAGCCAACGGAGAATCCAACAACCAGATCGGGACAGAGAGAGACCAGCTAGCGATCGGGCAAAGGAAAAGGGGAAAGAAGATGGGGCGGGCGAAGGAAAAGGGGAAAGAGAGGGGAGCGAAAATCGGTAAAATTTTCGGATTATTATCGACGATACATTTTCCTTGTAAAAACCAATTTTGTCGGCAACAAAATTTAACAACGTTTCCGTTTTACCAACGAAAAATATGTCGGTAAAAATTATTTTTAAAAAAGCACAAAACGATATTTAATTTACCGACTCATAATATTTGTCGGTGAAAATAACTTTTTACGACATTTTTAGTAGACGTCGGAAAATTCTCCATATTTTCCGACGTTTCATGTAAATGTCGGCAAAATTTAAATTTAATGACGTTTTTGAAAATTTCGTCGCTAAAAATTGTTATTTACTGACGAAAATCTCTAAAACGTCAGTAAATTTTATTTTTACTGATGGAAATAATTTTGCGTCAGTAAAAAGTAACCTTTAGCGATGAAATTTTGAAAACGTCGGTAATGAACGTCACCAAAACTGCAACTTGTTTAGTGAACACACAAAAATATTCATAGTAATGCTGGTACAAAGCACATTTAAAAACTGGAAGTAAAGCTGGTATCCACCCTATCTAGGATTAGCAACTGCTTTCCATCTACCTTGTTTCATGCTTCTAGTCTAATTACCATGACTTTAGAAATGAGAGTTTAATTTAAGTGCATTAGTGAATTTTTGTTTTTTGTTTAAACTTTACACTGTAAAACTAACGGACGAGGGCTCGTTGAATCAAATTTCGTCAAGTGTCCAAGTTGTCTTAGAGTTAATGCTCGCTTTTCCAAAACGTCGCCCCATTGTTTAATGATCCAAAGAAGCAATGCCACATGACTTCATATAAATATAGTCAAAATGGGAATTCCTTTTGGGTAAGTGGATCTAGATATTCTAAACAAGGAAAGTGGGCTTTAGTGACTTGTTTATTTTAAGTCCTAATGGCCCATGCCACGCGCTGGCTTCTGTAGAGTACCATTATTTCCAGATGGGCATTGATCAGATCAACAAAAAATCCAAGGGTCGAGCTGTTGACAGCACAAGAGGCCTAGTGCCTACATGGTGACAACACAGTTCCCCGTTTGTTAATGCCTATAGTGTAGTGGCTAGGCATGGACAATTATTTTACCGTTCTCGTACACCAGATAGAGAAGTGTGGTGTCTTATTATCGCCAATGACCATGTACAAACTTGTATAAGAGGGCTTTCATCTCTCCATCTCTAGTGGCCTATTTTACTCCTGTTGTGTTAGTATTTGCTGCAGAAGTTCCAGCCAAAAAAGATGGTGGTGATTGTGATCCTTTCCGCATTGTTCATGTTGCTTACATCTTCATCTGGCTTACAGAACTGCCCCAAATGTGGAGAAATGGAAGTCCCATTTCCACTTTGCACCCAAGAAGGATGTGGTCAGTCTAACTACAGAGTTTACTGCAACAATGACTCTCTAGAGTTCAAGTCACTTGCGGGGTCCTATTACAAGGTCCTTACAATTAACCCAGATGCTTCTACACTTATAATCAGCGCCCCTAAGATCGAGGAGGACGTGTGTTACTCGTCCGATCTCACTGATGGAGGATTCAAAATTGATGAGAGCTCCCCGTTTAACATATCAAAGCGAAACACTGTTATGTTGTTGAATTGCTCTGACAGTATCCTTCTGTCACCGTTGAATTGTTCTTTGAATAGCCTGTGTAGGCAGTTTGAGGAGAAAATGGACGCAGCAAAGGCGTGCATGGGCACCTTGTGTTGCAGCTTCTTGAAGGATGCTTCCATTACTTCTCACAGGATCAGGGTTAGGATGGGTGGATGCACTGCATACACATCTGTGGTGGATATAAGACCCGAGGAGTCTCCGGCCGTGTGGAACTATGGCATTGAGCTACAATGGCAGCCTATTGTCCCTTAATTCATGCCTTCTCTACGACAAACTTGCTAGTTTTCTTGCTTTGAGTTGGCACTTGCATGTTTTAAGATTGTTCCTTGTCTTGGCTTCGTTGTTCCTTTCTTCTAATGTTTGAAATAAGTTGTCACACTAGTGTAGCGTGTCTTAGTCCCTCTCTCTCACACACACCCATCCATAAGCCCCTATTTGGCAGGTCTATTTTATTGGAATTATAGCTACAGAACAGGGGCTGAGATTAAAATTAATAAATAAATAAATAGAAACAATAATACTGATTTGTAGCACAATGGACAAGGACTGTTGGCAGAAATCGACGAGAAGCAGCGGTAGCAGCAAGTGGCCAAGACACATTAATTGATGCTTTCTTTAGGACGAATTACGCCCCTTTGGATTAAATCCAACTATGAAAAGGTCTCAAGGAGAACCACCCCTAGGATACAACAGCCTCTATGTAATCTGACTAGGTCACATACTAAGTGCCGATCGAATTCCAATAAAACAGAATGCTCACAGAGAGAAATCAAGGGAATAGAGTTGGGTAGAGAAGGAGAGAGCATAATTCCCAGTGTATTTTTTACGCCTCTAGATGCCCAATTTATATTGAGAAATTTGTCATTGGAAAATTAAAACAGCATTAACACCATTAATAAGAATGTTAAACAACATTTAAAAAAAACATTACACATTTAAATTCAAATTTTGAATGGTTTTAATCAACCCATTAATGGAAAGCAATTATTAAAAATAAATGAATTTATTTAAGCAAAAATATTTTAAAATAAATTACAATTTTTGCAAAAGCTTGCCTTTTCTATATTAGATTATGGTTCCCTAAGGTAGGCCAGACTGGGATTTGCACTCTCCTACACGCAATGATCACGTAAGATGAGCTTTGCTAGGGGTGGACCCACATTGAATCCATTGGGTGAAGTGGACCCCATTGGATTCCAAAAGATTACTATAGTTGTAAATGGGCCCCTAGCCCATGCCCCCCTTAACCGAAAACGATTAACCCCCATCCCCATCCCCTATCCCTATTTCAAGACTAAAACCCTTCTATACCATAAAAAAAAAAAAAAAAGACCGAAACCCTTCTCTTGTTAACAATTGTGGGTGTAGTAAGATCTTCCAGAGCAAGGTGGGCAAGCAAGGGATTCTGCTGGCTGAGAGAACACCATAAGAAATGTAATAGTGCCTACGCTAGTAGAGTGACCTCCTACTCATCCACATCATCCAAGTCGTAGATGGACGATGTGGTTGGCCACTCAAGGGGCTCACTCATGAGTTGCTGGCTCTCGGCTTCGTGCACGTTGGATGCACAATATGGAAAGGAGGACAATAGAGAAGATCTAGGTTAGAGGGGATTATGGAAACGGAAAGATGTATAGGGAAGATGTAAGATGGCTAGGGAAGATGGACTTGGGTGGTGGTAGGCAGGTAGCTACAAATGAAATGTGGTTTCGACAACAACTATATGTAAGCCCGCGGGTAATAAGCCCTCGTGTAATGTGTATTACTACACGATGGATAATAAAAGCTTGGGGTAAGTAACATGTGATAGAGATGAAAGCTACAAAGTGCTGTTGAAATAGAAATAGCGAAAACAATAGTACCAAATAATCTACAGTGTTGTGGAGGGATGTTGCATTGGCTTAAATCTGTGAAAGTATGAACAACAATTATTGGCCAAGGCACGTCAGCAGACGCATTCTTTAGGACAAGTTCTGCCGCTCAGGATAAACCCAGGTGCGATGAGGTTCTCAGCCGGAATTACCCCCAGGATACAATGGCCTTCACAATACGATCTCTCTTGGTCACACACCAAGTTTAGATCAGCTAGACTCCAGCAAAGAGAGTGCTCATAAAGAAGAAAAACTTTGGAAATAGAAGAAAGAGGAAGAAATTTCCACATACATTCGTTTAAACCCAGCTGCACTATTTATAATAAAAATAGACATTGGGTATTTAAAAATCACCATTAAAAGCCCATTTAAAAAAGACGTTTCACCATTAAAATCCATTTAGAAAAGGCATTGAAGAATTTAAATTTTGAACGTCCCATTAATTAAATTCTTTAATTATGTAACGTCCCAGTGTCTTTGCAAAAATATGCCATTTATATATCACAATATGGGTTCCCCCAAGGAAGGCCGGCCCAGGATTTGCACCCCCTACGCGTGATAATCATGCAAGATGCGTGACACAGACACACACCCGGTTAAACGATTCCCGGATCGAGATCCTTGGGCTAAGCCCGGCTCATGTGCGTGCATAGGGCTTGTAACAAAAAAGCCCAAAATAGCTTGAAGTATAAAGGAGAAGGAATACATATATAGTGCTCAAAGAGTTTGCACTTTTTCCAATGTGGGACTCTTGAAAAACCACAAACCTCTCTTGTATAAAACTTAATTTTGAAACCCCTTAAAACTTAACAATCTCCCCCTGTTTCAAAATAGTCAAGGAGCATGATACTAATAAGGCGACAAAGATTGAACCTCACCGTCATGATAAAATTTTCAAACCTTTAGGAGTTTAAGTGACCGGAGTCTTGAACTTCAATTCTTTATTTCAGTTAAAAAATATATATCAAGTTTTATATACTGGAGTCCATAGTTCAGCACTTTACGGCCATGTGCTTTTAGCCTGGATTTCATGAGTGCTCTAGAGAATTTGCCCGAATTCTCATAGAAAGCAGCTCCACTTTCACACTCACATAAATGAGTCTATCAAGGGTGTTCCTGCAATTGTGCACCCTACCATATAGGCTATAGATCTTATTAAGGATTAAATCCAATATCACTTGCTACAGGTAATATACTGACATTTAATCTCTCATAACTTAATATTATAGGGATGATTTCTTTTGTTTTAAGAACCATATATTCCCATTATGTTAGTATTCCAATCATCGAGTTAGCTTATTTTTCCCATTGAACCTAATTCTCGGGATGTCCGATCATTAGGTTGGGTTCCCACTATTGATGATTTATGGGCTTAAGACCCATCCCTTTAGTTGTTTCTTTTATTTTTTCCCTTGCAAGGCCTTTTTGTCAAAGGATCTGCTAAATTGTCATTTGATTTCACATAATCAATTGCAATCACTCCTCCACCGAGTAATTGTCTCACAAAGCTATTTGCAAGCGCACTTGTCTAGACTTACCAATGTAGGTAGCGTTGTGTACATTTATAATGACTGCAGTGTTATCACAATGAATAATAATAGGAGGAATTGGTTTAGTCCATGACAGAATGTCATATAATAAATTTCAAATCCATTCGGCTTCTGTTGCAACATCTCCCAGAGCTAGGAATTCAGAATCCTTAGTGGAATGTAATATTGAAGTTTGTTTCTTGGATTTCTAAGATATTGCAGCACCTCCCAAGGTAAAAATATATCCACTTGTGGACTTAGAATCATCCAAGTCCAAGTTCCAGTCAGTATCACTATAACACTCTAGTACAGGTAGATAACTATAATAACATAATACATAATCTATAGTATGCTTTAAATATTTTAAGTACCCTAGAAACAGCGTCCCAATGTTGAACACTAGGATTACTAGTATATCTACTTAATTTGCTTACCATATAAGCTATATCAGGATGAGTACAGTTCATAGCATACATTAAACTACCAATCACACTGGCATAATCAAGTTGTGATACATTATGACCAAGATTTTTTACTAATTTAACACTTGGATCAAAAGGAGTAGAAACTGGTTTACAATCAAAATGATCAAATTTTTTTTAACACTTTTTCAATGTAATGGGATTGGGATAGTTTGATGCCAGAATCATTTCTAATAATTTTGATTCCCAATATTACATTAGCTTCTCCCAAGTCTTTCATATCAAAATTATTTGTGAGAAGTGCTTTAGTATCTTTAACACACTCCAAGTTTGTCCCACAAATCAACAAATCATCAGCATACAAGCACAAAATTATAGTCGAATTACCATGAGATTTATAATAAATACATTTTTTAGCATCATTTATTTTGAAGCCGTTAGAAAGCACAACTTTATCAAACTTCATATGCTACTATTTTGATGCCTGTTTCAGTCCATATAAAGATTTTATCAACTTACAGACCTTATGCTCTTGTCCTTCTATCACATAACCTTTAAGTTGATCCACATAAATCTCCTCTTCTAAATCACTATTTAGAAAAGTAGTTTTAACATCCATTTGATGAATATGCAAATTATACACAGCAGTTATGGCAATCAAAGTTCTAATAGAGTTGATTCGAGATACAGGTGAATAAGTGTCGAAGAAATCTACCCCCTCTCATTACCTAAAACCTTTAGCTACTAGCATGGCTTTGTATTTCTCTATTGAACCATCAGGCCTAAGTTTTTCCTTAAGAACCCATTTACATCCTAAAGGTTTTGCACCTGAAGCTAGGTCAACTAGTTCCTAAGTATTACTTGCTAGAATGGATTCTATTTCATCATCCAATGCTTCCTTCCAAAAGGCAGCATCATGGGCAGACATAGCTTCTTTAAACGTAGATGGATCTTTTTCTACTAGATAAGTTTCAAAGTTATCCTAACTCGCTTACTCCTCCTAAGTTAGGGTTCATCTTCCACTGGAGCTTGTGCAACTCTTTTAGATGAGATATGGTCAATTATAATTCTAGTTTTAAAAGGAAACACATCTTCGAAGAAGTCTGCATCTCTAGACTCAATTAGAATTTGGTCGTTATTCTAAGAAATCTATAGGCAGCACTATCTTATGCATTTTCTATGAATACACATTCCCATGAATCGGATCCTAACGTAGGCCTTTTTGGATCTACTATTCTAACATGGGCCAACAACCCTAAACTTTAAAATATCTAAGACTAGGTTTCCTTCCCTCCCAAATCTCAAAGGGTGTGCGATTTGTCTTAAAATGCAAAGTCCTATTTAAAATAAAATATACAGTCAACAGAGCTTCATCTCATAGATTTTTTGGACTACCGGCTGAAATCATCATACAATTAACCATTTCAATCAAAGTCTGGTTTTTCCTTTCTGCTATACCATTTTATTGAAGTGTATAGGGAGCAGTAGTAATTCTATTTATTCCTTTAGCTTCACAGAAGTCCAAAAAATTTATTGAAGTGTATTCACCACCTCTATCACTTCTAAACTTAATCACCTTTTTATCTAATTTGTTTTCAACTTCAGAAACAAAGATTTTAAATTTAGATAGAGCTTCATCTTTTGTTCTAAGTAAATATACATACGTATATCTAGAACAGTCATCAATCAAAGTAATAAAATATTATTTTTCGCCTCTAGTCATAGTATTGCTTAAATCAAATATATCAAATACACTAATTGAAGCAATTCAAATTCTCTTTCTACACTATGAAAGAGCTTACGAGTAATTTTGGATTGAGAGCAAATTTCACATTTTTGATATTCATCTTTTTATTTATCAATCAATCCATCTTTACTCATATTTTTCAAGGTTCGAAAAATGACATGACCTAGTCTACCATGCCAGTCATAAACAGAAGCAACCATATAAGTAGAAGAAGATGCATTATTATTAACAACATTCAATTTAAACATATCATCAGAAGCATAACCCTTACCAATAAAAATATCTTTTTTGGTAATTACAAATTGATTAGACTTGATCACTTGCTTAAACCGTGCCTTTTTCAGAAGATAACCAAAAACTAATTTTTTCTTATCTCTGGAGCATGCAACACATTCAGCAACGTGACAGTCTTCCCGGAAGTGAACTGAAGTTCTACCTTCCCTTTACCAATCACTTGTATAGTAACGGTAGTTCCCAGAGTGAGTTTATAATCGTTTTTAACCTCTTCATAGGTCTTGAATACACCTTTATCAAAGGTTACATGAGTGGTGGCTCCAGTGTCAATCCACTACGCTTCACTCTTTCCTGTGCTGACTATTTTCACTTTAGAGATAACAGCCACAAATGATCCTCTTCAGTGACTTTGGCTTGAGGCTTGTTGGATTGGGACTGTTGTGGAAACTTCTTCCGGTCATGACATTCTCTTACAAAGTGGCCCGGTTTGCCATAAACAAAACAGCCACCCTTAGATGCTGGTTTATTGGTCCCTTGATTCAGATTCTTATTTGGACCTTTTTTCTAATTTGGGTGCTGCTTGAATGAAGTTTTCTTTTTGTTTCTGCCAAGATGTTGATGAAATTTTCCTTTCTTTTCATTGTCACCGTTTGTTTTAGGTTCAACAAATTTATTTTTCTATCATTCTCAAGTAGGGAAATTTGATCACGTATCCTAGCTTCCTCCTCAATTCTCAAGTAGCACTGAAGATGCTCCAGTGAATAATCCCTTTGTATATGCCTAAGGGTTTTCTGAATTTCTTTCCAAGTTGGTGGCAGTTTCTCAATTATTGTTGCTACTTAAAAATGTTCATCAACTCGGGTTCCTACTTTGATAATTTCATTCACTATGGTCTATAAATCATGTATTTGAGGAAGAATTGGTTTGTCATCTACCATCTTAAAGTTTAAAAAATGACCGACTGCGTATTTTTTTGCCCCAGACTCCTCTGTCTTATAGTTCTTATCAAGGGCTTTCCAGAGATCTTTTGCAGTTCGGGAATTAGAATATAGGTTGTAGATGTTGTCTGTAACCAAGTTTAGGATATGGCCTTTGCACAAATAATCATCTTCTTTCCATTTTTTTCGTGCATATGAGCCTCCTGGTTGCTCTTCACAATCAGGACATGGTTCTATTAAAACATAGGCTACTTTCAAGGCTGTCAACAGAAATAACACTTTCTGTTGCCAACGTCGGAAGTTGGACCCATCAAAACTATCCAACTAGACCAGATCCTGATGCATAAACTTAACAGCAGAGGTAGCCATGGGAACTCATCGTAAAATTGTTATGGAGATAAAAGCTACAAAGTGCTGTTGAAATAGAAATAACTGAAACAATAGTGCCGAATAATTTGCAATGTTGTGGAGGGATATTACGTTAGCTCAAATATGTGAAAGCATGAACAATAGTTGTGGGTCAAGGCACATCAGCGGATGCTTTCTTTAGGATGAGTTCCGCCCCTCAGGATAAACCTAGGTGCAATGAGGTTCTCAGCCAGAATCGACCCTAGGATACAACGGCCTCCACAATATGATCTCCCTTGGTTGCACACCAAGTTTAGATCAGCCAGAGTCCAGCAGAGAGAGTGCTGATAGAGAAAAAAAAAACTTTGGAAACAGGAAAAGGAGGAAGAAATTTCTACGTACATTCATTTAAACAGCTGTGCTATTTATAATAAAAATAGAAGTTGGGTATTTAAGAATCACCATTAAAAGCCCATTTAAAAAATACGTTTCACCATTAAAATCCATTTAAAAAAGGCATTGAAGAATTTAAATTTTGAACGTCCCATTAATTAAATTCTTTAATTAAGTAATGTCCTAACGTCCCACTAATAAAATAGTTTAATTAAGCATTTATTTAATTAAAAACATTTTGAAATTTGAACATTGTTTTTTAATGAGCTTTAATCAACCCATTAATAAGATGTTTTGAATAATGAAAAATGTTTTAAACCATTAATTGGAAAACATTCTAATCACAATATGGGTCCCTTGAGGAACGCCGGCTGGGGAATTGCACCCCTGCGCACGATAATCAAGCAGGAAACACGTCGTGGACACACACTCGATTAAACAATTTCTAGATCGAGATCCTCGGGCCAAGCCTTGCTCGTGTGCACGATAGGGCTTGTAACAAAAGAGCCTAAAATAGCATGAAGTATAAAGGAAAAGGAATACATATATAGTACTCAAAGAGTTTGCACTTTACCAATGTGGGACCTTGAAAAACCACAAACCTCTCTTGTATAAAACTCAATTTTGAAACCCTTTAAAACCCAACATAACAGACATCGAGGGAGAAGGAATTGAACTTGGGAGGTGGGAGTGGGGGTGATGGTGAATGTTCAATATTTGGCCCCCTCAATAAAAGATTCTAGGGCCACCACTGTGCGTGGCGGAGACAGGCCCGATTAAATAGTTTCCTAATCTAGCCCCCCGGGCCAACCCCGACTCCCCTATACGCATAGGGCTTGTAACAAAAGGATCCAAATAACTTAACACCAAACAAAGTGAGAACTACTAATATACCCTTCCAAAGCATTTTTCCAATGTAGGTTCCCTTACACACACAAAAGAAACTTATTATGCTTCTCTATAAAGGAGAAGTTGACAAAGAAACTTTTTTGAAAACCATGTGAATTTTTTGAAACCCATCAAAACCCAATATATTTTAAGCTTCTACTCTTCTTCTCTAGCTAAATTAGGTAGAGGTTTAAAAAAAATAGAGAGTTTGGCACCTTTAATTAGCTAAAAAAATGGAGAGTTTGGCACCTTTAATCAGCTAGCCACTTTGGAGAAAAAATAGAGGTGGCAGTACATTTCGAACATCCAATCCATTTTTTAATTTTTTTTAAAAAAATCTGAGAGAGTAAATCATTATCCAAATCGTTGGAAATGCTTGCAAGCTCAAACATGGCAAATTTCATCCATTGGATCATTACCAATATCGAGATATGTTCAAAAAAAAAAAAAAAAGAACCATTGGATATTATTTTCTAAATTTTGTAGACCACAAAGAGAAGATTCAAACTGTTAGATCTCTTAAGAAGCTAAACATGGCTGTGAGGGAACTTTTCAAGCCTCGATACCTTGTGGATATTAAGAAATTTGCAAACAAATATCAACCATTGATGTAACATACTCAATTTTGGATTGGTCCATAGGTGGTCTTTTTTTCTCCTTTTTTATATATTATTTGTTGGACAATAAATCACAATCCAAACAATTGAAAATGTTTATAAGGTCAATGGTCATTAGGAGGCCAACTTTTAGTTGTAAAAATAATCATCGATCTTGAGATATTTGCTAAAAAAAAGTAGACTATTTGGTGTTACTTTTGAAATTTGTTGACCCCTAGATCCAAGCCGTTAAATCTCTTTTAAAGGATGAATATGGATATGGGGTTAAATTTCAAAGCTTGATACCTTATAGATCTTGAGAAATTTGAGAAAAACATTTAACCATGATTGAAAAGGTCTATTTCAAATAGATCTTTACATTACCAAATACATATTTTAATTCTAGCCTTTTTTCTTTTCCATTTTTTTAATTGCTCTTCTTTGGATAGTTCTATAAGAAAGAAGGGTAGACATACCAAACAAGCCCAAAGTTGAGATCTGAAGAGCATCATATGAACATTATGAGAATGCACACATGCATCCATTGGTGTGGTATGAATGAAAATAATTAAGATTTGAGTAGTTGGGCTCATAAAGAAACAAACTTGTAAGGATAGTCAAAGGGTCTCACTTAGACTTGGCAAACGGGTTGGGTTGACCAAAGTCGGGTTAGGTCAACCTAAACTCAAACCCATTGGTTGCAACCCTAATCTGACCCATTTTTAAAATGGGTTGGAAACCTTTAACCCACACCCCTGGTTGGTCAACCCAACCCTACCTGCCTAAAACGGATTTGATAACCTAACCTATTTAACTCCCATTTTTTGTGGGATCCAACTCGTTTGATGTGATCCAATTTTATTTGTAAAGCTCTCCTTATATCTAAATTCATTTAAAATATTGCATTGAGCATAAATTTATAATTTACCAATTTTCAACGTGTAAAAAATGGGGCAAAAATTCATTAATATTTTCTAGCCCATTTATTAAGATAGTCCTTTGCCAATTTTTGTTCAATTTTATAATAGTACATTTTAGCATGAGTATAAGACTCATCAACGTTGTTGTATTCCATTCATATCTCTACTTTATAGGTAAGTTTTTATGCCAACATAAAAGCAAAAGACCCATATCAATATTTCAACTACAAAAACATTATATTGTCAAGTGAAGAAAAAATATGTTTTATATTCTAAGCATCAAAATTTTGCATAACTCCTGTATTTAAGATTAAGCGTACACAGTTTATGACCCACTTGAATAAGAAAAGTTACATAAAAATTGAAAAGTCATGCTAAATTAGTAAAATCTAAATGGGTCAATTAGGTTAGGCAAATCAATCGTAACCCAACCCATTTTTACACGGATTGGTAAACCCTTACCCGTAATCGACCCCTATTTCAAATGGGTCGGGTCAAGCAGGGCTGGCAAATTGGACTAGACTCTACCAGCTCTAATCTCACTTATGAAATGCGTAAACCAATAAAAAAAAACATGGGATAGCTAAAGTGGTTATGAGCATCCCTTCTCACCCAAGTGCCCCAGCAATGGTAAAATAAGAATATGGTCCTGACATACTCGATTGGATGACAAAGGGAAAACCTACTCTAGCAGAGCAAGTAGCACATGGAGGACCAATACCTAGCCCCATAATTATTGAGACTTGCTACTGGCACTAAAAAAACTAACTCTTCCTACTTAAGTGTTAAAAAAAAACACCTAGTGAAAATTCCAAAATGCCCCCATCCTCCTCCCTTTTCTCTCTCCTTCCCCACCTCCCCCTCCTCCTTCGGCTTCGGCCCTGACCACGATTGGTGGTAGCAGCATAGGGGGACTACCCCCTCCTTCCCAATCCTACCCCTCTCTCTCCCCCATCCCCACCTCCCCCTCCCTTCTCTCTACCTCCCCTCCTCTCTATTTTCCCATCCCCTCTATTTTCTCTCCATCCCTCTCTCTTTCTCCCTATCCCTTCTCCACTTTGTTCACTTTCCCCATGCCTCTCTCTTCTCTCTATCCTTCTCCCTCCCTCTATCTCTCTCCCTCTCCCTCCCTCCCTCTAATCTCACCTTCCCCACCCCCTCCCTCCTCCTCCTTTCTCTTTTTTCTCTCTTCCTCTCCCATCCCAAAAGGATCATTTCAAATCTGGATTTATATATTGCAATTCCAATTTTATATGTAGTAAAAAGTAACGAACTAACAAATCAACCAACCAGCCAAAGACAAAAGGCGCATGATTTTTATGTGCAAAACCCAAACTGGAAAAAAACCACAAGCTTGTATGAGACCAACAATAAAGCACTATGAATTACATGGTTACAAGAGATATACTCACAATCCTCTTCTAGTTCTATTACAACCTAAGGACTATAATTCTCATTGCTCGACTTCATACTGCAACAATGTCTTGCCATCCTCTGCACCAAATTTAATCTGCAATTGACTTCTTAGACATTCTTTTAGAAGAGATGTAGAAGAGACAACTCTCTATAACAAATCTTTAGCCCAATCTTTCTAATGGAAGCTCTAGAGAAAAAGTGATCTTCAATAGTATAATCTCCACTTAGAATAATGAGATATGTCTATTAGGGTTGAAATAAGAATCCTTTAAATAACCTATAATTCATGAAACAATTCCATATAGGGAAAGTGGGTTTTCTCCGCCAGGGCACTTGAGCGCGTGCTATGCGCTTGTAATGGTTTAAGTGTAGATGTTTCTATCTTGGGCGCATGCCCTGTTTTCTGAATTCTTCACTCTAGCTTTTCGAATGACTCAAATTACAGTCTATTCTAAAGAAATATAAAATACAACTCAATAGACCCAAAGTTTTGTCCAACCCATGAATTAACCAATTATAAAAATCCTTACAGTCTCCCCCTTGACAATTCAACGCAAAAACTTCTTAGACATAAATCTACCGAAAGAATAAAACCAAAATTATATAAAGTAGATTGCAACAACAAAGAAAATTTGCCATCAGTTTTCAAATGTCATAATTGCAATAATAAAAACAAAAAAAAATTGCCTTTAGTCTTCAAATGTCATACTCCACCTTTTTGTCCACAATTGACAAAAATAAAAATGTCAACATGCAGCATATCTATCGATCAGGATCTAACAGTAGCTCCCTCTCAATTTTCACTCCACCTTTATGGTATATTCTTATTAGCTAAGGGTGGGAGCTTGATTTTCTTGATCAGGGGCATTTATTAGTACCCACACTTGCGAATTTGGAGATTTCAACATAATATGTATTAATTTAGTAGACAAGTTAGATTTTTTAACCTAGATAGCTCTTATCTTGACCTATGGCTTAGATAATTGCTTTCACCATTGCTTATTTGGTAAAGCTTTAGCTTGTTGCAATGGAGTTGAATGTGTCCTTTAATTATGCAATGATGGCATGTGGGCATATCTTTAAAGTGAAACACATTCTTCTTTTTTGAAGTCCTAACATGATATATGTGTGCACCACGTGGAGTAGAAGGTACCATAGAATTTAAAGCAAAGCTTTTAGCAAAAACAGCTTTACCTTTAATCTTTGAAGAAGATGTACCTTTATCATAACTAAGACAGTGTGTGTCATTAGGCCTTTTCTGACTCCACCAAATGTCAATGAGTGTTTTCAATTCAATATTCATCTTATTTAGCAAATCTTTTATAACATCTAACTCAGATAAATACATCTTTAGTTTGCCATTCAAATTTTCTTTTCAACTTGGCAAGTTTTCAACTCTTTCTTCAAGGTCTGAAAATTATCATTTAACAATGCATAATTGTGACCTTCAATAGCCAACTTGTCAGCCATAAAACCTGTTTAACCTTCTAAAACATTGACTTTTTCAAGTGCTTCTTTTAATTCTTTCTTAAGAACGAATTTGATCATTAGAAGCTTTCCACTTGATAGCGATCTTGTTACCATACTTAATTACCATGACAAATTCATTGTACAACATGTTGTACTTCTCCTCTCAATCTAGTTCTTCATCTGACACTTCATAATCGTCTCTATTAGAAGAACAATGCAGGGATCTATCCATGAACCCAACAAATTTTTCTTTACCAAGAGCAAAATCAGCATTCTTATCCTTAGATTTTGCTTCCTCTTCATGAGAAGACTCCTTATCTCAAGTATAGTTAGTTTCTTTGGCCTAGTCTTCTTGTTCACACATTCATTAGCAAAGTAACCATAGCCTTGGGATTCAAAGAACTGAATCCCTTTGGAAGACTTCACAAATTTTGGAATCTTTACATTAGTTTTCTTCTCCTTCATAAATTTCTTAAATTACTTCATAAATGGAATAGTTTCTTGTGGATCTATTTCCTCATAATTAGAATTTCAATCATTTTTTAAATCTTTTAGACTTCATAAATAAAATAGTTTCTTGTGGATCTATTTCCTCATAATTAGAATTTGAATCATTTTCAACTCTTTTAGTTGATTCCTTGGAAACTTTCAAAGTAAGTCCTATAGATTTAGACTTTCTCTTTCCCTTACAATTTTCTTCAAAGGTCTAAAGATTTCCAACAAACTAACCTACCTTGAGGGTGACAAGATTCTTATTTCCTTAGTGGAATTAACCTTTGAATCAAACATTTCAGGTAGACCTCGGAATCTTCTTGACAATTCTATTTCCAAGAATAAGCTCACCTAAATTGAAAACGGAATTAATAATATCATTCAGTTTAACATAAAACTCATCAAATGTCTCATCATCTCCTATCTTAATGACTTCAAAGGCCGTAGTCAATTTTTGCTATGGAGATTACTTGACAATAGTTGTACCCTCATGCACAGTCTGTAATACATCTCATGCTTCGTTAGCACTTTCGCATGTAGATATTCTTCTTAAACTGAGCATGTGACCCTCTATTATAGGAAACATTCATTGCCTTATTATTGCAATTGGAGGCATACTTCTCATCTTTAGACCATTGAGACTTAGATTTAGGAGCAGAATTTCCTTTAGTCACAACAACAGGCACTACAAGAAAAATCAGTTTTGGCAATGCTTTTTTGTGACAAACGTATTCTAGTGTTGCCTTATGGTTATATTTTTGTCACCTAAAATTAAATATTTGCAATGAACATAAATAATCATCGCTATATGTCGTCGTTTACCAAAGCCCGCCTCTATCTATTTCGCACCAATTTGCAGGAAAGGTATCTATGATAACTGGGTATGGTTTGGCGACAATAAATGTACGTCGGGGTTGATTTCTTTATTGCAACATTCATATATCATCGTTAACGGGTAAAAAAATTTTTGGAGCACCCATGTAGTTGGAGGGACCGGGAAAACGTTAATGGCAATGAAGTCTGGTATCGGGAAAGGATTTTCACCATGTTTGGTGACAACATCAACCATTGGTGAAGGTGTTTTTAACATATGTCGCAACGATGTGGTATCGTCGTGGTAGAGTTTTTAATATTGATGCCAGCGGGAACTTCTTTCATTAGGGTTCTCATTGAAAAACAAAAGAAATTTCAGTGAACATCTTCTTTAAACCACGGTGCATAGCAACTCCTGAAATCCATCTTTGGCTCTGGCATCAATGGCAGCACACCGCAGGCCCTCTCTCCACTAGGTAATATTCTAGGCCTTTTCTCCTAAATCCATCCCCAAATCTTCCCTTTTGTATTTGTTTGTTCTGGTTTTGTAACCAAAATAGGAAAACCCAAAGGCCCCTCTTCTTCCTCACGAGTCCTGTAGCAGCAACCGGCAACAGCAGCAGCAGCACCTACTCCAACGACTATGATGTGGAGAATAGAGATGACGGCAAGTAGTAGCGATCAGCGATGGCAACTGAACGACAGAGTAGCAACCACCTATTCTTTCCTAAACTAGAACAGAGTCGATGGAATGCTGAATTTTTTTTGCGTGGGTCAATAAAAAATAAAAAAACCAACTATAATTTTTTAGAGCTTTCAAAAAAAAATAGGCAAAACACAGATACTACAAGCATGCATATTAGCATATGCCATAAATGAAAATCAAGTATCTTCATCCCTTTCATTTTCACCTCTTGGTCCCTTGTAGTTTCCTTTCCCACCCTTTTTTCCAGTGCCTCCCGGGTATGCCTTCTTCTTGTTCTTATTATTATTATGCCTTGCTCCTTAGTTTTATCTTTTCAACCCACAAATTCAAATGCATGTTTGGGATTCGAAGGTGAAAAGGAAATCAATACCCAGCTCAACAGTTATAATCCACACTTGAATATGCCCATTTGATTGCTTACTGTTTAACTAAAGAATAAAAGGGGAAGAAGATATTAACATCATTCACCACAATTCCACAAAATACCCCAACACCATCTTATTAGAAAATTTGAAAATTATTATTATGCTTGTGTGCTTTTGCTTCTTGATAGAAAGATGATAAGAATTTTTTATACTCGCGTGGACCAAATGTGGGCAGGATCTAATTTTACATGACATGGGGTCCTAGTGGATTTTGGGTTTTAGTATGCCCACTAATTAATTGAAAATCAAGAAAGATGCAATGAATTGTATTGTCTTCAATTTTGCAAAGCAAACCTTTTCTTTAATGGGTCTCGATGAATTTCGTTAGTATGAAAAGAAAGAGTACAAGATGCTCGAGTTAGGTATAAGAGACATGCCAAACTGAAAAAAGAACAAAATAAACATCAGAGAGAGAGAGAGAGAGAGAGAGATAATACAACATGGGTCTTGTTCCTACTTAACATTTTCTATAAACTCCTTGTTTAAACTAAAGAGTTTTGGCCCCTTATTTTGCACTTATTGAGAAATTTTTTTTTGAGTGGTTATATACCACGTCATAAGTTTGCAACATTCTCTTTTTTAATTTATCTTAAAAAAAATAGGGCAATGTTGAAGGACCCTTGAAACTCTTTCACACCAAACTTAGGGAAGTTCAAGAGTCAGTTTGTGCTATTAACCGAGTTCTAAAGGAGGGCCAAAGTCTTCTTGTCTATAGAGTTGATTTTTTTTATTATTATTATCAAAGATTGGACAAGAGAGCTATTTTAGGTTTAAGAGATGAATGCCAGGATTTGGAGAAGGTCTTAGTCATCAATCGCTTTGCAAGATTCCATGGGCGTGCAAACGTGGATTTGGAGAAGGTCTCTGTCCAATCGTTTTGCAAAGATTGGATAAGAGACCTATTTTAGATTTAAGAGATGAATGCCAGAGATCATGCATCCAAAGAAATATGACTGCTCTTCCATTTCCAAAGAAATATGACTGCTCTTCCATTGCCTAAAAATCTTATAGAAGGAATGCCCTGTGTCTTACTTTAGTTACAGTAATTTTGTACCCCTTTTTTGCAATCAACATCTCTGTATTGATGAACATTCCTGTCTTTATCAATCTTCTATACGCACAACCCAAAAAGAAAACAAAAAATTAAAGCAATCACGAATTCTCCCCATCTCTATCTCTCTTTGGCGATGGGAATGCCTCAGGTAGTGGGAATGCTTCAGGCAGTGTTTGTATGTGTACTAGACTGCTGAGGTTCTCTGTATTTTTTTTTCCTTTTCTTGTCTTTATTTTATTTCCTGAACCAACAACTAAATCAAATGGGGAAAAAATCTAGGACACTATATGGGTATGTTTGTTTATGTAATTCCAATTATCTTTTGTTGAGAATTTCTCATATCTCATATAAAAGCAATTGTTGTTTTCTGAGAATTCTATATTTTCTTTATTTGAATGGTAAGAATTCGTAAAGTTGGCATTGTTGTAAAAATGTCAGATTTGGCCTGCGAAATTCTTAGAACTCTAACATTTTCAAAATTTGTTTGCATTTACTGATTATGATGAATGCACTCACTTGCACATCTTGTGTGGAAAATACTGGATGGAAGCCCCTTGGGTGCATCTCTGCTAATTTATTCTTTTGTCATGCATCAGAACGACATGAACATGCATATGCACTCACATGCACTCAAATATGTAAATATTTATTAATTAACTTGTCTGTGTGGAGGATCATGACTAGAATAGTGCCTTGGGTACATCTCTATCAATTTACTTATTCGTGCAGAGAATTTTGAACAAAGTTTTGTCTTAACCTGTGCATGGTATGTTTTATTTGAATTTCTTTATGTGATTAATAGTAAATGAATTCTCTATAGCCAATAGTGCCTAGATGTGTTGGTGAGGCATATCTAGATAAAAATCTACAAAATGACCGTCTTCAATGTTAATCTTCAATAAATATAGATGAAGGGATTAGTGAGATGCACAAAGATCAATTCACTTGAAAAAAATTTATATTAGATAGATGAGTGGAATACTCACATATGGGTCATTGGCAATATGGGGAAAAAGACAAATAAGTTTTTATGTTGGACTTTTGGTTATGAGCGGTAATTTACTTGATGGATGAGGGATCTAATGGGTGGAGATTAGACATTGATTTTGAAGGGGATTTATTTTGAAGGAAGGGGGTTTTTGTTTTGGGATGGAGATTAGAGATTTGCTTGGTTTGGACCACTAATTCCATTGTTGTATTTTTAAGGAATTTGATTTTTCCATTCTTAGCTCCATTTTAAGCTTATGTGAGATGTATCAGAGGTGGATGTCTTTTTCCCATGTACAATAGGAAAATGTCATTTCCTTCTTTTTTTTTTTTTTTTGTTTTTTGTTCAACAATAGTACACTTCTCAACAACGCATATGTATAGTTCACTGCACCCCTAAATTCTATACATGTTGGTCCATGTATTTGTTAGTTTTTGTGGACTCAATCCATCAGTTGATGTAATAAATTGATTAATTTCTTTATTTATCAATAAAATCATGCTTTACTTTCATGAGATGAATGTTATTTTACTACTTCATGCACATGACCAATACGTATGACATAATGGTTCATGAGTTGAACTGGATCCCATTAGTATATTAGATGTAATATATGTGCATGGATGAGATCCACACGCAGGAGATATATGTCACAAATATTATGCTTAAAATAGCTTCACAACCAGTAATGAGATTGGGCATCTCATTTGATAAGGTTGCAGCACTTTGATCACTATGAGATAGTGTGATTTGTCTCAATCATCAGAATATAAGATTCTGGATCATGGTGCTGGTACATTGGATGTATTGAAGGACCATGAGATGCGCCTTATGGAATTCCGTCTCAATAATAAGGTATGCTCTCATAATTCCCTTGCAATAGGCTCTCAATCCTGAGACATTAACGAACTCAAGTTTCTATCTATTCATTTGCTTTGAGTCACCAATGAGTGAGGCCGACTATAGGTTAACACCTCGGTGTCTTAGGTATGTGGTAGTAGAACTGTGGGAACGTTGAATGATCAAGATGGAATCTATCTCTATTATCCCCTTGTGCCAATTAATGGATATGTCATTAGTAAGTGCACACCCATCTCAATTAAGAGTTAATTGGATGGTACTGATGATTATTGTGATTAATTAGGGCTCAAGGATAATAAGATGTGGAACTTAGATTGGAAGAGACGGATTTATTCCAATTGATCCACGGATATTGATAGAGGGGCCTACTTGTGGTAATTGGGAAGTTTAGGGTCTTCATTGTAATTTATTCCTAAGATTGGAGTGCAATTGCATTTATATAGTGGTGTTATTTGCAATTAACTGTGGGCCCGGATTGCACATGAGATGTGGGGTCGCGGTGTTCCAGTTGGAGCCAGCTTTCTAAGGAATCCCTAGTGGTCCCCACGCTAGCCCAAGATATTGGAAAACACTAATCCGATTTGAACTCTAGAAATAAGAGTTTGGAAAGGAGAAAGTTGCTAATTGCTTTGGAAGTAAGACTTCTATTTCAATTAGACAAGGGAGAGATTTGAAAGTCTATAAAATCTCTTGGACGTCCAATAAGACTCTCTCTCACGCCCAAAACCCTTTCGTGCAAGAGTTGCACGAGTTTCTCTCCTTCTCTCTTTTAGTTCCTTAGAGTTTCGAGTTGGGATTTTCTCCTGAAGATTCCACCATTCTTCTTGACAAAAGAAATCCAATTCGGGGGTCATAGCGTGGAAGGCTAAGAGGTGTTGAAGAAATCCATTAGAGCACTGCGGATCTCCAAAGGTATGATCTACTTCTTGCATGTCGTAGATTATTTTGGATGTTTAGTGCTGGTAGAATTTTTACTGTACATGGTCACGAGATTGAGGGTAACGCATCCTGGATTGGGTTTTGGTCTTATGGATAGTTGATCCCTGTATCAAGTGGGTCAAAAGTTTTGAAAATCCATCCACGAGACCCACCTACTTCCAACAATTGGTATCAGAGCCATACCTCATCTCTAATCATGTTAAATCAGTAATCTTGCTCTAATCTTTGCATGAGATGTGAAGAGGATAGAGTAAGGGCTATGATAGGATCAGTGTTTATTAGGTTTGCTTGCTATTGTAGTAGATACATGTTTGGAAAGTCACAAAAGGTTTTAATCATGATAGGAGGATGATAAGATGCCATTAAAAGCATACTGAGATCATTAGAGGTGACTGGGTACAACAGGAGCCGAATCTAGAAAAGAACCCAAATTTCTGGGTTCATCAGGTCGGCTAGTCAAACGGACCACTATGGCTGTAGAGGTTTGTTGGCTAACCGTAGGGACCAGATCGGCTTGCCGAACCTAGGCAGAATCATCTTGTTCTTGGTCTGAGTTGTTGTTTTTTTTTTTTTTTTCAGGGGCGCTACCCCTTGGAACCCAGCGAGCTGACCGGGCAGCTCGACCCCCGCCAGGGGCGCTGCCCCCGGACCCCAGTTGCATAGGGGATCTTGTATCGTGGTGGCAAAATATTTGGCATCTTGTTTTTCCATTGTGGTTTGGCAACCTGGTTTTGTGAGATGCTTTGTTGTATGAGATACTAACTTGCAGGTGACAATGTCCTCTCCATATGGCCCACATGTTTTTCTTTCCTTTTAATTATTGTCTTATTTGTGGCTAAGTGTAAAGGGCATCATGGTCTCCTTGGTTTCTCGTGAAAGGGCAAGGCATGGTGAATTTCCCTATAGCCCTTTTATTTCCATGTTTAGATTACCATGTAAGTCTCATTATAGAGACATAGGAATTTATGTATTTTTTAAAAATTTGTAAATTCTGGAGATGTCCGAAACAAAGAAGGAAAGAGAAACTGGACTCCTTATCAAAGAGTTTGAAGATTACCAAAAGGTGTTTTGGAGATGCCCAAAGAGTTTGAAGAATCCCAAAGTTTTGGAAAGTCTAGAAGTCCAAGAAGTCTTTTCCGCCTGGGCCATGTGGAGGAGAGGACTAGTCTTTTATTACAGCACTTTTTATTTATGGATGAATGCTTATTTTAGAGTATTTCCATATCTGATCCAAACATAGCAAATTCCAAAATTGGTCAAATCAAATTAATTTTTGGAAAGAGTTCTAATTAGAGTTGGTAGGCCCATGAGATGGATCTATTGGTAACACTAATTTTAGAAACTGGGCTTTCCTTAAAATAACTTGACTTGGAACCAATCATTGGTCTTATCATGAGATAAATATATACCTATATTTGATGGACTCATACACCTATAAGGAAATCCTCAACTCTAAAATATTAAGTGGGAGCGGGGCATTTCTATATATATATAAATCCCCATGGTTTTCCACCATAGGTCCATTGTAAGGAAAGTATTGGGCTCGCGCCATTTTGAGAATGGTCATTCCCCAAGGAGGGCTTGTATTTATCTGGATACTGGATATGGATCTCCTATGGATAGTGTTGTGAGACGGGGCGGGAGCCGACTCCCCAAGGGGGAGCTGCCTGCAACGGTTGTCATGCAATGCTAGTTGGTGGGTCACACTTAACTAAAATAATGATGTAGTAGCCCCAAGGATTTGCCTCATGTATTTTAGAAACCGAAGCTAATCGGGAGTCATACATCATTTGGTATGAGATACCTAGATAGTAATGAATGAAGGGGATCATGGATAGTTAGTCTTAATCCCAATTTTGACCAACTTTGATCCGCACCAGTCTAGGAGGTATTCGTACTCCCCAAGGAGGCATACCCCGCAGGATTGGAATTCCGATGTATTCTGAATTTTGTGGTTATGAGGATTCCCACATTAATTTGGTAGAATACTAAACCCTAATGTCATTTAAATTTATTAATTGAATGTATGGTTATGTGTTACAGTATTACAAGCATGAATTCGAATACTTTCAATCCACTTGCGACCATCCTCAACCAGAATAAGTTGGTGGGATCCAACTATGTAGACTGGAAACGGAATCTGGATATTGTCCTGACAGCTTCAGGATATAAATATGTCCTTACCAAAAACCCCCTTGAAGAGCCTGCCCCAGATGCATCAGAAGCAGAAAAGGACCTTTAAACCAAATGGGCCAAAGACGATGAGATGGCCCGATGTTACATTCTAGCATCCATGTCTAGTTTGCTGCAACATCAACATCAATCTTATAAGACTTTATATGATATGATATCGAACTTAAAGGAAATGTTTGCAGAACAAGGCAGACCTGCTAGGCAGGCAGCCATGAGGGTGCTCATTAGCACCAAGATGGCTGAAGGTACATCAGTACAAGAACACATGTTGAAGATGATGGACTCATTAAATGAGTTAGATGTACTAGGAGCTGCGATTGATGCAGAATCACAGATTGACATAATCCTTGAGTCACTACCAGAGTCATTCAACAATTTCAAGGTCAATTATAATATGAATAAAATGAATCTGACTCTGGCTGAGCTATCTAGTCAGCTGGTAGCAATTGAAGGGATTATGAAGAAAAAACCAACTGCCTTAATGACGGAAAAGTCAGATGCCAAGTCCAAGCCAAAAGGCAAAGGGCGGAAAGGCAAAAAGAAATCAATTCCAAAAGGTCCTAAGGTGGAGAATGGTCCAACTGGTGGCGTGGCTAAAGCTAAGGGTTCAAGGACAAAAGGAAAGTATTTCCATTGTGGTAAGACAGGACATTGGAAGAGAAATTGTCCAGAATATCTGTCTAAGAAAAAGACCCCAGGTATGATTGAGTCACTTATATTTGAAGTTAGTTTTGCAACTGGTACTTCAGAATCCTGGTGTGTGGATTCCGGGGCAACTAATCACATATGTAATACGTTACAGGGGTTCAGGGAAACCAGGAGGCTAAGTGATGGAGAAATCATTGTCAACCTAGGATTTGACGCTAAGGCGGAGGCTGTTTCAGTAGGAGTCATTACTTTATGTTTTTCAAATAATAAATTGGTTTTGTCAGAAACATTATATGTACCGTCTTTAAGGCGGAATTTAATTTCAGTTTCTAGTTTGGTGAATAAAGGTTATTCTATTACTTTTGGTACTGAAGTTGTCATAAAGATGAATGGTACTTTCATATGTTCTGGCAAGGTAACCAATGGACTTTATTTGTTAACTCCCACGATGTATGAGATACATGATACTGAAACAATTAGTAGATCATCATTAAAGGGAAAGTCACCTTCATCTAATCCAACAAAACTTTGGCACCTGAGGCTAGGTCATATAAACCTTAATAGGATTGAGAGGCTAGTGAAAGATGGTATCTTACCTTCATTGGTGGTAGAACCAATGCCTATCTGTGAGTCCTGTTTGGAAGGTAAAATGACCAAAAGACCCTTTTCAGCTAAGGGTAATAGGGCCAAAGATTTATTGGAATTAGTGCATACTGATGTCTGCGGACCCATTAATGTCAGGGCCAGAGGAGGATATGAGTACTTCATCACTTTCACAGATGATTACTCAAGATATGGTTACATATACCTTATGCACCGCAAGTCCGAAGCTTTTGAAAAGTTCAAAGAATTTCGAGCGGAAGCGGAAAAGCAATTAGGTAAAAGTATCAAGACTCTTCGATCAGATCGAGGAGGGGAATATCTCTCTGCTGATTTTATGGGTTACTTATCAGAAAATGGGATTCTATCCCAGTTGTCTGCTCCTGGTATGCCTCAACAGAATGGAGTAGCAGAAAGAAGGAACCGGACTCTTTTAGATATGATTAGGTCTATGCTGAGTTTCTCAAGATTACCTATATCCTTTTGGGGATACGCTTTGGATACTGCAATGTACATACTAAACCTCGTACCATCTAAGTCTATACCTAAGACTCCCCAGGAATTGTGGTCTGGGCGAAAGCCTAGTTTACAACATTTACACATTTGGGGTTGTCCAGCACACGTGCTCAAGGTTAAGACGGATAAGTTGGAAGCGAAGTCGGAAGTATGCACATTTGTAGGATATCTTAAAGGAACTAATGGTTGGTTATTCTATAATCCCAGAGAGCAGAAAGTGCTGGTCAGCACCAATGCGGTTTTTCTGGAGGAAGATTATATGATGGACCGGAAATTTTTAGAAAAGGTGATCTTGGAAGAGATTCAGGAGCAATCAATTCCAAATCCAAGTATGACCAGACTTGAGGAAGAACCGCCCTTACCAGACCCAGTAGTTACACCAGTACCTCGTCGTAGTGGGAGGATTGTCAGACCCCCTGATAGGTTCTCATTCTTGGGAGAGTCTTATGAAGCAATCCCTCTAACTATGATGAAGCAATCAATGACTTAGACTCGGGACGCTGGCAAGATGCTATGAAAGCTGAGATGGAGTCTATGTACTCAAATCAGGTCTGGACACTTGTGGACTTGCCTACCAATATTAAACCTATTGGGTGCAAGTGGGTCTACAAGAGAAAAAGAGGACCAGATGGAAGAGTGGAGACCTATAAGGCTAGGCTTGTTGCAAAAGGATATACTCAGAAAGAGGGGATCGATTATGAGGAAACCTTCTCGCCAGTAGCCATGCTCAAATCCATCCGGATACTCTTATCCATTGCGGCTCATCTCGATTACGAGATTTGGCAAATGGATGTCAAGACGGCTTTTCTCAATGGCCATCTTGAGGAAGACATTTATATGGTGCAGCCAGACTGTTTTGTAGCTAAAAACCAGGAGCAAAAGGTTTGCAAGCTGCAGAAGTCTATTTATGGACTGAAGCAGGCATCCCGAAGCTGGAATATCCGTTTTGACCAGGCAATCAAGTCATTTGGTTTTTGTCAAAATCCAGATGAGTCATGTGTGTACATGAAAAGTAAAGGTGACAGGGTAGTTTTTCTGGTTTTATATGTCGATGACATCCTTCTCCTCGGGAAAGACATAGGAATGTTGTCAACGGTAAAAGTTTGGTTAGCCAAGACTTTTGATATGAAGGACTTGGGAGAAGCTAGTTACATCCTAGGGATCAAACTCTATCGAGACCGGAAAAATAGGATGATTGGCTTATCCCAAGCTGCATACATAGATAAGGTGCTAGTATGGTTTGCAATGCAAGACTCCAAGAAGGGTATCACACCTTTCAGGCATGGAGTGCACCTTTCCAAGGATCAGTGTCCTAAGACACCTGAGGAAAAGGAGCAAATGAGGTCGATACCATACGCTTCGGCTGTTGGTAGCCTCATGTATGCTATGTTATGTACTAGACCAGATATCTGTTATGTAGTGGGCCTAGTCAGCAGATATCAATCTAATCCAGGACCTGAACATTGGACTGCTGTAAAATGTATTCTCAAATACTTGAGAAGGACTAGAGATTACATGTTGATTTATAGCAGTGATGAGTTGATTCCAGTCGGATACACAGATTCTGACTTTATGTCAAATAAGGATTCTAGGAAATCCACCTCTGGTTATGTATTTATGCTTGGAGGAGGAGCTATCAGCTGGAGGAGTATAAAACAAGAATGTACCGCTGATTCAACCTTAGAAGCTGAATATGTAGCAGCTTTTGAAGCAACTAAGGAAGCAGTATGGCTTAAAAGATTCCTTTTGGAACTTGGGGTGGTACCTTTGGCACGATAGCCACTCACAGTTTACTGTGACAGCAGCGGGGCAGTCGCTCAGTCAAAGGAACCCAGAAGCCATAAAAGCCAAAAGCATGTACAGAGGAAGTACCACTTAGTCAGAGAGATTGTGCAGAGAGGTGATATTACTATTACTAAGATAGCCTCCGCAGACAATTTGGCAAATCCTTTTACTAAGCCTTTGACTACCAAAGTCTTTGAGCAACACGTAGAAGGGATGGGCATGAGATGCAACCCTAACTGGCATTGAGCCCAAGTGGGAGATTGTTAGTTTTTGTGGACTCAATCCATCAGTTGATGTAATAAATTGATTAATTTCTTTATTTATCAATAAAATAATGCTTTACTTTCATGAGATGAATGTTATTTTACTACTTCATGCACATGACTAATACGTATGACATAATGGTTCATGAGTTGAACCGGATCCCATTAGTATATTAGATGTGATATATGTGCATGGATGAGATCCACACGCGGGAGATATATGTCACAAATATTATGCTTAAAATAGCTTCACAACCAGTAATGAGATTGGGCATCTCATTTGATAAGGTTGCAGTACTTTGATCACTATGAGATAGTGTGATTTGTCTCAATTA
This sequence comes from Sextonia rubra, assembly GCA_037013555.1. Classification (NCBI taxonomy): domain Eukaryota; kingdom Viridiplantae; phylum Streptophyta; class Magnoliopsida; order Laurales; family Lauraceae; genus Sextonia; species Sextonia rubra. The sequence continues at coordinate 92,555,155 of JASUAD010000001.1, forward strand.
TCAGAATGTAAGATTCTGGATCATGGTGCTGGTACATTGGATGTATTGAAGGACCATGAGATGCGCCTTATGGAATTCCGTCTCAATAATAAGGTATGCTCTCATAATTCCCTTGCAATAGGCTCTCAATCCTGAGACATTAACGAACTCAAGTTTCTATCTATTCATTTGCTTTGAGTCACCAATGAGTGAGGCCGACTATAGGTTAACACCTCGGTGTCTTAGGTATGTGGTAGTAGAACTGTGGGAACGTTGAATGATCAAGATGGAATCTATCTCTATTATCCCCTTGTGCCAATTAATGGATATGTCATTAGTAAGTGCGCACCCATCTCAATTAAGAGTTAATTGGATGGTACTGATGATTACTGTGATTAATTAGGGCTCAAGGATAATAAGATGTGGAACTTAGATTGGAAGAGACGGATTTATTCCAATTGATCCACGGATATTGATAGAGGGGCCTACTTGTGGTAATTGGGAAGTTTAGGGTCTTCATTGTAATTTATTCCTAAGATTGGAGTGCAATTGCATTTATATAGTGGTGTTATTTGCAATTAACTGTGGGCCCGGATTGCACATGAGATGTGGGGTCGCGGTGTTCCAGTTGGAGCCAGCTTTCTAAGGAATCCCTAGTGGTCCCCACGCTAGCCCAAGATATTGGAAAACACTAATCCGACTTGAACTCTAGAAATAAGAGTTTGGAAAGGAGAAAGTTGCTAATTGCTTTGGAAGTAAGACTTCTATTTCAATTAGACAAGGGAGAGATTTGAAAGTCTATAAAATCTCTTGGACGTCCAATAAGACTCTCTCTCACGCCCAAAACCCTTTCGTGCAAGAATTGCACGAGTTTCTCTCCTTCTCTCTTCTAGTTCCTTGGAGTTTCGAGTTGGGATTTTCTCCTGAAGATTCCACCATTCTTCTTGACAAAAGAAATCCAATTCGGGGTCATAGCGTGGAAGGCTAAGAGGTGTTGAAGAAATCCATTAGAGCACTGCGGATCTCCAAAGGTATGATCTACTTCTTGCATGTCGTAGATTATTTTGGATGTTTAGTGCTGGTAGAATTTTTACTGTACATGGTCACGAGATTGAGGGTAACGCATCCTGGATTGGGTTTTGGTCTTATGGATAGTTGATCCCTGTATCAAGTGGGTCAAAAGTTTTGAAAATCTATCCACGAGACCCACCTACTTCCAACAGTATTAAGTATTTTAGATTGAACACCCGATTATTAAAGAGATCAAGATTTATATTATTGAAGTGCTCATTAAAAAGATTGATGACCTTACAAAAATCTCATAAAATTAAAGGGCCAGCCAATTAACCTTACAATGGGTGTATCAATTTTCTTTATCTACTATAGGTAGATATTAAAAATGAATTATCCTTGTTGAGACAAGATGCATGTGAAATGTAATGCAAGACATAAATTTATTTAAGACTTGGAAATCTTTCTCGGTTTGTAGGGACAAATTACAGTACGAGATTAGAGATTTGGTTACTTTACTTCTACTACTATTCTCATTCATCCCTTTACATTACTAAAAGGAAAACCCAATTTCAAGTCTGTCTAAGTATGCAATCTTCTTATTCTTTATCCCATCATTGTTTCTTTTATTTCATGCAACTGAGAAATATTTGGCATGGTTGAAATGTTTTTTTTTTATTTTAATTATTTGGATTTGGTTTACTGAACAGATTGAAAGATAATGGAAATCCAGTTAACAATTCATTGCCTTTTATTTTATTCTTTTTAGAAGATGGAAGGGTGGGAAGAGAATGAGGATGGTCTTATTCTCTTGTAATTAGTTTAAGTTTAGCTTTCTGTTGGATCTATGCCTGACTTTAAATCTATGAACAAGGTTTCTTATAATATAATTTATTTTTTCTAGTCTATGTATGTTTTTCTCAACAAATTTTTTGTCATGTTTGGTACTTGTAAAATAGTCATATCAGATGAATTTGATTTGATTATATTCAGTGTACCCGTGGTGGAGATTAGAGACCTTTAAACAAGTTGCATTTAATCCCTCAAGCAAATGGGCAAGAAGCAACATGAAAGTGCACAACTACCAAAGTGAACTTTCAAGAATAGTGTCACATTCCAAGCATAGAATAGTCTCTCTGTCTCTGTAAATCTCCTTCAAGTAATCACTTCTCCCTATCTCTCTAAATCTCTATCTCTATTTTGCTTATATTTGGATTGTGGGGTTCTACTTTTTCTGGGGTTTTGACCAATAGGATCTTTTTTTTTTTCATCTTCTAATTTATATTGATAGGTACTAATGATTTTTGGAAATGGGTATTGTGCTTAAGATAAGGATTCCTAACATGTGGGAATACATTTGAGGCTTTCTATTTTTCGCAAATATTTTTCATTGACATGGATTTTGAGTGATTAGGTTGTGATTTTCAATGAAGGAAGTAGTGCATGAAGTTATTTTTCATTGACATATGAGACGTTCTATTTTTGGTTATTTATAGTTGTTGAGATTTGATTGTTTCATGAGAATTGATGTTTATGGAAGTTGGCCAAGAACCGTCTCATGGATGTATGGAAAAAAACCTCCTCTAACTCTTTCTCTCTTTGGTTTTGATGTTTGAGTGTAGTTTTTCGATGTTCTGTTTATATGTTGTTTCTTTTGAGACTGCATTTCCTTTACAAACAAATTTAAAAAAAGAGTATAGGAAGGGGTTATTAATTTCCTCCCAAAAAAACCCACCATAAGCTCTTTGTATTGTTTTTCCTTGATTTTTTTCATTCTACAAGTTTCTTATCCTACTACTATCTTCAAAGAAGATGGGGTTACTATTCTTTTCATCACAAAAACATGTGTGCTCCTTTCTTCTCCCCCTATTGGGGGCTGTAAAGTATAAAATCTTAGCATTTTACTACATGGGTTAAAATTCTATCATTTTACTACTTGTTGTATGTGCATCTTCACCGGGGAAGTGTTCTTGGTGGATGCCTTTCTTTGTTGAGATTCCTAAGCCCCAACTACGGAGAAGAATTGGATAAAACTTACTAACAAACAAAGCCAGCAATACGAGGATGGGGTTAACTCATTCACTGAATTTGCAATGGCCAATTCAACAAAGGATAACAAGATTCATTGCCCTTGTATGGACTGCCTGCATTTTGAGTGGCACACCAGCGAAGTCATGGAATATCATTTGGGGTTGAGGGTGATCAACCCGGGTTACATGACTTGGTTACACACGGGGAACCTGTACCCGTGAATGAGGGATACAAATTGGATGATAACCACTATGACAAAGGTGAAGATCTTGGGGATGGAATGGGATACGATGAACATATTGAGGATCAAGATGAATTATTTGACATGTTGGAAGATCATTACCTGGGGAATATCAGGAATGATGATCTGGATGACTTTCTTTATAGCACTAAAAGTGAGAATATCCAGAACTTTAGAAATTGCTCACTGACGCAGAACGTGAACCGTACCTAGGCTGTAAAAAGTTTACTTTGTTGTCGTTCATGATTAAGATGCTTCATTTGAAGGTGTTGAACAAGTGGAGCAACAAGTCATTTGACATGTTGTTGACACTTTTGAAAGAACTTTTACCAGAAAGTTATCACATTATTCCATTTCCCTTTACAAAGACAAAAGTTTTTACATGACTTGGGTTTGGGATATGTGTGCATTCATGCCTATTGATATCATTGCACACTTTTTAGGAAGGAAAATGCAACTCTAGAAAATTGTCAGGTGTGTGGGGAGTCCAGTACAAGCTCAATGATGGAAAGGGTAAGAAGATACCCCACAAAATATTGCAATACTTCCCATTGACACCCAGGTTGAATAGGTTGTATATGTCGAGGAAAACAGCTACAAATATGAGATGGCACAAGGACAAACGCATGGAAGATGGGTTACTGAGGCATCCAGCCAATAATGGTGAGTGGAAGGATTCTGATTAAAAGTATCCAAAGTTTGCTTGGGAGCCCCAGAATGTGAGGCTAGGGCTGGCCACTGATCATTTTAACCTTTTTGGAAACACGAGCACCTCCTATAGTATGTGGCCCATCATAGTCATGCCCTACAACCTGCTACCATGGAAGTGTATGAAAGAGCCATTTTGCATGATGTCCTTGTTAATTCCTGGACCAGAAGCCCTGGGAAAAGATATTGATGTCTACTTGCAGCCATTAATTGACGAGTTAAAAAAGTTGTGGGAAGATGGTGTGCTTACTTATGATGCCTCAACTAAATAAACTTCTAGAATGCATGCAGCTGTTATGTGGACCATTAACGACTTCCCTGGATACGGTAACTTGTCTGGGTGGGTAATTAAGGGTTATTTGGCATGTCCCACTCGTAACAGTGATGCATCATCACAAAAGTCGAAATGGAAGATAGCATACTTCGGTAGTCACCATTTCTTGGATAAGGACTACTTGTGGCGAAGGAGTAAGCCCTTTAATGGTAAGATCGAGAACTGGTCAAGACCTTTGGAGTTATCGAGGGAACAAATACTAGAGCAATTAGATTCCCTAATGTTTAGACAGTTAGGCAAGCATCCAAGTGCCAGGAAAAGGAAAAGGCCTCATCCTGTACTGAATTGGGTAAAGAAAAACATTATATTCAAGCTACCATACTGGAAAGGTTTGAACCTTTGGCACAACATTGATGTCATGCACTTAGAGAAGAATATATGTGACAATCTTATAGGGAAGACCTTGAATATTGATGGGAAGAATAAGGACACCAAAAAAACACATGTGGACATGAAGGATATGAAAATAAGGAAGGAGTTGCACCTAAAGAGACATGCAGATGGGTTTTACGAGAAGCCCCCAGCATGGTACACATTGTCCCTAGAGGAGAGACATGGCTTTTGTGAGTTCTTAAAAACAATTAAGTTTCCAGATGGCTATGCAACAAACATCTTGAGGTGCATGAGCACTAAGGGTGGTAAGTTGTCAGGCCTGAAAAGTCATGATTGTCATGTCCTCCTGCAGTAGTTTCTCTCAGTTGGGATGCGTGGGTACCTTGACAAGGATATTTATTCTACATTGTTTGAAATAGGAAATTTCTTCCAAGAGCTTTGTGCAAAGACATCGAAGATGACGAATCTTAAAAAACTAGAGGATCACATAGTAATCATACTTTGCAAGTTAGAAAAGATTTTTCCTCTAGTGTTTTTTGATGTGATGGTCCATCTGGCCTTTCAATTGCCTCATGAGGCTATGCTTGCATGTCCCATGCAATATAGATGATGTACCCCATTGAAATGTAATTAGCATCTCGGGACTCATATGAACTTAAAGTCAATTTTGTATAATTGTTTGTTATAATTAATATACTTTTATGTTGCTCTCATGTATGAAGGCAACTCGGGACTCTGAAAGGTTATGTTACCAACCGAGCTCTCCCAGAGGGTTCAATTGCAGAGACTTACATTGTTAAAGAGTCTTACTTTTTGCTTAATGTACCTAGATGGGATTTGAACCGTATTTAATTATGGTGAAAGAAATGATGATTGAGGTGAGCGGGGCCTGGGGTTAGAGGTTTTCAGCCTCTATGTCAATCCATATGCATGAGTCATAAGGGCTTATGATGTGTCCCAAGAGGAACGTGACATGGCTCATTGGTTTATCTTGCATAATAGCTCCGAATTGGATGACTATTTAGAGAACGTATCTATGTTTAATATACTGTATGTGTACCTTTTACTTTTGTCCATGATATTCAATTAGTAATTAATATGGTATTTTTGAATTTCATGGTCATAAGTAGGGAACATAAGTATTTGTTAGAGAATCAAGGGAAACGTGACATCACAAAGAGACAAAAAGAAGAAGTTCCTATATAGGTTAAAAACTAGGTAAGATATAGAGACGTGTTTTGAAGAACTATACCTTATTCGTAACAGATTGAATCAATGTTAACATGTCGCACTTGTCTCACAATATTTTCATTGATGAATCAATTACTAGGTCAAGGTTCACCAGAAGCAACCGATGAATTATGGTCATTAGCCAATGGTCCTCGTGCGATAGTAGATATGTACTCCGGTTGCTACTGTAATGATGTCAGATACCATGCTAAAGACAGAGAAAAGCATCGTCTAACTCAAAATAGTGGGATCATTGTGGAAGGGGTCCATGAGGGACATACAATTGAATTTTACGGTTACTTGTGTAATGTATGGGAAATTCATTATATGTATGGGCATCAGGTTGTTTTGTTCCAATGTCATTGGTATACACCGGTAGTAACAGGACAATGTGGACTGATGCACTTGCACAAGCATTGATATAAGAAGTCATTGGTACGATGAACACCCCTTTGTCCTACCAAGTCAAGTGAAGCAAGGCTTCTACGTGAATGATACAAAATATGGTGAACATTGGAAAGTTGTACAATGAGCTAAGCAAAGAGGAATATGGGATGTGCCAGAGTTGGATGATGTAGGACGCAATGATGTTAAATTGTCTGATCCTGATGATGTGTTTCAGTAGGAAGAATCCACCAGAGTTATACCAATCATTGAGGATGATCTAGTCATGTTCCCTTATGTAGGAATGAAATTTCTCCTGAAATTATTCTAAGTGATGGAGTTCTAAAACAACTCGAGCTAGAAGATGAGGGTGATTTGATCTTCGATGATGAAGATGAATGTGTTGGGGAGACTAATAATGATGAAGAAGAAGAGCTGCATGATCATTCTGATTCTGATATAGATCCTGATATAGAACCTTGATGTGATGACTTATTATTAATGAAGTAGGATTTTGTTAATGCATGTTGATATATTGATGATGATAGAATAAGATTTCAAATAAATTATTGTTATCAGCCTTTTTGTCATTTTTGTTAGTTATTATAAATGAGTTTTGTTTTATAAATGAATGCATAATCACTTATTGAATGGAAGAAGTCTGCAAGACTGTTGGTGGATACAGAAATGTGGATTTGTGAGGTTGGAATATGAAGCTCCAACTATAGGTATCAAGATTTACGACATCCTTTTCTATAGAATTTTTTAAAAACAACCAACGTGTAATTGTTAAAAATTTCATTCAATGCCTTACTTTCGATCAGAAGTTGGCCAAAATCATACATATAAACTTGATTCTTGATTTTATTACCTAAAAGTTGAAGGTAATTATTAAGAAATATATAAATCTACAATTTGATCATTCTTTATACATGATTCCAGCTGCCTTGATAGATACATATTCAACACCCACTCTCACTGCTTGCTTACCCAAGAATATCTTAGCAATGTATCTCAACAATTATTGAGGAGCTTCTTGCTTTCATCTTCAGGTAACCTTCTTCCTTGTTCCTCTATATATATGATGATAGTAAAGAAGAGATGCATCAATCAGTACACAATTTGATAAAACGGATTTAGCTTTATAATTGTATTTATTTTTCATGCAACAAAACAAAGGTTTTGCTTGCTATTACCTGCAAAACAAGTTTAAGAAGCATCAGAACATGGAAGAGGGAAAAGCATAAGAACATGCATGATATGTGGGAAAAGTAAAACTTGGAACTAAAACCCATATAGATGGGATAAGGCTTCAATGGTTCTGATAAATAGAATTAGGAGCACTCTAGATCAAATAAGGCTACAGTGATGATGGTGAGCATGCATGATACAAAATTATAATTCCATTGTCCAATTTACAAAGTCCAAAGCACAAGTTCACCAGAAATGCATACATGTGTCATATTTGCATAGCTAGCAAGATCAGAAAGATATGACAAGTTATGAAGACATAGTGAGTTGAGTAATGGTGGTAAGCAACAAGTGGTTGCTGGTTGATTTGATATAGTTCAATTAAACCCATAAAAAGCTATTAATCATTCGGTTCAACAATATGTGATGTGTGGAGTGCAGTGTGCATTTGCTACCGTGTCCTTAAATGTTGATTGTTGATGTGAATTCCTCATGCCATAATGCAAATAGTAGTCCTTACCCTTTAAAACACATTGACTTTTATCTAAGAACATTTTATGGAATTTTTCTTTTTGGGTAGAAATATTCTAAATACATGTACATATGATTCTCTCAGGAACCTGTTGCCTTCATGAGTGGAATGTTTGCGGGTCTTCTGAGGCTTGATTTGAATGATGATCCTCTTAAGGAATGGCTTATTAGGACTTTTGAAGCTTTTGGAACTACAGAGGAAGAGGTTGATGTGGAAAATTCTAAAGTTGAGGATGAACCTCAGGAAATAGAAATTGAATGAAGCTGATTATCTGTTCTTCTAAGACCATTATTTTGGTTGTCAAGCTATATATAAAGTTTATCTGTAGGCACAATATTTTGCAAATGTATAGCCCTTGCTTCTAATCAAATTTTAAAGTTCTGGCATCTATTGTTTCTGTGACTTGAGAGTTATGGTGGCCAATGACCATTCTGAACTCCACAACATCTTGTTTTAGCCACATTCTAACTACAACTGTAAAGTGAAAATAAAAGGCATCAATCATGTTTGTAAATAGCCACTTCTAAAATAAAGATGTGATCATGGATAACGGGAATTTCATGGGATGGATGTTTTAGTGTTGCTATTAGGTTTTTTGTTTTTTGCATTCATGATATCCAATTATTGGTAAATTTAATCATTAATTTTATCCAGTTATTGAGTGTGCCTTTTAGGCTCATGATTAAATTGATCTTGCCATTCAAAAAGCTGTTAGAGGATTCTTGGGAGAAAATGAGTTGTAGTTTATTCCTATGGCTGCTCTTTTTATTGATTATTGTTAATGCTATAGATTGGACAAATGAGATACAAGTGAAGAAAGAAGAAAGATCCATGGCATAAATAGTGGAAGGTGAAGAAGAAAGCAAATATTATGACCAATGCTTTTCATTGGTTATATATTGTTTATCATCTTTTTAGCAGTTTGCATTTAACTGTATAGCTAATATGTTTTGTGCTTGCCACTTGGTTAAATAGATTCTGAGAGCTATACTTTGAGTCATTGGTTCTAAGGGACGAGACTGTATAGTGAAAGATCAAACATTATAAGAATTCTCCTCTAAATGAAAGCTAGGCATGCCTCCCAAACGTGATATATTCTTGTATATCTGATGATTAACTAATCATTGCCATTTCGCTAGATTCCATCCATGCCTCCCAAACGTATTAGTATATTATCTACGACCACTAGTCGACCTGCACATAGGTGTGCCTACCCTCTCTACCCAGTCAGACATGCCTACACTGGTAGCGTCTACAACCCATAGTAGCACCAACAGTGTAGGTAAGTGATATTTAAATCTAATACATTCACACACATATATACACACAGCGTAGCTAAGTTACATGTCTTTCTTGGTCTTGGCCAGGTTCAAATCAGAAATGGTACGTGGTAAGTCACACAGGAAGGAAACTGCACTGCTTTTAAAAGAGAATGGAGGCCAAAAGCTCCTGGTAGTAGTTCCTGATGGGGTCAATGTACCAATTGGGCACTGTACGAACAAGGTGGCTAGTTAAATTGGGATAGAAATTCAATTGTCGGCACCTGTTGAAGGAGTGATGGTGTGGGATCAAATTGATGGTGGGACTAAGACTTCCATCATACAGGCAATCCGAGTAATTACATATTGGATCCATTTAAATTATTCATTTATAGAAGTAGTGTTCTTATATTTGAGTACTTAATACTATGGTCAAAATGGCATTAACCATGTATGCAGGATAAATTTGATATTACAAGGTATGACAAGAATCCAAATGTAAAAGCAATAATCAATAGGAAGTGCCAGGAGAGGCATAGGGATTGGCACTATGACATGAGGAAATACTACTTACAGCTGCCGGAGGATGGTGTTAACCCATATAACAAGCCTTTACAAGGTGTTACGAAGCAAGCGTGGAGGTGTCTAATTGATGTCGCTTAGAAGGATCAGGAATTCTTGGTAATATTTATAAATTTTTCTGTTTATTTTATTCAATATCAAATAGATTAATACTGAAATTATATTCTAGAAATGATGTGAGAAATATTGTGAAAACTGGAAGCACTTACCTTACAATCATACCATGAGGTCAAGATCCTTTCCAGCTACAATGTCGATTAAGGTGGCCCGAATTAAAGGTCCCATACATCTTACTTCTGAGTATGATGTATACATATATTAACTAATGCTTTAAAAGTAATGGAATTAGGCGGCCGAGAATAATGGTGAGAGGCCCCATATTGCAGACTTTTTTAAGGAGTCTCATTAGAGAAAGAGGGTAAATGATTAGATAACCCCGGTGTGTGCTAAACATGTACATCTGACAAAAGACGGTCATTACTTATTACATTTATCTTTATTCCCTCACATATTACTATTTGGGAAAAGAACCTAATTGCTTAAATCTTAAGTTGGATGACAAGAGCAGTTCAAAAAGCTTTGCACCTAAAGTTCTCAGACAAAGTCATCCTAGGAGATGACGCAGGAAAAAATGGCTATTCAGGTGCTTGGGAACAAGCGAGGGTACATGCGGGGATTCAGAGTCGGCCCAAAGCCCTCTAACTACTCCTCACGAACTTACACTGTATCATGGGCATAGGATCAAGCCATGTAAACCCTCAGAGAGGAGTTGGATTCACTTAGAGGACCAACCCAGACCCAACAAGCACAAATTGAGGCAAAGAATAAGAAGTATGCCAATCTCGAGTCCTAAGTGCAGGTGTAGGTGGAGCAGATGATCAGGAACATGCTTGCAACTGGTGGAGTGGTGCAATCATCTGGTGGCAACCAACAATCCACTCTCTTAGTTAGTACATGTAGGTTGTTCATAACCTTATTCTTTCATCAAATTTGAAAGCGTTATTCAAAAAAACCTGGAATATTTAAAGTTTCAAACACTCATTGCATACCCAATAAAGTTTCAAATATAATTGTTACAATAATAAAAGTTAACAACCCCGTGGAAAATGGAAACTCGTAAAGTTTAAAAATAAACAACAACCCGCCATTAAGTTTAAACATTATTCTCATAAGAACAGAAAAAAATTCAAATACTGAAAGAAAGCCCATAAAGACTATCCAAGCAATTTGTAATGTCTTCCATTTGATAATGTTTGGAAAAGGCTACAAAAGTTGCACTTTTTTGTTTTTTCTTTATTTTTTCTCTGTTCTCTCTATTTTAAAGAAAAAAGATTACCCACAGGAGTTGATGTGATTACTTTAATGATATGCAGATGTCAAGGAATCTTCTCCAAGTGATCTAGTCTCTTCAAATTTGTTTCCTAGTGAACGAAGTTCATCATTTTATCCTAAAGTTAGAACTATTATTGAAAAAGCAAGAAGAACAAATGGGCTCTTCCATAAACCCAAAAAACTTACGTTTAGACGATGAGGAAGAGAAACATTAGATGGATTGAGGTAACTTATTCTCATCAAATAAACTACATTTGAAACACAACTAGAGAGGAGTGCTGATAAAAATGGGATACGTTCCATTCCCAATTTTCTTATGGGTCCCATGTCTGAAAAGATCGCTCTTTATGATCTCACATGGGCTGGCTCCTCATATGTAAGTTAAGGTTGAGCATACTCCATCTATTATAGATTATTGGGTGAAGTGAGCCTCCTTAATCTTGAAGTATTAAAAAAAAACAGTTGGCCAATTTGGTGGGGCAATGTTTCAACTACTGCAAGAATGATTTGAGTGTGGAAAAAGTGAGAATGACATAAGCAATGTCAGTGTATTACCATCTACACATGAGACAACTTTCATAGTCTCTTATTTGGTTGTAGCCTTGTAGAGAGAGTGGAGGCAATGGATTTAGTGCATCTGGAAGAAAATGTGAAGAGACGAGGGATGAACTTTCAAAGTCTTATGTACTTTTATTTGGGCTACTGCAACCATTTTTATATGAGGATTTACCAACAACTCTTAAACCTCTGCATTTTCTTCTTCAGGGGGAACTTCCTTACATGGTGTAATTGCTCCAGTAATCCCCGCAAGGTGCTCTTTTAATCTTGTGATGCCACCCCCTTTAACTAATTTGTCACAATGCAAGCATCTGATATAATTTCTATTTGTTGAATCTATGGTCCCATGATTCCATGCTGCATCATCAGACAGAACAGGTGTTGAACTATTTATTGAAGCCTGTAATGATGATGCTATACTTGAATAATCTGTATCTAATGTGAAATGTAGATGTGATGCTTGCTATGGTTGAGTATCTTGAGGAACTTTATTAGAAAGATAAGTTTTGTTGTGCCATATTTGATTGAAAACTGACAACTTTGATCTAAATGTTAAGGAGTAGCTCTACTCATTAATGTATGATAGTTCCTATCATGGTTTAAGTATTCATTTGTTTAAATGGAACATAGGTAGTCATCTTTCTAAGTGTTTATCAGGAAGAGGACACTTATTATCTAGAAGTCCATCAGAGGGATTGAGGTTTTCTTTAGGTTCTGCCCTCATTTTGCTTTCTATGGTCTTCATGGTTGTACATCTAGAATGATTACTTCAAACCGATCATGTGTAAGCTCTAAGTGCTTTTTTGATCATCATGCCCCAATCAGATATGTTATCTTTATTCTATTTTTTTTATTTTTTCTCATTTTCATATGAAAAGGAAAGCCCATTTAGATAAGTCTTTGACTTTTCCCTTTATCTTGTGCTTTCTTTGTTTACTGGTGTATCTTTGTAATGTATGTTACTGAATTACTAATCATATGGGTTCTTTGGATTTTCACTTGTGTACTGAATTACTGATTATGGGTAGTGTAAATTTCTAGAGATTTGTCTTCTTTTTACAAGTTTGTGGCTGGTATACTTAATGCACATATGACTTTACCTATAACAGTTAGATACAGTCCCCTATGCTATAGGATAATGACCTTAACATTTGAGTAGGCCTAAGGTCTTGATTTAAACAAATATGTCAAATGGCCCAATGGTAGTGGGTCATATGGTTTATAGGGGCTCCTCTATTCAAGGAGTGGAGGTCACATAATTAAGTTGAAGTTTTGTAATGGTGAATTTCATTCAGCCTAATTTTGTTGTGGTGGACACAATTAATTTTTGTAATGGATCTGCACAGTGAGTGGAGAGTTGCACATGGTTTGGCCAGTTGGCACAAGGGAGAAGAAGAAGATAAGTAAATAAGAAGAATGTAAAAAAGAAGAAAATGTGCTATTGCTGTGTTTGGTAAAGGAAAAAGAAGATGAAAAAGGAAGAGATTAAATTTGTCATTCTTAAAGGAAGATATTAAAACTTGAAAAGGACAATCTTTTTTTTTTTGTTTTTTGTTTTGATGCTAACAGTTGTAATTTTCAATGAGGCATGAATTATATATTAGTTATGTTTACTTTATAATATGGCTATATCATTTATGTTCCTTTAATGATATACAAGTTTCAATTATCTGGCAGATTAGCAATGGATATGGATCATAGAGATGCAATTGCAGGGCTATTTTCGTTTTGCTAAAATGTTTGACCACACTAGACTTTTGGGGGATGTTAAGTTGGACATTTGTAGTAATTTTTGTATACATATTGACATTTGTAGTACGGTAGACTTTATCATGTATATCTATTTGAATGGTTGTTAGTTTGAATTAAATTTGGGATTTTGGATGTTGATGTTTACTTGAGATGAAATCAGATAGCTTCATCTTTTTGAAATTGAAAATAGGTCATGCAGTATGTATGGACTTAGAAACAGGTGCACCATTTAAAAAAAAATTACATTTAGCCATGAACATAATTCGTCCCAAAAGTTACCTTTTGGGACGAACACGCTCTTCCCAAAAGGTTTTTCCCAACAAAATCATTCTTCCCTAGAAACGTTTTCGGATATATCTACAGTCATCATCATCATCAAAGCCTTATCCCAACCATGTAGGGGTCGGCTACATGAATTCTATTTCTCCATTCCGTTCTATTTTGAGCTAAATCTTTCGATAAGTGCAACTTCTTCAAATCTGAATTAATGACTTCCATCCACGTTTTCTTCGGCCTACCCCTACCTCTTAATGGACCCTCCACCTGTATATCCAAACTTTTTCTCACCGGTGCCATTACCGGCCTACGCTCCACATGCCTAAACCATCTTAAACGAGTTTCTCTAATCTTATCTCCTATTGGTGCTACCCCTAAATGTTCTCGAAAGCGCTCATTTCTAATTTTATCTTTCCTAGTTTTACCACACATCCACCTAAGCATTCTCATTTCCGCTACATCCATCTTATGAATATGGGTCTTCTTAATTGGCCAACATTCTACTTCATATGTCATAGCTGGTCTAACCACTGTCCTGTAAAATTTTCCCTTCAATTTTGTTAACATTTGTCTATCACAAAGTACTCCCGAAGCTAGTCTCCACTTCAGCCATCCAGCTCTTATTCTATGCTCCACATCTTCGTCAATCTCCCCATCATTACTAATCATCGAGCCTAGGTACCGAAAAGAATCTTTACGTGGTATCTACAGTATTGCTTAAAAATGTTTTTGGCGACATTTACTTATTATTTGCCGGCAATAGTTGTCATAGCAAAAGGTTAGTCTAAAGGTCAACCCCCTCTTACTATTTAGCGACGTCAGAAGATACTGCGACAGAAATTAGTCACGAAATCATTATCGCAAAAGGTGTACTTTTCAATGACGAATATCATAGTTGTCGCTATAGGACTTCCCAGACCAAGGTTATGTAATGAAATGGCGACGATTTTGTAGTCGTCGTGAAAAGTTTTAGCAATGATAGTAGTTGTTTGCGCGACGAACAATGTTGTCGCCAAAACTAATTTTTCTTGTAGTGAGGTCTGGTATAGCCTTCCTCAACAATATCCCAGACAGTATCATTAATGGACTTCAAATAGCCAATAATTCTCACTTTCCATTAGGCATAGTTAGATCCATCCAACAGTTGTAACTTGTTAGTAGATGTGCCTTCACGGTTACTGAATTCCAGTATAGAAATCACGATAGATATAGACAGTATTTGTGTACCCTCTCTGAAACTAATTGAACAATCATTTTAGATCTAGATTTCTAAACCGTAGTTCTAATTTTATATGCAGCAGAAGAAATTAACAAACTAGTATATCAATCAACCACGTAAAGACAAGAGGCACAAGATTTTTAGCTAGAAAACCTAAACTAGAAAAAAACCATGAGTTCACACTGGACCAACAATCAAGCACTATAAATCACATAGTTATAAGAGATATACTCACAACCCTCTTTTGGTTCTTACGCAACATAAGGACAGCAATTCTTATTGCACAGCTTCATATTGCAACAATGTCATACCGTCCTCTACACTAAATTCAATCTACACTTGACTCCTAAGACTTTCTTCTATAAGAGGTGTAGAAGAGACAACTCTCTATAACAAATCTTCAACCCAATCTCTCCAATGAAATCTCTAAAGAAAAAGTGATCTTCAATGTGTAATCTCCACTTAGAATTATGAAATCTGTGTATTAGGGTTGAGAGGGGAACCCTTTAAATAACCCATAATTTATGTACAAAAAAAGTACTCCTTATAGAATAAAAACTACCAGTCCTGGCACAAACAGATAACAATTTTGTATTAGGAAAGTGGATTTTCTCCTCCAGGGCCCTTATGCATGTAAGCGAGCCCGCTCGAGCATGTGCTATACGCTTTCAGTGGCTTGAACACGAACTCAAAGGGCTCTCACATAGGTGTTTCTATCTTGTGCACTCGAGCACGTGCTTTATTTTCTGAATTCTTCATGCGAACCAAAATTTATTCTAAAAAAATATAAAATACAATTCAATGGGCCCAAAGTTTTGTCCAACCCATGAATTAGCCAATTACAAAAATCCTTACACTTCCTCTTTCTCTCTCCCCTTCTCCCTCTCCCTCCTCATTGTTCTCTCTCTCACCTAACCCCTCCCCACCCCTCTGCCCCTCTCTCTCTCTCTCTCTCTCTCTCTCTCTCTCTCCTCTCTGTGTCCCCCTTCCCCTCTTTCCATTGTTCGAGTGGATAGAGGTTGAGGGAGAAAAAGAAAAGATAGGGGCAGTGGGGTGGGGAGGAGGCAGAAGAGGGAGACGGTGGGGAGAGAGTGTGAGAAAGAGAGAGGGAGGAGGGGAGAGGGAAAGGGGGAGAGAGAGGGGGAGGTGGGGGAGGAGAGAGAGAACAGTGAGGGGGAGGGAGAGGGGAGCCGGGGAAGGGAAGAGAGAGAGTGGGGAGGAGAAGCAGAGGAGGGGGTACTCCTCCATCGCTACCACCACCGATCATCGCTGGAGCCAGAAGAGGAGGGGGTGGTGAGGAAGTGGATAGAGAGGGGAGGAGGATGGGGGCATTTTGGTACTTTCACTGGAATTTTCTTTTTCTTAAACTCTTGAGTGGGAAGATATATTTTTTGAGTGCCAATAACAAGCCTCTTGTTCTTTGAATTTGGCCTTTGATTGGATCCGTTTTCCCTTTTGCCACCACAATTATAAGGAACTAGAGCTTCACGGTTATATTGCTACATAGCCCCATCATTTTTTAATCCCTAGCCCTATTTTTATTCAAATCAGGGGGGAACCACAGCAAGTGATATGGATGTAGTCGCCCTAAGTAGTTTTGCAATATCTCTTAAAGGGCGAGGGCCCATTTTGCCCGAGCCCCAGGTCAGCACCAACTCCCACTCCAGGCCCAACTTCATAACACCCCAACCCCAGCACTATTCTCCTTGGAAACCATCTTCATTCCCGTCAAAGACCCATGTACAATATCGATATCCCTTTTTATTCTCTCCATCGTAAAAACCATACCCTTTTTTCAATCAATCTCATCATCGTCTCAGTCACTCAAAGAAACATCAAACAATTCTCATCCTGTCATCCTCTCTTCATCTCTGGGTTCTAGATGAAACATGCTGCCTGTTCCAAGGTTTCTGCATTTTCTGCAATGATTCTCAAAATTCTGGTTAGTGGTTTACTACATTTTCCATTTTCTTTTCTTTCTTCTATTCTTTTACCCTGTGATTATGTTGTTTCTTGGGTACTGTTATAAGTTCCTTCTTTTTCTACAAGATTTGGTCCTTGGGCGTGTTTTCTCCCATTAGACTTTGTGGGAAACCATTTCATTTCAAAATGGCATCTTTCTTTCTTTCTTTCTTCTTTTGCTTCTTTATTTGTTCTTGGTATTTCCATGATGCTGCTTTGGTTTTTTAAACATGCAGGGATTGGCTTCTTTGGTCCACCCTATAGTTGGGCAATTTATTATTTAAATCAAATTGAGGAAGCTTTTGTCTAAAGATGAAAAAAAGGAATTAGGTGATTCCAAATCTCTATCCAAATGGCCAAACTTACCCTAAATCTTGCCTGAAATTATGCACAGTGTATGTTGGTGTTGCCATTTGTATCAAGAATGATGGTATTTGAGAAGTCCTCTAACATATACCATTTTATGCATAATTTAGGAAGTTTTAAGAATGTATGCACTAGAAAATCTCTTCATTTATTTGAAAATCATAGTAGTGTTTTCATGAAAATTTCATTCAAAATTAGTCACTTTTTCATAAAATCATGAAATTCTCCATTTTGGATTTCTATTTTTAGAAAGAGTTTTCAAAATCATATCTTCACATAAAATGAAAAGTATTTTTAACATCATTGAGTAGTTTAAATCAACACTAATGAAATGACAATAATGCTAGCCACACTTCCCATCTCATAACTCATCTCATATCTCACAACTGTCCTATATGGCAGTTTCCCTCTCCCTCATCTTTACAATGTTAAAAGCAAAATAAGTTAATTAGGCCTGCCACATATGACAGTTGTGAGATGAGTTGTGAGAAAGGGAGTGTGGCTAGTATTATTGATGAAATGATGTAATTGTCATCATTGTATGTGAATTGGGCCCACATTAGCACAATTGTGACTTTAGGTCATAATTGTTATTTTTAATGAAAATCACTTTTGTGTGTAGAAAAATTGAAGGGACCCATGTCAAATCTTGAATCCAAGGAATAAAATTTGAAGAAATCCAAAGAAAGAATTGAAGTGAAATTGAAGAGAAGAGATTTGATAATCGATTGGACCCCACGAACATGTGCATTAATTTATAAATGCAAGCCATGCTCAAGGGAGGAAATAAGTGACATGAGGGACGTTCACATCACATGGAATTTGAGTTCAAACTGTTGCCAAGTTATGTCCTCTTTATCTACAAAGATTCAAAATCAAAACAATAAAGAGATATATTTAAAAAGAGGGGAAAGCGGCTTAACAAAGAGATAAACTTGGAGAAATTGTAGTACACTTGAGACATTCCCAGCCCACTACTCTTAAATTAAAGCATTTGGAAGAACTATCAAAAGCACATCATGGAAACTAAAATCAAATCAAAAGTGGACCATGATCATGTGAATCCTGTCAATGGGAGGTTGGATTGTTTACAATCCGGCCACGTTGGAGAAGTTCAGTTACACAAAGATCTGGAAAGTAGGCACTTGTGATTCAAACTAGCCCATTCCTTGTTCAAACAATGACTCGAAAGAAAAGAAAAAAAAATCATTGGTGAGAAGACCAATTTTTTCTCTCTCATAGACACCTATCTCCACTTCACAGCTGCATCATAACCGCCCCCATCATCTCCCTCTCTCTGATATATGCATACACCACGTTTTACACAGAGTGGATTCCAGAGACCCATTCCGCACGTCCAAACCCGTCTTCAGCCCATCTTCAATCCACGACCCACCATCCTCTCCATCTCTCATCATCCCACGCCCAATCCAAGGGCGGTTCGGCTGGATTCATCCATCATCTATTCATTCTTTCTCCACATCTCTTCCTCCTTGGTGTATGTTGGCGAAGATCAAAAGATGATATGTTCTACTGTGTGGGCACTCCCTTGGCTTGGTATTTCATGTATCTAAAGTAGAAGTGAGTTTTATTTTTAGATTGGATATTTCTGATTTCTTGTTCATGTCTTAGTGATGTGCAATGGATTAAATAAAGATTTGTAAGTTGTAGTAATTTATTTTACTAGATTCATATACTCTATTTATGTGGGGGTGACAGCCATGTTCGGAAGTGTAATTCAAGAGTTGTCCCTAATCCTAAGCATAGAGTTTGTGATTCAAAAATTGATAATCTAAAATCCATATTCTTATTGTCTTTTTATTTTATGTTTCTGAATTTTATTTTAATGCAATTTATTTATATGTCAGGTTTGATGCCTTTTATGGTTTTGCAATCTTTAGATTAGGAACATTTTAGATTCGGATTCTTAGATTAGGGTTTTTATTTTGGATTATAATTTTTATTTGGACTTGTAATTAAATTTCAATTTTAGTTGGTAGATATTTATTTTATGGATTTTATTTGGTTATTATTAGTTTTCAATTAAGATAGGCTTTTTGCGATTTCAAACTCCCAGTGGATTTGACCCTATACTACAAGAAAATGAGCCTATAACGGCAGAAATATAGTGCCCCTAAAAGTTTATAAACTGCTGTGAAAAGGATACAGCAGCAGACAAACGTCTGCCACTATATTTGTCACTAATGCTTGTGTCGCTAAAGATAAAAGACCAATAACAACAAAAAAATGTCTGCCACTAAAAGATTACAATAGCGGCAGAAATAAAAGTCTGCTGCTAAAAGTTATAACGAAATAATGACTTCTATTAGTTTCAGCGGCAAAAATTATAACATTAGTGACATTTTTTATCTGCTGCTGTTAATTGTTTTAGCAGCGGTTTGTTCTATCTGCCGGTAAGACAATTTTTTTTGGAAAAAAAAGACGCACACAAATCCTAGTAGAAGCGAGTGCCATTAGAAAAACCTATATAGATATATATATATATATATATAGCTATTTAAGGTGTATTGATTGTGTATTAGTAGGGTTCAAGTTGTGTTTGAAAACCAACTCGAGTGAAATTTGCAGTGTTTTTAACCCGTGTCGCCTCATATGTCTCTAGTACTTTATATGTTACTAAATTATCATTACAACAATATGCACTTTTGGCGACTTTATTTACCGACGCTTTTATAATTTCATCGCTAAAAACTATTATTTACCGATGCACATAAGTTTTGTCGGTAAAAATTAGAAATTTACCGATGTTTCAAATAAAATGTCGGTAAAAGTTAACTTTTACCGATGCTTTTTGTAAAGCGTCGGTAAAAATTAACTTTTGTCGACGCTTTTAATTTTTGTCGTTAATAGTATCACACTTTTACCGATCTAAAATTGTGGACGTTGGTAAAGTTACAGAATGTTTTGCTCAACATGGAAAATTTTTTGGCCGACGAATTTTTAAGTCGGTAAAAGTTGAATTTTACCAACGCTTTTTGTAGTCGTCGGTAAAAATTAAATTTTACTGACGAAAATAGTTTACGTTGGTAAAAGTTTTAAAAATTTTTATGATTAACATTTGCCGACGAAATTGTAGATTTGGCAACAAAAATTAATCGTCGGTAAATTTTACCGACGAAAATGGTTTACGTCGGTAAAAGGTTTGAAAATTTTTATGATTAACATTTGCCGACGAAATGCTAGATTTGGCAACAAAAATTAATCGTTGGTAAATTTTACCGACGAAAATGGTTTACGTCGGTAAAAGTTTTGAAAATTTTTATGATTAACATTTGCCGACAAAATGTTAGATTTGGCGATGAAAATTAATCGTCGGTAAATTTTACTGACGAAAATGGTTTACGTCGGTAAAAGTTTTGAAAATTTTATGATTAACATTTGCCGACGAAATGTTAGATTTGGCGACGAAAATTAATCGTCAGTAAATTTTACCGACGAAAATGGTTTATGTTGGTAAAAGTTTTGAAAATTTTTATGATTAACATTTGCTGACGAAATGTTAGATTTGGCGACGAAAATTAATCGTCGGTAAATTTTACCGACGAAAACGGTTTACGTTGGTAAAAGTTTTGAAAATTTTTATGATTAACATTTGCCGACGAAATGTTAGATTTGGCGACGAAAATTAATCGTCAGTAAATTTTACAGACGAAAATGGTTTACGTCGGTGAAAGTTTTGAAATTTTTATGATTAAAATTTGCCAACGAAATGTTAGATTTGGCAACGAAAATTAATCGTCGGTAAATTTTACCGACGAAAATGGTTTACGTCCGTAAAAGTTTTGAAAATTTTTATGATTAACATTTGCTGATGAAATGTTAGATTTAGCGACGAAAATTAATCGTCGGTAAATTTTACCGACGAAAACGGTTTACGTTGGTAAAAGTTTTGAAAATTTTTATGATTAACATTTGCAGACGAAATCGTAGATTTGGTGACGAAAATTAATCGTCGGTAAAAACTACCACCTTTTTCATTCCCCCAGCCCTAAATCAATTTTGCTCTCACACTCTCTGACCTCTCGCTCTCGTTCTCGCCCCCAAATTCCTCTCTCTCTCTCTGCTCTCTTTTTCTCACTCTCTCTAATCTCTCGGTTTCTCTGATCTCTCTCTCGCTCTCTCCAATCTCGCTGTTCTCTCTGTCTCTCGCTCTGTCTCTGCTTTCTCTCTCTGTCTCTCGCTCTCTGCCTCTGCTTTCTCTCGCTCTCTCTGCTCTCTCTCTCTCCGATCTCTCTCTGCTTACTCTCTGCTCTCTCTCTTTCCGATCTCTCTCTCTGCTTACTCTCTGCTCTCTCTCTCCGATCTGCGACCCGCTGCCGCTGTCTTTGCAATCTGCTGCCGATGCCGCTGTAATCCGCTGCCAGTGCCGCTGTACTCCGTTGTCTCTACAATTTTTTCAGGCTTCTGTGTTTTCAGCAAAAACTTCACTCTGCTCATCTTTCTACATTTTTTTATTTTTTTTGGATTTTCTTTATTATTCGGCGTTCTAGATTTTCTATGTGAGTTCATGTGGGGGTTTAACATACTGAATCGGCCATATCCCAAACCCACTAACCAATCCCACTCCCAGACCTCCATTGAAACACAACCAATGCCTCTGCCATTGCCCGACGCCCTTTCACCCTCAACCAGACCTCAAGCCCTTTATCTCTCTCAGCATCCCCCAAACCTAGAGCAAAAAAAAAAAAAACCCCAAAAAGCACCACTACCCCTCGAAATCCAACCCAGGCTGGTCCCGTTCAGCGACCCTTGATTTCCATCGGCAAACCTAAACTCATCAACCCCATCGCCAACTAAAACCCACTCTCTACATCCATTCCACCCCATATATCTTGCCCAGTGTTAAATTAGAAGAAATTTGTTACTTTCAGCAGTTTGGGTCATTTATTTATTTTTGATGAGGTGGGTATTTATTTTTCTGAGACGAACCCTAATAGCACCCTTCTATTCCTGTCTTTGCCTCTACCAAAACCTCTCCAGTTCTCCTTTAACTTGCACAATCTTCTACAGGATTAAGCACATAGGCTATCTGGAAAGATGGATATCCCCAACAAAGATAGAAAGAATTGTATACAATTATGATGTGCTAAGTTTCTTGGAAAATCATAATATAGGCACTAGCTAAAGGCACTGAATGACTTATGTCTTGCCACCATTTAATTTTCTAGGCACATCCATGAAATAGAAAAATTTTATTGAATTCTATGTGTGGTTGTGTCTGTTTTAAACAGAATGTAAAGTCTTTATTCATTTATTCATCAAAACTGCATAGATGCATATGCCTCCTGATGCTCATTGAAACCACTGACTTAAAATTGAAAACTGGGTGTTTTTTTTTCTTTTTTTTAAGAGTAAGGTTTTGAAAAAAAAGAAGTGGATGGAAAGAGAAGCAATGTAGTGGGATTCTGATGAGCTTGATCATCAATAACAAATGTTCCAAAAATTTCTAATGACTTGCATCATAGGCTAGGTGGGGCATAGAATGTAGCATCTCAGATACTTGAGGAGTGGAAGATTCAAAATAGTGAGTTGCACAAAAATCATAACCATGTTCTTCTCTATCACAAAATCCTCTCACTCAAAGGACTTGTTTGTTTAGATGCCATTGAAGAGGAAATGGCATTAGCATGAGTCCTTCCTCTAGTACGTTGAAACTACCAAATTCTAGCCATCTCAAAGTCATCGATTGTGTACATTCATCCTCTTGAGCAAAGCTCACATGTTTAGATGTTCTTTCCTGTGGATTGTAGTGTACATACACATACACACACAGACGTATATGTAAATGTTAGTGGCCTCCTTTGCATTTAAGATTTTT
This sequence comes from Sextonia rubra, assembly GCA_037013555.1. Classification (NCBI taxonomy): domain Eukaryota; kingdom Viridiplantae; phylum Streptophyta; class Magnoliopsida; order Laurales; family Lauraceae; genus Sextonia; species Sextonia rubra. The sequence continues at coordinate 92,578,274 of JASUAD010000001.1, forward strand.
TTTTTTCAGAATATTCTATCCTTTCTAATTCATCGAAGCATTCTACTTAAATCACACTGCTTAATGCGTATGTGAATTTCCCCAACATTGCCAGTGGAGTGAGTACTACGGAAGAATGATTGGCTGTGTGTTCTATTGCAAATTTGGGATTGTTTTATTCACAGGCTGATGGATGATTTAGTTTAATGAATTTCCTTTTACTAAAAAAAACAAAACAAAGAAATCCTCATGGTTGGGAAGCTGTAGGGGACTCCGAATCCTACCCACATTAATAGGAAGCACATGCTACACAAACTCCCCAACATAGCATAAGTTTGTTTTCTGAAAATGATTTGTTGGATGGTCAAATTTCATTGCTAGACTTTTTTGAAGAAATTGTTGCTAATAACTTTAAATTGTACAAACATGCCTTTGAAGAAATTGTTGCTAATAACTTTGAAGAAAATGCATGATTGAAGAGTATGAAATCCAAAAATAAGTTTTCTTCGCCCTCAGCTGTGTATATTTTGTGTGGATGAAGAAGCTTTCTTATGTGGATATGGGGAAAAATGAAGTATCAGATACCAAATGTTAAGAATATCTTGCCATTTTTGAGGAATCAGGTATATCATTGAACACGAATGTAGCAACAGAGAATCAACATATAAGTATATTATGCATTTGAACCCATGCTATCATGGGACTAGAGGAACTATCTTCTAGATTCTGGGTTCATTTTTACCCTCAAGATTCCCAAAAATGAATAAATTGCATTGCTTCCAAATTAGAAAAGAGCTAAAATATTATATAAATACATGTTTATGATCTTATATTTGTAATTTAATTTATTGGAAAGGTTCTAATGTTATTTTTTGTCATTACAGATTGATGGACGATTTGGGTTCGGTTGTAGACTTGAAGGAGTGTTTTATTTTCATTTTAGTGTATTTTGTATTTGAATTTGTATGTTGGATATTTATATGGGACTGTATCATTGTAATATTTGTTAAATGAGATAAATGACTTAATGAAAATGGTGATGGTTGTTTGTTTATTTAGCAATTTTTGTATGAATGGACTTATTATGTTAAATACAAGTATATGAATAGATTTATATTTGATATAAGTATAAACAGGTTTATTGAAAGACTATAACAAAAAAACAGTTATTATATTTAAAAAAAATTAAACTATTGCCAATGAAAAATGACTTTTGCCGACATTTTTTAACGTTGGCAATAGTAAATCAATTTTTTTAAAAAATATATATTGCCAACGTTTTTAAAACGTTGGCAAAAGTCATTTAAAATTTTAAAAGATAAATATATTGCCGACGTTGAAAATTCATCGGTAAAAGTTAAATGGAAATTAAAATTAAATAAAATGACTTTTACCGACGTTTAAAAACGTCGGTAAAATGAGATTTTTAAATTTAGTAAATACGAGAAATTATTTACCAACGTAAAATTTTCGTCGGTAAAAGTGAAATTAAAAATTAAAATTAAATAGAATGATTTTTACCGATGTTTTTTAACGTCGGTAAATGTATATTTTATCGTCGGTAAATATAATTTTTGCCGACGTTTTTTGAAATCGTTGATAAAGTGTTTTGCTGACGTTTCTTTACCGACGTTCTGGCACCGAAAATATTTTCATCGGTAAAATTTTTTACCGACATTTTGTAGCATTTTTGCGACGAAATTTTTCGTAGCTAAATATTTGATTTCTTGTAGTGTATTATTCCTTAAATTTATTTAATGTTAGTGGTAGTAAGGAGTGACATTTTTCTAAACATCATGAATTCAAAACTAGTATTTCTCAAAAAAAAATAATAATAAAGTACCCACTAATTAACTTGACTTGACCTGTGTTTGTCATGGGCAAGTTTGACATGAAAAGGCCTCAAGCCATTTTTGATAAGTGGCAATGCTAAAGCATCATTAGAAATGTCTTTGAATATTAGTTAAAGAGCATTGAGAAACTTGTGGTAATTTATGCTGCTAGATTGCATGATTTAGTGGATTTGATGACTAATAAAAACATTAATCAATCAAAATAATACATGCTTACGTAATATATAAAGACAAAAATACCTGAAATCTTGTTGGTAAGTCAATGATGCAGATATGCAAGAATGATCTTGAAGTTGATGCAAACTCTCCTCTTTTATGCTCCAATCTAGCAAGTGATTTTCATGTGATTTACTTTATAATTCTATATGCCACAAGTGAGAATTTTCTGCCCATTAGAATCATATGAAAACCAATTGGTAAATTTAGCCGCTCCTATTGTGGATCAAAAAGCTGTTTCAACACCAATAGACTTGTTAATCGGCCTTCTCTCTTTGTATAAAAATTTACTTTTGAAAACTGAATTTTTTATATAAAGGGAGGAACATATAGATCTGCAGGATAAAATTTGTGGCAGCAAGAAATGGGCATGCCTCAACCAATGTGGCCATATTTTACATACATCCTTTTCTCCTATCTAGCTTCAATCTTCTTGGTATACAAAGATGTGACCTAATTTCACAAATTATGCTTCTTCCATGCTCTGGCAGCAAAGACGTCACTGTATAAATCCTCATATGAACTATTTAGTCTAAACAACTTTCGCATTTCAATATAACAAAATAACTTGTATAACAAGACCGAGCCATAAGAATAAACTCTGTGACAGACTCTATTCACAAGTAGAAAATATGATCGATACATTGGTATTAAGCATTGTCATTCTTGTCTTTCATACATGAAATTTCATGCTTTCAATTGCACTGAATTTACACCCAATTTGTATGCCAACTTGAAACATAGAAGAGTAGGAACACTCAACACACAGAACAAGTACAGCTCCAAATCTATAATCAGAATAGTGAAAGAAAAAGAACTACCATTTTCTACAGATCATAAGTATGCAGCATTCTTTTCAAATTTGAAAACACCGAAATCACACCCAGCCGCTCTACAGATCAAATTCACAGAGCTTGTGAACAGAAAATCATCTAACCATCTTCTGAATTCAAAATTAAAAACCAGGAATCTCAAACAACATACCGGCCATTGCCGCAACTTGCTCTTCTGTCAGTTTCGCAGTGAATCCTCTGAAACCTTGTCCGTAACTGTAAATATGGGACGCTTGTGCTTTCTCCATACTATCTGAAACCAACGTTTGGGGGAAATAAATTGACGGAAAGAGCATAAAAAAGAAACAACCCAATTCCCCAAAAACAGAGTAGAGAGTTCAAGTAGAGCTTTGACAAACCTTCCTTGATGGACAGCGCTAAGCAATTGGTGGTTTTACATCAAAATCTCATCTGGGGTAGCATTAGTTTTGCTCCTCATGTAAACAACATACACCTACAATGACCAGAAGCAGTGGAAAACACTAAAATTGATTGAACTAAGAGATTCCAGAACGTACATGCCTTGAAAAACCCACTGAAATTGCAATTCTCACCTGAGAAGCAAAGCTGGACTTCACTGTTGCAACAAGAACATAAAGGAACGATGCAGAATCTTGTTTAGCCTCAAAAGAGCCATCTGTCAACAGAAACAGAGAGAGAGAGAGAGAGAGAGAGAGAGAGAGAATAGGAGTTTTGTTGCTTGTGTGGTGCGCATATAAGAGCCTGAGAGCATGTAGAGTATACACTAGTGTAAGATGCATTGGATGTCCACCATAAAGTGGATACATATTGCTTCTATAGATGGGGCTATCCAATTGCGACAAACTAGACACTGAAACACAGATCTATTTACTTGATGGCCTCTTGTAGAATCTCTTAGATCATTCAAGCCAAAAAACATTATCTCAAATAAACATACCGATGGACCATACAACAGAGATCCATAGAAACCAAACATGAATAAAACAAAATGGAAAATACACATCAAAGAACTCATGTGGATCATCATGGAACATACCCATCAAAGAACTCATTTGGATCATCTATTGCATACATCAAAGAGGTATCCAGACACATATATCTAGATCAAAACTACACCCCCTCCATGTCTTCAAATTGGATAAATAACCAGATGGAGCAAACCCACAGAACAAGAGTTCAAACCAGGGTAAAGATAAAACTGTGAGTCTGTGACTGTGGAATTGAATGTGAAATAGAGAAAGGATAAAGCAAAATGACGTCTCTTGGGCATCTTTCTCTTAAACAAATGCAAATAAGGACGCCTGGTTTGGTAGAAAGTAACAAATGAACACACAACAACAACAATAAGAAGCACCCAGATAAGATTAGTCTTTAAAAATGGTTCCTTTTAGGTACCCCACTTCAGAATTCTAGACAAAGCAGGATCAAAGTCACGAAAAAGACTAAAAATCTAATCTTTTTTTAACTTCTCAATGAGAATTTCAAAACCATTATATGCAAACCTTGTTGAGAAGCTTCTTCTCTTTAGCTGCTTCTCTTCTTCCTCTTTCATCTCTTTATTTCTCCTCTGTTCTTTTTTATAGATGTTTCATATGACTGTGCTCTGACGTCTATGACAATGCCATAAATGTGCAGAATAAGGCTAAAAGTCAAGAGGTGTCACGCCCCTAAAACTGGGCCGGATCCAAACCCGGTTCCAGGGGTGTGAGAATTGGGGCCAATTAAAATTTTTCTAAACATAAACAGCACGGGCCCCAATTCCAAGTGGATCGAAGTCCTTCGTGAGGCTATGCTTGGTGATCAAGCAACCATACTCACACGCGGAACTAAAATCCATGCTCATCGCAGACGGATATTACATCACAATAAGATAATCAATCTCATTAATAATAAAACCAGAGTCAAGTGCTTCGAAGCATCACAATTAGAGTTAAAATTTCAAAACAACCAAATTTAAATTAATAAACTAATGGCCCAGACATGGCCTTATTACATAATCTAAAGTTTTCGAACTCAGCACTACACTAGGACACCTCAGATGATGTCATCGGTGCCCCACTCAACAACTCCGCCATCTGGCAGAATTTCCTGCGTCGCTTGACCCTCCAGTTTGGCACCGGCAACGGAACCTAGACACCCAAAAGTAGTGGGTCAGATTGACATAATCTGGCAAGAGGGTAAGCTGCAACAATGGATTAATCAACTGAATTAAATGATATATTCATTATGAACCAAAATGAATCAGATGCAAACCCCAATGGCATGAATGCACAGAAACGGGTATTCCCGCGGATAAATATACAACAACGGGTAAATCCCACATACAGATAACAGAAACGGGTAATCCTGCAGATAATAACAGAAACGGGTAATCCCGCAGATAATAACAGAAACGGGTAATCCCGCAAATAATAACAGAAACGGGTAATCCCGCAGATAATAACAAAAGGCACAGCTGTATACTATTCTCCACAATATACGCTGACCCGATGGCGTACGTCTACCTCCGAACTGCAGTCGGTCAGATACATATATACAAATATACTTATTTACAATACATACATATATCGATGCAGAATGAACCATGATATGAAACCCTCAATCCCAACATTTAATCCAATACCATTTTGAGTATTTAGAGTACTTAAATTTGAAAGTGTATTATGAACGTGTGTCAATTCAAATTATTGAGGGTAAGCACTAATCCACCAATGGTCAAGTTAGATAAATATGCACATGAGAACTAACTCTCTATCACAATGGAAATATGAGTCCACGATGCCGATATACTACTTTTGGTGCCTATCATGTGGTGCATCCCGAACCTCACATTCCCATTCTGCATTTAGTCTAATTCTCATGTGAATATTCAACTAACATTCCTAAAAGACATAATTCATCTAATCCAATTATATATAATTAGTGTGTTTTACAAATTAGGTAAAAGATGTTCAATTTCTGAATCCAAAGTTAAATCAAGTCACGATCAAAAAGGGGAAAGAAAATAATTAATTCCTTAATATCATTGTTGTGTACAAATACACATTATCATTTTATACAAAACAGAAGGTACAAATTTCGGATCCCAATTTGAAATCCAACTCAATTAAGAATCCAATTTAAAATTATAAATATATTCTATTTACGGTTTAATCGCTACCAAATACATTTTTAGTTTAATTCAATCAACCTAAATGAACACTAATCAAAATTTCATAATTCTCAATTAAGTTTATAAATAATCCAAGATACATTTCTAATAACATCAAATTAAAATTAATTTAATAAAACCTAATCTCCATTAAAATACTAAACCATTAATCAAAATATAACCTTTTAATTCTTTTTAAGAAGCAATATTGTGTATAAATATATATATTAATAATATATATTTTTTTTTTGAAAAAAAATGGGCTGACGGGCCCAGACCAGCACCCGGGCCCAGCCAGCCAGGCCGGCCCAGCCCGCTGGCCTGCTGCCCAGGCGGCAACTGCTGGGCGGCAGCGCTGCTGCCTGCTCCAATTTTTTTTTTTTTTTTAAAAACAAAACACAACCCTAACTCATCTTTATAAGTCTGGAAAAAAATCAACCCACAACTATTACCCCCAAAAGCTATTAATTCAAACAAGAAGAAGTCATGCCAAAAGGTGTGTAAATCAACGAGCAACTAAAACATATTGCAAGAACCAAAAATCATTGTTTTAGCTATCCACTTGCCTGGATCTTGAAGCCAAAGTAGATCTGAAGATCAAAGCTTGGAAGAGCTCACCTTGGTTTCCCCCTTAGAGAGCCTCTAGGGTTTTGGTTGAAGAATAAAAGAAGAGGGTTGGAGAATGGAGAAAAACCCTAAGAGTAGAGTTTATATAAAAGAGGGGGTTTTTTCTAAATTACAAAGAAGGGCCTCCTGCTTTCTAGTGGGTTTTAAGAAATTTCAAAAAGAGTCCTCTGGCCCAAAAAGGGTCCATTAACTAAGGCCCCACTTGTGTTGAATCAATCTATCTGACCCTCTTAACCCAACTCAAACCCGACAAACGGTGTGGCCCAATATAAAAAAATTCGGGACATGACAAGAGGGTTTCTGAGTTTGCATTTAAATCTTCCAAACTACCATTTCCTGCAACTAAAATAACCAATCAGCACTGAAATTTGGGTAAGATGATTAAGAAACAAGAGGGTCAATCTAGTCACATGCCTTTGGATGTGGGGTGCAATGATGTTTTTATGGCCAAGTTAATATACCTGTCAGTTACTTGCAACAAGAGGAGAATAAAGGCATTCCATCTCTCTTGTCCTGTCATCTTAACTTCGAAAAGTTCCAATTGCCGGATTATTGAAACTTTAATACACCCGTATGCTTATCTGATTGATGATCAGTTGATAAGTGGTTGATGCTGATTTTGGAGTGATCAGTGGTTGATGCTAATTTTGGAGTGATCATAAATACATTGGAACCAACCTAACTCTTATTGCAACTTAGCCAAGGCGGTCAATTAGTTCAGGTCACTGTATGGGGCTGGTGGACCACTGTGAGATCTTTCCCACTCTCCTACACAATGATTGTCATAATCCATGTGGGTCCCACATGGGCCTTAATGTTGTGGGAAAAATGTGTCTGTGTAATATTGTTATAGCTCCAAAGAATATAACCCACAAATTTTGTGTTAGCAAGTGAAGTGGAAGCAGTCACACGTTTATGCACCACCAAGCCCCTCTTCTCACAGTCAATGAAGAGTATCATGGGCCCACCATCATGGTTCAAGAGGGCAATGAGGTTGAGATCGTCGTCACTAACACAGTCGCCAAGAACACTATCTTTGTCTAACTTGAAATAAGGCAGGGTAAGACCACCACAACCATAGCCTTCCACTCTCATTTTCAACATTTAAATAAGCAGACCTAATAGATAGCAGAACGAGAGAACATCCTCGGTTCAAGGGACACAAAATTCCTTAACATATAGTAAAACCTAATTTAAATCTTAGACTATAAAGCCCATCTCAAAACGCCGCCTAGTTTTCCCAATCTACCTGGATCCAACTCAAACAATACAAGCTACAAAAAAATATATCTTGAAAATCCAACCCATCTGGTCATTTGTTATCCACTTTGGATTTGAAGTAAGCATCAACTATACAATTCCAAGAAAAAAGAATATATGCATCAAGTTATCTTTGCAGCAAATCCACTACAACAAATCCCATTCCATTCCAACAAATCCATTCCATTGCCAATTAGTTTTGTTTATCAACTCATTTGATAGTTCAAACTCACCAATTGATCTACACTAGTAGATCTTGCTAACAAAAAAAAAAAAAAAAAAAAACCACCACTAAAACCTTTCAAAAAACAATACACTCCATTACCACCACCATCACAGCGTACACAACCCTTACAAAATGAAAGCTTCTATCCATACAAACACATTTGCAACCTACATTTACATAAATTAAAAAAAAAATCATACCTGAGATATTGTAGAAACTGTGAGCAAAGACAGGGATGCAGAGACTGATCATATAGAGCATTGCAAACCTGAGAAAGAAGAAAAGAATAATGATAAGAAGGAAACAAAGAAAAGAGATTGGGAATCAGTGTCATTCTAATAGATTTGGTTTCTCATCTATTTTTGCTACTTTGCATTGTCAATCCCCTATAAACAAGCAAATAAGTTACAAATTGCAATAGAGCAAGTAGAACAATATACCAAAACTATGATTCAATTTATATCAAATCAAGCATCTTAAAGTCTCAACTACCAAGCATTCAAATTATCAAACATGTAGCACGCATGAAATGGGAGAACATAACAAAACAAAACAAAAAAAGAAAGAAAGAAAGAGAGAACTCACTGGAAGAGGGTATGTGAAGAGGATCGCGTTTTTCTCCTTGGTGTAGGTGATTAAATGCAGCAGTCCATTGAAAAAGATATACTTTCAAGGGAGTCAAAGATACCAAAATCAAAAAACCCCCAAAAGAAGAAGAAGAAGAAAAGAAAATAGAAAATTAGGGTTTAAAAAGGAAGGATATAATAGAATGCATTCGATGAGGAAATCCTTGTTGTGGGGGAATTTCTTAGGGTAGAATTGAGAGACGAGAGCAATGGCGATGATTACGACAGCAATCTGATGTTGCTTAACCTCACGTCTTGTATCCACGACTCGTCATGATCTGTAAAAACAACACAAGAAGAAGAAAAAGAAAAAGAAAAAGAGGATCAAAACCCTAGAAATTTAGGGCAAGAGAGACTTGGGAATTGTGATGAATCTAGAGAGAGAAAGAAAGCGAGAGAGCGGTACATCCGATATGGATTCGTTGAGGATGTGTTTGATGGAATCCAGATCCATGAGATTGGCCTCCTTTGAGTTGTTGGCTTTCGTCATGCTCGAGCTCTCGCTGCTGTTCGCCATTTCTTTCTTTTTGCTGCTACTTCAGTTGATGCTGTAGTTGCCAACTATTCCTAAATGAAGACCAAGGTCATCCAAACGAGTCCGGATCGCTTGTGACCCAGTCATGAGGCTCCATCCTGGGACGCACATAAAAATAATTTAGACCGCTGATATCAAATGTCACAAATCCCATAACCAGTATGGATATATTTTTAGGTTTCAACTAAAAATAAATGGATCCTACCGTGTGATATGAGCGTAGCATCTGTGTTGATACAGTATTATTTGTGTTTTCATTGTGGCGGTCAATCTTCCAATGGGTCCACTCCTTTTGAGCAGAAATTTTAAAATGTATGATTTATATGGCCAAAATTATCTCTATGTGCGCCCCACTGGTGAGCCTGGGCCCGTCTTCACCTAGCCGGCTTTGGATTTTTTTTTTATAACTTATTAGTGGCAAACACGTAAATTTGCTTCTAATAATAAGATTTAGCGGCAGACTATGAAAACTACCACTATGAAAGTGTCGCGAATGGTCACTTTTATTGTCGTGAGATTCACCGGCAAAAACTACAATTGACAACCTTGCACTTGTGGTCCACATCAATTAGTATTCTTCTGAATTTTCAAGGCCTAATATATTACTTTGATATTGTCAAGATCAATTAGCCCTTTGTGGAATGGATTTATTTGCAAGCATTTTTTTGGGTCTTTTCATCATTATACTAAGTACTTCAAAATGCATGATGTATCTGCATCAGATATAAGTTATACCTGATACTTAATTTTTTTGTGTGAAATCCATGCATATGCGCTGTCCTTGATGTATCCATCTATGATAACAAGACACTTGTACAAGCCCAAATTATCCATGTTGGACCGATTTCCATGCTGGGATTGGATTCTTAGGTCCACTTTTTGGCAGTGTAGTCCAACTGATATGAGGATGTGATAGGGTATTTAGGTTTATGGAGTTGGTTGAATCGAGCTGCAATTTTTTAGAGTACATGTTTGATAAATTCTTGGTTGTTGGTTTTCATATTCTTCTTCTTTAGGAGGAAGATTTTTAATTTTTAGTGTTTCCACTACCATAGACAACCTGAAATATAATAGGAATTGAGTGCTTAAAAAACAAATAGGGCGGAAAAAAAAAAACCTAACCTATGCCTCAATTTGGGCCAAGAAAACTAGGGCGTTTTTACTATTTTCTAGAGAAGATATGCAATGAAAGGAAGGACAAAAATTTCAAAGTCTACAAAACGAAGGATGGGGTTTGCTAGCTTCTTTGAAAGTTACTAGCTAGATTCGTTTGAGTTTCTCCCAAATGTGATTGGGTTTTTTTGTTGTTGTTGTTGCTGTGGGTGGCCCCTTACTTCACCAATACATGTGAGAACTTTTCATTAATGCTATTTTATCAGTTTCCACATAATCCTACTAGAATGATCATGATGAGTCTCCTTTATGTTTGTTCTTTAACCCATTTTCTATTAACTATTCTAACAATTCTCTTATTTATAGCTGCCTTTTGCATAATCCTTCAAAGAAATTCTAATTGGATGTGGTACCATCGTTCTAATTGGGTCTTATAGGCTATAGCCCTCTCTCGCACCCTTCTTGGTAGCATAGTGCAGATATTCTCTTTTTCTCTCCCTTTTTAACTTGTGCAACGTTTTCAAGATTGTTTCTATTGTAAATTTGATGTAGAGTTTTATGTCATTAATTGTGTTTGCAATTTGGTTTATGAATGTTCATATTTATGTGGTTCATAGTGTTTAATTTGATAGACGTAGTTTGCATATGTATAGCATAGTCTCTACCAATTTGGACCCATTCACTGCTATTCATTATATGTTTAGGCTAGAAATCTATATTCCATCAAGGGCAATTTTAAAAACCTTCTTTTAAAGTTGAGGTGACTTTTGATGAGAGAAATGTATATTGGCACAATTAAGTATGAGTAGTTGTTAGGTGCTAAGTGCCAAGCACTATTTTGGTGCTAGGCGCCAACCAAACCACTCATTTGTGCAAGTACAACCACTCATTTGTGCTAGACACCAAGCACAACCATTTTTATGCTAGGCACCTAGCACCTAAAAATTTCATGTAAGGTCAAATTTCTCTGACCAGGTCGAATCTGGTCAGACCTGATTGATTTGCAAATAGAAATGTGTTGCTAGCTTGCAATCTGAATGAATGAGTTGGTCGGCTATCAAAAAGGAACACTCTAAGCAACCCTGAACCTAGTGCAAAGAGAAACCGTTAGGGGAAAGACGGACGGGTAGGTCTAACTGTGAGCCCTCTAATGGTTAAGTTAGTAGATAAAACTTAGAAAATGAAATCTGAATAGATCTAGTGAGTTTGAGCATACCCTTTCATTTGTCCCAAGTTCCCCTTTTATTGCCATTACCAAGTAGATCATTCTCCTTGAACAGGATCCACTCCTCATGTATCACTCCTCCCTGGGAGACTTAATGGCACGTAATTCTCCACTCTAGGGGGTTTGATCATGTTTCCGAGATCTTAGGCATGTTGCCTCTTCAGGACCACATATGCCTGAAGTGGGAATGCCAGCTATCTCATGTTTCTTGACTTGATCAAAGGCAATTGTCCTCCAGGCCGACTCGATGATGATGTAGGTCTCTTAGTCTGTTCGGCTGTGTAATCCTTGCCGAGTAGATTCTCATTCTGCCTGACTGTGGGGGCTAACCCGAGCTCACGGGTGCATAGCTCGGCCCGTGGTAAGTTGTATTCTATCCTCTTACAACTACCCCTGAGCCTTTGCCTTATCTTCCAAGCACGCGAAATTAGGCAAGGCTATCAATGACACCTCCTAAGACACATGCCCACTTCCACCCATTCCTTATGTCTTTTCAAATTTCAAATCTCTCACACTTTTGTCCGGCCGAGCTGGCTAGCCTTAAATTCCTAGATTCAGTGGACGATTCCTTCTCCACCATTCCATCTTCCCATGCTTATTACAATAGGTCTAAGCGCTACGACCTAACATCTTGCACGACTGATTAGACCCCTTAAATCTTCGTCTTTCTCTGCTTTTCTTGCTCACCTTCCTGTGTTGCTCCTCCTTTCCCCGCCTATTTCTCTTTTTCTACTATAAGTTTCCTCCTGCAGCAACTTTTTTAATTCTTTTCTGTATACCTCCCTCTCCTTTTTTTTTAAATGGGTAACTTTAGAAAACTGCTAAAATCTCCTTAACAAATTAAGGAGTTTAGGGATAGATTCGGGATTCCCTTGGATGTCCATATCCATCTTTTGAAGCCAAAGGAATCAGTCCTCAGATGCTCCAAGGGCAGAATGCCCTTTCCTACCATAACCATTGTGGAAAGTGGTGTTTGCTTTCCCTTATGCCCCCTTCTTATTCAGTTTCTCTCATATTCAAATCTTCTTCCCATTAATGCGTCCCCAATGTATTCTGAATCATTATGGGGGTTGCTACGATCAATCATGTGCTCAGGATAAATCTCAGCATCCTTGATATCCTCTCTTGATACTACTTGGTTCCTCTAAACAGCAAGAGGGAAATCTTCTACCTCAAAGCTTGGGAATATAGTAGACTCCTAGTCCACTATCTCCCCAACATAAACAAAGCCAGCAAGGGTGACATAGTGGTGGTCGGTGGGAATTCGGAGACACCAACCACATGGGGGGGAATTAGACAAATAGTTCCTTGGTCTCCATGGGAACCAGGTCAGCTCCTTGAATTTTCTGCTTAATCTATAGATATATTATATATGTATACTAATTTTTTTTACTAACCCTTTCATTTATTCTCACCTCGATGATAGATAGGAAGATCAACCGCATACACCCGGCCAACATCAACGAAGAAGACCTCGTAAAGGTTTTCGCATATCGAGGTCCTCTAGAACTTAAAGGTTGGGGACGAGCTGCGGGCATCCTCCTCGGGTACACTCGCACGTACAATAGCTTTTCAGCCATCCCGATCTAGGACAATGTTACTGGTACTTCCAACCAACCTCGGTTAAGAGCTAGCCAAGCAAGCAGACAATCAGCTCACACCAGCCCTGGTGGTGCTTCTAAAGTTCCGTCCTTTTCTTCCACAAGCTCCTCCGACCCTATCTTTTCTTCCCATCAACCTCGATGCAAGATTTACTTTACACATCCCAAAAGGGTTGCCATTGGTCCAAGATCACTAAGCTCCTCCTCCTCACTTCCCTAGCATGATCCAGTGTTCATTGCTTCTGACAGCGAGTCATCTGCCAACCATAGGCAGGCTTCCTCTTTGTAACTCAGTCGAGGCACAAACCGAAAAACCTCTTGGTCGAGCTCGAAGGTTTATCTAGGACAGCTTGTCCCCTTGCTCAACCCTCGACCTCATCCCAATGATCCTCGAAGCGAACCCTCAGCAGCTCTTTGCAGGAGTCAGCGGCAAAGAGCCAAGGTCCACTTCGAAGGAGCCCAACACCTTCACACTATGGTCAAATGATGATGCTCCCATCCTGCCTCCCAAACCATGCCCCCCTTCGGCCAGAAGGGCTCCTACTCTAGTAGGTTCCTCCCACCAGAGGGAGGGCATAACTGAATTGCTTGATGTGGCCTACAAAATGGCCCAGGCTTCCCTGCTTCCCACCAACCTTGAGCGGCACAGTTCACTAATGACTTCGAGCTCATGGCCTCTGGAATGTAGAAGTGCCTATTGGTAAGCCTTGTCCCATTTTGTCCTCAAGTCCATTTGATCTTTTACTGCCTCTGACCATGCAGATTTGTTTTCGTATAAACCAGGGGGTCCAGCTTTGGTCGGTTGCCTTCGATCGGCTTGAGGCAGGCAAGAAATGCATAAAAGAGCTAGATGGAGAGGAGGCGACTTTGAAAAAGTAGCTCAGCCTTTCTTAGAAGGCCTTGAAGTTAACTGAGGCTAAAGCTATATCGGCGATAACTAGAGCCCTTGTGCAAAAAGAGCCCTTTTTACCAAGGAGCTAGAGCCGGAGAGCTCCCAAGCTTGGACCCTGTAACTAAAGGCGGAGATTAAGGCAGCTATTGAACGAGCTCGAGACGAGGGCTATGACGAGGCCAAAGCAGCTTACTTCAAATAAGTTGAGGAGATTCGTGCCATTCTCTTAAAGGTGGCTACGACATGGGTCTAGATAAGGCTAGCGTCCTAGTGGACTCTTCCCTCTGAGGAAGATATGCTACCCCTCCTGTATCTGACCACCGTTCTCCCTCACCTCTTGTCAACCAAAGTGCCCCTGAGCCTCCAGCTGCCGACGTCGCCTTAAAGCCTCAAGTAGACCTTAGCCCTTTCAACGTCAAGCACTTAATTGTCGAGGTTCCACCCCTGCCCGAGGTGCCATAAGATGTTGAACTAGCTTGCCCTGATTCCCCGGTTACTATTTCTCCTAATGTCTGAAGTTATTTTTTTACTTGTTCATTGTGACTCTATCTATTCTTTTTTTTTTTTTTGGTGGGTGCCCGAGCTATGGGCTTTTTAGATATTTGTGATCCTAACCCTACCATGGGCCCATTTTAATTAATTGCTTGCTTCTTCATTATCTTTTCCACTATCACTATCAGAACTCTTCTAAACTCAATTTTGTTCTTAATGCTTACATCGACATGCTAAGCCATTAGACAAATTAGATCAGGGCAACGTACCTAGTTTGAGGGCTTTCCCCATTAGGTTTTTATCCTCTGGTACGAAGTATGGGGTCTTTGATGTAACCCCTTCCACCAAACCTTAGTCCTAGTTAGTGGCTGGATTTAAATATCCACTGATGATACCTCCAAACCACCATCCCCTTGCCTAACCTACCTGGTTGGGAGTTGAGGTGTTATTCTGAATTTCGAGGACTGCTCGGCACACATTCTTTGGTACAAAGATAACAAATTTTTCACAACAAATATTCATTGAATCAAATTCTTGGTACAAGAACTTATATCTACAAATCTTCTTGGTACAAGAAGTCACATTAAATCTTTAGTATAAAGATTAAAAATAAAATTTATTTAGATTAAAGATGTTCCAAGGCCTCGGAGTGCTTTTTCGTTAAGTGTCTCAAGGTGATAGGCACCCATTCCCACCGAGGAGATGACTCAATATGGTCTTTCCCAATTTGGCTCCAATTTGACGTAGATGGGATTTCTTGTGTTTGAGAAAACTTTTCTCAATACCAAATCACCGATCTAAAGCTCCTTTCCTTTTACCTTGTTTCAAAAGCTCTGAGTTAGCTGTTGTTGGTAGGTTGCTAACTTGATCAAAGCAAACTCCCTTCATTATTCTAACAAGTCCAGCTGCTTGGCAATCCTTTCCCCCTTTTCTTCATGATTGTAGTGTTTCGTTCGCATAGTTGGCAGACTTATCTCCATAGGGATTACCACTTCCATCCCATATGCCAAGGAGAAGGGAATCTCCCCAGTCGACCTATACAGCGTGGTTCTGTAAGCCTATAAGACATTGGGAAGTTCATTCACCCAACATCCTTTGGCATTATCGGATCTTTTCTTTATGCGATCGAGTAGAGTCCTGTTGGAGTTTTCAACTTGGTCGTTACTCTGCAAATATACTGGAGTTGAGAAGTAATGCCTTATGCTAAACTTTTTGCACATGTCTCGAAAAGATCTTCCTTCAAATTGTTCGCCGTTATCCGTAACCAATGCTCGGGGGATCCCGAATCTGGTAATAATATTTTTCCAAACAAACTTCTCGGCATCAGTGTCCCTGATGTGAACCAGTTGTTCCACCTCTACCCACTTGCTAAAATAGTCGGTTGCCACTATTACGAACCTGAAGTTCCTTACTGACCTGGGCATGGGATTGACAATGTTAATTCCCCACTTGTCAAAGGGCCACAGACTAGTTATCAAGTTTAGCTGCTCAGCTGGTTGATGTATATCCCCACCAAGTCATTGATACTTTTCATATTCTATACGAATTGTAATGCATCCTTTTGCATGTAGGGCCACTAGTACCCTTGAGACATGGCTCTATGTGACAAGCTCCGTCCCCCAATGTGTCCTCCACAATAACCTTCATGGATTTCCCGTAAAGGATCTTTGGCCTTCAATGGATGAACGCATCTCAAATAAGGTCCCAAGTATGAACGCTGGTACAATCTTCCTTTAAGCAATAACCAGAACCAAACCAACCTCCTTTTGATTTTCCAAGCTTCCCTTGTATTGTCGGGGAGTTGTCGTCCTTTAAGTACCTTAACAATAGTGTCATCCAACTGGTTTCTTCCTCTATTTCTACCAAGCAAAAGATCCGTCAAGTCTCCACGCTAGGTACTGGTTGGAAATCAATAGTGATTTCCCTCCTCAATTCGGTTTTAACGACTATGGCTAGACAGGCCAAGCTATCAGCATGCGCGTTCCCCTCTCGACCGGTCTGTCTGATGGTGACATTACCAATTCTCTAGATTACCCAACAAGCTTCTTCCAAATATGCGATCATTCTGTTGTTTCGAGCAGTGTTTTCCCCATTTAATTGATTGGTGACCAATTGGGAGTCACAAAAAACAACCAATCATGTGATCTTCAGCTTCTCGGCCATTTGGAATCCCGACAATAATGCCTCATACTCGGCCTCGTTGTTCGATGAAGAAAAACCCAAGGAAACTGCCTTTTCAATCACTGCTCCCTCTGGTGTAAAAAGTACCATCCTCGCACTTGATCCTTGGCCGTCCACATACAACCACCATTCATTTTCTTCTTTCCTCGTACTACTATCTGCGGCATCAAGGTGATCAACCTTCCCTTGGTCTTACTTAGGATCTACTCTTGGAGTGAATTCGACAATGAAATCTGATAAGACTTGACCTTTGATAGCATTTCTTGGGATGATTTTGATATCATGTTCCTCGAGCTCGATGGCCCATTTGGCCGTCTTTCCTGATAGATCTGCCTTTTGCAATATTGCCTTCAGCGGGTGTTCTGTCATCACTTTCATGGTGTGGGCTTGTAAGTAACACCCGAGCTTTCGAGCTTTACACATCAAAGCTAGGGCAAGTTTCTCCAAAGGGAGGTACCTTGTTTCTACGTCGAGTAGGGTTTTGATCACAAAATAAATTGGAAGGTGATGCCCTCCCTCTTCCCTCATTAAGGCCACACTAATTGCGTGCTCGAACATAACTAGACACACAATCAGGTCCTCCCCTATCCTCGAGATAGACAAAACAAGAGGGGCACTCAAATACTGCTTAATTTTTGTTAGTGACAGATCACACTACGCGTCCTAAACCTTATCTGCTCTATTTTTTTAAAGTAAGAAACAGTGGTCGGCACTTATCTGAGCTCATCGCAATAAAGCGATTGAGAGCTGCTAGCATCCCAGTCAACCTCTAGACATCTTTTCTTCAACTGGGTCATTCCAATTTCTAAATGGCTTGGGTTTGCATGGGATTTGATTCTATTTCCCTCTGCATTACAATGAAGCCAAGGAACTTTCCCGAGCTAACCCTGAATGAGCATTCCGAGGTGTTGAGTTTCAACTTATATCTCCTCAAGCTGTCAAATACCACTTTCAAGTCACTCAGATGACCAACCTTTTTGCTACTTTTAATCACCATGTCATCAATGTACACCTCCACAGTTTTCCCGATCAATCCTTGGAACATCCGGGTTACCAACCGTGGATAAGTTGCCCCCACGTTCTTAAGTCCGAATGGCATTATATATATTATAACAATACCCCCTTTAGCGGGAGAATGACATGTGGCGCTTCTTTTCGCAGAAGAGCAACACGTGGCACACTCTGATTAAAGTTCTAAAATCTATATATCTCTTATCCACTCTTTTTCTTATATTTTTTCCTAAAATCTCTCTCTAAGCAATCCATCTATCAAATTAATCTAGAATGAAATTTACAAGCAAGTTGTATCTCTCATGGAGTGGAATTCCATTGAAAATCACTATGGGTGAGGTGAGACATGGATCTGCACATTATTACATGACATGGCATCAGTCCGACCTTCACAAATGGGACCAAGTTTATTAATCAAGGAGATTAGATCATGCACTTTTACACATGAGTGGGACCCAGTTTATCAGCCTGTCTTCATTCAGTTATAGAAAGTGGGCCTAATCCATGTGTTACTTCTATCCAGTATCAAATACAAGATCTCTTAATTTGTGGAATTTCGTAGCATCCTTGGCCCCACATTTATAGATCAAGTGCGCATGTTTGGGCTTCCGTAAAATCGTTTACACAGCATTTGATCATGCACTTTTACAAGTAGTGGGTCTCAATTATGAGCCTGTCCTTTCTTGGGTATTTATAAAGTAGACCCAGCTCACATTTATATGTATCCAAATTTTTATTTCAAAATTAAACAGGATCTCAGGGTTTTTTTTTCCTCTAATTTCTATGACAAACTTCATCAACTACTAATATCAATTTTGCTTACCCAATTGCCAACTATGTGATCGATTATGTAAAAAAACAAATAATGTAACATCTAATTGAAATGGGCCCACTATTAGATTGATCATGTTTGAAACAATTTGCATCTTGAAAAATGAATATAATGCTTAAAAGTTTCCTACATATAATATACATACACTTATATATGTGTTTATACAAGTTTAATTTCACAGGGTACCACTTCATCATGGAATAACACTTGGCCATAATCCTATACAAGAGGATTTCAATTGGTGAGTTGGGCCCATTATTAGAAGAATTGCTAGGAGGAGAGAGAAAGAGAGAGAAAAAAAAGATGTCATATGAAAAGAAAGTAAAAGCCCATTATAATTAGATCTGACATTTGCCTCAAACAATCGAAATTTTCCACCCAGACTTAACAAATTGATCAACATTCTCTTAATTCTTTCAATGGAATGAAATTCAAGCATCAACGAAGTTAGAGCAGTGGGCTAAGAGAATTTCAATCTTGTCCTTTCCAAAAAAAACACACACAAAAAAAAAGAAGAATTTGATTCCTGCCCTTCGAAATTTGAACTCTTCAACAGAAGGCACCCACAAATTACACCTGCAGAAGGACTTTCTTAAAAAAAAAAACAAAGGAAACTGATCTAAACCATTGAAGCTCTTTTATGGCCATAAGATTCCTTCCCAATTAAGGCAATGATCAGTCCAAATTTCACAAATGACCAGTCCAACACTCCAAGTTGGATAATCAAAATTCAACAATATGGATGGCTTGATTGACATTTATGCTACCCCATCTGAAGTAGGTCCCATATGTGGATAATGTATGTATATAAGAGAAACAAGAGAGTAACTTTACATGGAATTTATTCTATTTTCAATGGTAGCACCAACAACTGTAATACAAATAAAAGGTATCATTTCCCATATCTGATACTAGACACCTAAGTACATCTTTCTGTTCCACAACAATGATCATGCTTGGATTCTGAACAATACATACACAATATTTTTCATTGCTGTAACATTATGGCATATTTGAGTGCCAGAAATTTTTGTAAGTTTATGCACATCAGATAAAGACTATGTATTTGAAATAGAGGAAATTATGGAACATTTACAAAGAGTGTATGTTGTAAAGATTGCCGATTGTTGGACTTTGAAAAGCATTCATTTTTGCCCTTAGAGATTCAATTCAATATTGTTGGACTTTCGTAGGAGGGCAACACGTGGCGCATCTCTCTCTATGAGAGGGGGACAAGTGGCGTAATATAAGGATTCCCTCTATATTAGCTAAACTCTATATATATCAAATCTTTAAAATCTCTCAAATTTTCTAAAATTTATCCTTGGTTTTTAATAAAATCTCTCTCTCCCTAATTTCTCTCTCTCTCATCCCTCTACAACTTCATCAAATTCCCACCATTTGTGATAGAGGACACCTCGGGTATAGACCAATTTGCACATATTTTGGTAGTGGAGGCTCTTAAACAGGTTTGGTCCATAGTGTAAATCCGCAACCTGATTTTCAATGGAGCTTGCCATGTAGACCTACATCAAATGCTGGTTACACCCAGACTAGAATGACTAATCTTTTTATTTTTTGTTTATCTTTTGCCTTTTGGGTTTAGGGGATAGGAACATATACATGATAAATACACATGGGTAAAAAAAAAATTAAAAGACATATATTAATGTTTACCATGCAGTATCAAATTATAAAGAAAATGTGAAATTTTAAGATGTTGGACCAAGTAGTTTCATTGCAATATCAAAAACAAATAACTTTATTGGGACAAGCGTATAAATTAAAACAAGTGCAGAAGTTAAAAGATCTGCACAAAATAAAATAAGCGCAACAGTCAAGATAAGCGGAAAAGATGAACCAAGTGCAACTAATGAAACAAGTAGATGCCAATAAACAAATATCAACATTTTTTTTCCTTAGACCACATGTATTTCTTTTAATCATTCAAGGATGACCTAATATCAGTGGTTTTTTTTTCACTTTTAACTTTCATACATCTATGATTCAAAAAAAATATTTCTCTTTTCAAAAAAATAAAGATTCAATATTTTAACTATTTTTTCGCTATAATTTATATCATAATATTAATTAATATTTTATTTCAATTATCAATAATTTTTAATAAGACTTAATTATTATTTTTCCAAAGCAGGCCCTAAAGCGCTAGTTCTTTTGTAACAGAAGATGCCCTTTGGAGTTACGAACAACGTTTTCCCTTGATCGGCATTTTTCATTATTATCTGTTGATAACCTCAGTAGGCATCTAGGATGCTCATTCTTTCATTACCCGCGGTAGAGTCCACTAGTTGGTCAATTTTGGGTAAAGGGAAACTATCCTTTGGGCAAGATTTTGTTTAAATCAGTGAAATCAACACATTCCCTCCACTACTTGTCCTTCTTTGGAACAACGACAGTATTTGATAACCAATATGGGTAATGAACCTCCCAAATAGCATCTACCTCCATTAGTTTGTCGACCTCCTCGCATACAGCAACTCGGCGTTAGAATTACAGGCTTAGCATTTGGGTTAACGCCGAGCTTGTGGCAAATGATCAGTGGGTCGACTCCAAGCAGCTCATATGGAGTCCAAGCGAAGATGTCTAAATTCTGGACAAGAAATTGAACTAACTCATCTAGTTCACCTTTTTCCATGGAGGTTCTGACCAAGAAGTGTTTTGTCGAGTCCCCTTTAGTGATTGGGACCCTTCTCAACTCCCCTTCAAGTTTATCAGCCATATTAATGCCTGGATGATCCGGAAGAGGCCGACCAAGCTATAATTGCTATTTCTGGTCGATTGTTTCCTATGAGCCTGCTACGCCATCGTTTTGCTTATATTTTCCCTTAATGACCATAACTAAATAGCTCCTTGATGTGGCATGATCACCCCTGATCTCCATGATGCCATTGGCTGTCGAAAATCTAATCCTTTATTGATAAGTGGACAAGACTGCCCTCATCCGGTGGATCCAAGTCAAACCCATTATATCATTATAGGGGGATGGGACATCCACCACCAAGAATTCCACTTGAAAACTGATCAGGCCTGCTGTCACCGGTATGGTGATCAATCCCAACGGCTAGACTGCTTGACCACTAAATCCAAATAATGGAACAGAGGATGGCCGTTGATCCAACCATCTGAGTCTGAGCTTATTGAAAAGCTCGATGTACATGATTTCCAACTAATTGCCCGAATCAATGAGTATTCGTCAAGCATCAAACTCCATTACTCACAGGGTGAGTACCAATGCATCGTTATGAGGGTGAACTACATCTCGCAGGTCCTCATCTGAGAATGAGATTTCACCTCTAATGTGCCCGTGCTTTCTTACAATGCTTGGGTTCCTACTCACCTAATACACCTCTTTCACATGGGCTGCCATTTTCCTCTGGTTACTGACAACCCATAATGTCACCTCTCTTAGGCTTATCGCTCCGTGGACAACATCTATAAACCCCACCAGGGCCTTTTCCTCGTTGGCCTACCTGTAGTTTCACCTTTCCAGCCCTTTCGATGATTTCTTTGCCTTGCCACCCTCTACGAATTCCTTCAGATAGCCCTATTTCACCAGATCCTCGAAATGCTACTTGAGCATTCTGTAATTTTCTGTGAGGTGCCCATTTTCACAATGATATAAGCACCACAGATTTGGATTCCTTCTGCCAGGGTCACTCACCATCTTACAAGGCCTTTTGAAATAAGGCTTATCCTTAATTTGAGTTAAGACCTTATATGTAGGATCCTTGAAAATGGTCAGCACCCCTTCGTAGGCCGTTTGGTGGGCTCGGTACAACCCAACCATCTGCTCAGCCTTTCTTCAAACTCCTTTCTTCTCTTTCGGTGAGTCCTCCTTCCTCCTGATGGAGCCATTTATACTCCGGCAACCCCATGTCCTCCTCCAACTTTATGAACTCTTCAATTCGTCCCATTAGGTCCTCCTGTGTGACTAGAGGTCATTTGGTCAGAGACTGCCAGAGCTGGCTCTCTTTCAAGAGTCCAAGCTTATAGGTGGCAATCACCACTTGCTCGTTGCTACCCTCCACCTCATTGTATAGATGCCAATAACTTGTGTTGTACTCCTTCAGGGCTAAGCAGTGCCCCGATGTCATTTGGATCCTTGGAGTTTGTGACAAATTGTGTCACGATGGAGCTTATTAGCTCCCTAAAGCTGCCAATGGACCTTGCCCTCAATTGAGAGAACCATTTCAGGACTAGGTCCCCCAGGCTTGATGGAAGACTTTGCACATTAATGGCTCATTTCTAACCTATAATGCCATAGAGCGCTGGAATCGCTAAACGTGGTCGGTAAGGTTCAAGATGCCTTCATAAACCTTCAGCTTTGGCATGTTAAAACGCCAAGGGGGCTCAACTTTCTCGATCTTCTCCGAAAATAGAGACATAAAATTTTGAACCCTTTTCCAGCACCTCTCCTTAATGGGGCCTTCAGAAGAAGGTGCATGGCCTTTTTCAATGAGTGCTTTCTCTCTGATTGCTTGGATATCATCTTCAGCAATCATTCGTGCAGGCGTTCTTTTCCTTCGATGCCCTCTTGGGGACGCCTTTTCTTTACTTCATTGCACAAGGCCTTCATTGCCCCTATCTCCTTCCGAGGTCAAGAGCTTAATGTCTTGCTTCCTTCGTCACCTATCTCCAACTTTCTATGGGATTTGCGAGCTTTGAATTGGTGGCCCTCCTTCCTTTGGTCGGGGTTCTGGACTCTTGTCTTACGAATCTGCAATTGGCCTCGCTGTCTTTCCTTGGCACACTTTCGTTCATCCTCCTTTTCTTGCTTAAGGTCTTCATGTTTTTCATCCTCGGCCTTTAGTTCCTCTAGCAGCCTATTGATTTTCTCTTACCGCTGCCTTACCCCTTCGACCAGGTCCTGAACAACATCTTTACAGGTGCATTCAAGTTGTGCTTGAGAGTTGTGCGGGACTCTGCAATCTGGAGACCTAGGATCTCACCTTTGCTGTGCACGCTTTGCAGCTCGGTCACAGAGAGTAACCTTTCTAGGCGACCGAAACCATGTTGGTGTATTTCCTACTAAACTCTCTCCCATCTACTAGTAGGTGACGTGGCTTGGTTACTTTTGAGCGAGGGACATAATCATAGTCATCATCTTCAGAAAAGATTAAAATGGGCCCCTTCCCTTGGTGGGAAGAATTCTTTTCAAGATCACCTTTTGCCGATGATGACTGTTGCCTAGTTAGGCATGAAGAACTGGGGACTTGATTTCTGATCAACGTCTTCCTCAGCTTAAAGAAACGTCAGTGGATTTTCACCTTCATTCCCACAGACAACACCAATTGTAAGGTCAAATTTCTCAAACTAGGTCGAATCTGGTCAGACCTAATTTATTTGCAAATAAAAATGTGTTGCTAGCTTCCAATCTGAATGAATGAGCTGGTTGGCTGTCAAGAAGGAACACTCTGAGCAACCCTGAACCCAGTGCAAAGAGAAAACATTAGAGGAAAGACGATAGGGTAGGTTTGACTATGGGCCCTCCAATGGTTAAGTTAGTAGATAATCCTTAGAAAGTGGAATCCTACTAGATTTAGTGAGTTTTCACATACCCTTTCGTTTGTCTCAAGTTCCCCTTTTATTGCCGTTACTAAGTAGATCAATCTCCTTGAATATAGGATCCACTCCTCACGTATCACTTTCCCCACGAGACTTAATGGCACGTAATTCTCCACTTTAGGGGGTTTGACTGTATTTCCAAGATCTTAGGCATATTATCTCTTCCGGGACGTCATGTGCCTAAAGTCAGAATGCAAACTACCCCACGGTTCTTGACTTGACCAAAGGCAACGGTCCTCCAGGCTAGCCCGGTAATGTTGTAGGTCTTCTGGTTTGCTCGGCTGTGTAATCCTTCCCGAGCAAATTCTCATTCTGTCCAACTATGGGGGCTAACCCAGGCTCATGGGTGCATAGCTCAGCCCAAGGTAAGATTTATTTTATCCTCTTACATTTCACATTAAGTATTTTGTGTATATTTAAATGCAAAAATTTTCTCTTTTACGTTGTTCAATGTGAAAAAAGTGTAGCAAAATCTATAAAAAATTAAGCCCTACCCAAGTAACAATCCTAGGTCTGCCAGTGCTTCAAATCCCACTTGTCTTGGTAGGTATCCTCGTCTTGAGTTTGTAATTATCTAGGTGGGATTTTATTTCAATCCTATTTGTACCCAGTCAGATTAATTACATGCAAAGCACATAGTACTCAACATAAAAAACAGAGTAAAATTTCATATTTTAGTGGTGATCAATCATAGAATTTCATATTTTAGTGGTGACCAATCTTAAAGTAGGAGTAGGACCAACTCTAACATAGTTAGATACTGATTAGTGCTTTTATACATAGGGGTCATGTGTTGTTTTTCAGCGGCAGCTTGGATTTTAACGTAGGCACCGCTATTGGATTTAGAGGACTCCACTTGGAGAACTAGATGAGATTAGTTCGTTTAGGATTCAATAATTACAAACCATTTGTAGTTCATGGGTAACCTGAATTTCATGGCAGTCATAGGATGTGAAATTGAATGAATAAGGTGAAGGATTTTACTCGTTTGATTAGCATGGCCTTTAAGTTCTGAACCTGTACCTATTTACCCAAAAAATCAAAAAAGTTCTGAACCTGTACCCATATCATAATAATAAACTTTAATCTGGTCCCAACTGCTGCTAATTGGACCCAATGCCAGTGCTCATATCCACCTTTGGATAGTTTGATAATATAGATATCTAGTGTCATTTCAGTTTACATTTTTGTATAAAGTTGGAGCACATGTATAGTGGATTGTTGTAGTGCCATTTCAACTCCCAAACATGAAGGAACGTAGAGTTTCTTTATTTTAATAGATTCATGTCCGAATTACAACCACCACAAACCGGAACTTGGCTCACATGCACCACCAATATTGCATGGTCCAGTGATGGGATTAGATTGATCATGCGAGACCCCGTGTAGGGGCACGCAATGTCAATGAGGCCATGCATATTCGAGATGGATGAAACTTAAATCAAATTTTAGTCACCCTACACTCTTAATCTTCATCCACCCACAATAATTTGAGGCATGTACTGTGTGTCCGTTGATTTAAGCGCCGCCAACCAAGTGAGCGAGCCAACAAAACATCAATGAGATCAAGGTTGGGTTGAACATAGCAACAAAGTTATCATCCTGACCTTCCTATCCATCATAATCCTGACTGAAGTTTGATAATTATAAAAGGCTTCTTTTTCCTTTTTTTTTTATTCGAGTTTTCAATCTCTAAACAGAGTACAAGCAAATTTATTTAGGAGGGAATTTCAAGGGTCCATAGTAGAGACAGAACCATGAGAAATACAAATGGATTCTCTCAATCATCATCGTGTACACTCTTAAAACATGTCTCTGAAATATACGACCATAGTAATCTCATATCCAAAACTTAAAGTCCAGCCATAAGAAGATTTGAATCTCGATGGAAAAGTTGTTAATTATGGCAGCATTCTTCAAAAGCAGAGAATTCCGATGCTCAAATAATTAGATACCCCATTTATATCTTGAGTAGTGAGCTTATAATAAGAGCATCAAACAAGGGACAGTCAGGGCGTCATTGATGGATAGCAGTGCCCAAAAATAAGATGATTTTCATGTACAGTCACAACTAATTATTATAATAAAAAATTTATTCCTCTCAATGGAGAAATAATACAGCTGACCCAACACCAAGACAGTTTGAACAAAGCTTTGATGATGATGGAAAAAATTTTCATTTAATTACAAGTGGATTCGGTGGAGGGGTGGGGGGTGGTTTGGGGATTGAAGATTGATAGCGTTAAGGCAAACAGGATAACATCTGGATAACAGGAGAGTTATTGAAGAGTAATAATAATATATGTTAATATTTTAACACATCCAACATATATATGCAGAACAAACCTCCCACCAAAACGAGAACTAAAGAGACCCAATTCCATTTCATTGAATGGTCCATTCAAGAGATCAACTCTCCATTTCAGTAAACATTCTGAGAACAAGACTGCACTTGTATGAGTTCTGTTTGCTTACAGCTTCCTTTCTTTCTTTCCCAATAAAATGAAAGAAAGAACAATGAGAGACAAAGAGAGAGAGATCGATCTATAGCATGAAAGTTTCCAGACTGCTGCTGAAAGTTGAAATGTTGACTCGGTGTGCACCTCGTTTAGAAGAAGCATTCCCTTGGGAATCCGATGCACCGGTCCTTCTACGCTTTTCTCCTCCTCCTCCACCACCACCTAAATTGAAATTTACTCCATCTCCTCCTCCAACCATCTCCACGAACATCTTCTGAAGGTCCTCAAAACTGTCCTCCTTTTGATTATATTATATTGTTAACAACATCAAAATAAAAGAAAGGACTTATTGATTTATCATTATATTATTATTATCAATGTCAAAATAAAAAATAAAAAAGGAAAAAACAGAATGCATCAATGGGTTTTCCTTACCCCGGCGTGTTATACAAGAAAAGAAGCAGAAATTGCAAAAAAATATATTAAAAAAGGGATTTTTCCTATCCATCACCCATCACCATCAGCCCTCCATTTGGGACTAATGACCAAAGTCAAACTATTGATATTATTCCATTTTTGACATATTGCAAAACTTTACAATGTGACAAAACATCATTGGATTATTGGAGTTTCTTTTAAAAAAGGAGTATGCTTGGGAGAGAAGTAGGGTAAAGTAAGGCAGAATAAACCTAAAATTAAAATATATATATAATGAGATTATCATGACTTTTTGTTTGTAGTTGTTTGATATAAAATCTTTTTTACTTTTTTGTATAAAAAGTAGAAATTTTGTATAGTTTAGTGATGATTTTTTGACTTTAAAAAAAAAACAGATGAGGGGATTTGAATTTTTTAAAGAAAGAAAGGGAAAATTTTGAAACTTTATCCTATCCTTTCGCCAAACATGTCCTAGGATGCCCCCAAAAATAAAATTTTTCTTACTCATTGAAACTTTATCCTATCCTTTGGCCAAGCATGTCCTAGGATGCCCCCAATAATAAAATTTTTCTTACTCATCAAAATCAAATAACCTCTAATTTGAAGGCCTAGGTCATTAAAAAAATTATAAAATGGAAGAAATCTCCTACTAAAAGAAGGAAATTAAAAAAAAAAAAAAAAAAGAAAACAGACACGGACAGCTACACTCTGGGAAATGGGCTGATGGGCCTGTCAGATTTTGATAAATAGGCTGTTATAATAGGGGGCATACATCATTATAGATCAGATCAGGATTTTGAAAATTCCACAAGTCCCAACCATTCTCTCCCGATTGCGAAGACTTTCAATGTTACAAAAATTTCTAATGAATCTCGAACTGGATCCGATCGTCTCTCTCGTTCTTCCTAGAGCCACCTATTCAATATCTGGACGTTCTTAATTAATATACCATCTTATGTCTCATCAATCAATTAGCTGATCTTACAATAAAATTGAACATATGACTAATAATATGATTAGTAGATAAGATTGAAAGATTATGGCAACCTCATTAATCATATGCCCAACCTCAAACGTACATGAGTTCTTCCAGACAAGGAAAAAAAAAAGAGCTAAATAGTTAAATAAACATGCGGTAATCAGGGGAAGAGCCAACTAAACATGTAGTGTGATCAAGGAAAGAGCCAAGTATGGCCATGTTCCACACCCATCCTTCTAAAAATATTCAATAAAATTTGCGAGGCCACCCCCAAAATCCACATAAAATTCTTAATTTGCCTTTAAAAATAATCTATTAGAGTTTTCCCTCCATTCAAAACAGGGTTCAGATTTTGCCCAAATTTCAAAAGAGGATAATGAAAAAACCTACATTTCAAAAGAGAACTTAAGTTTTCATTAAAATTTCAAATAAGGCAACTTCTCTCGTGTCATCACATCTTCTTCTGCCCTCCCAGTCCTACAACTCCCAGGCTTGGTACCCATTTGTTTGATCTTGGTTGCCTTTGCACACACGCGCACAACAAGTGGTATCAGAGTGTCAAAGTTCTGTGCGTGGAAGATCAACGGGAAGAGATCAGCCGTCATGATCTCTGTCGGGCCACTGGAAGCATATCGATCTCTCTGTTACAGAAAAACAGAGATTCGGTTTTTTTGTCCACCAAAGAAGAAGACAGCGAGTAGGCAGTGGGTTTTGCTGTTGCTGGACATCTTTGTCGGAGAAGATCGTCGAGGGCTGCCGGATTTGAGGAAGAAGACCGGAGAAAATCATCTGCGAAAGAAAAAAAAAAAAATTTTCACTCACCGGTCACAAGTCGCCGGTCGCTGCTACTCGCCGCCGTCACCGTCGCTAGCAGTCATCGCCGGTCCCACGCCGCCGTCATCGAACCAGGAAGCCGAACCCGTAGCAGTCGCGGGCCGTGCAACTCTGCGCCGTCTGCAACTGGGTTGCAGACCCAGGCGCAGAGACGAAGAAGACGACCCAGTTCTCTGGGTTCTGGGTCTTGGGTCGGGTTGGGTCAGTTAACCTGACCCGCCTTGGCGCAAAGCCCAACGCAGGTTTTCAGGTCAGTCCAGGTTACGGGTCGGGTCATTCTGACCCAACCCGCAGTGCAAGCCCAGTTCAGTTAGAGTGCAGGTCAGTTCGGGTCGGGTCGACCTGAACCCGCAGCAGCTAGTCTAGCCGATCAGCCGCCGCCAACATCAGCAGTGTGACGTCAGCTGACGTCATCGGACAGACGGTCAACGGCCAGAGTTGACCAGATTGACGGCAGAAGTTTGTTTCTACGATATCTTGATCATCCGACGTCTGATCAGAGATCCGTTTGCGCCTATGGACTCGTTTCGAGCAGATTTACATGTTAGTGGAAGAAGATTGGGTGTTTGACGGTCAACAAGGAGTTTGACCAAATCGGGAGCGCAGAAAACCGTTTTTGCGATATCGGAGCCATCCGGAGTCGAATTTCAGATCCGTTTCTTACAGCGTGCTCGTGTTGACGAGATCTACAGCTTGGTGCAGGAGTTAAGGTCAGTGTTAGTTGTTTGTTTTTTCTGTTACTTAATTTGATTAAGATAGAGAACAATACTATCAACACTACCATAGTTAAGCTCAACCATTCCAATTGGTTGATCTGGAAACCGAAGATGGAGGATATTCTCTATTGTAAAGACCTTCATAATCCCGTTAAGGGGGATAATGCCCGACCGAAAGATATGCAAGATGCTGACTAGAACAAATTGCATAGAAAAGCGATTGGTCACATCGGACAGTGGGTTGATAATAATATATTTCACCACGTGTCAAATGAAACCAATGCGATTACCCTTTGGAAAAAACTAAAAGCAATGTATGATAAAAAGACCTCAGTGAACAAAACCTTTTTGATTAGAAAGCTTGTGAACATGAAATTCAAGGATGGTGGTCAAATCGAAGATCACATCAATGAGTTCCAAAATGTGGTAAATCAGTTAACCACTATGAAGATGATCCTTGATAATGAGATGCAAGCTTTGTTGCTTCTGAGTTCTTTGCCAGATACATGGGAGACATTGGTTGTTTCCTTGAGCAACTCTACTCCAGATGGTGTGTTATCTATGAGTCAGGTTACCAGTAGTCTACAGAATGAAGAAACTAGAAGGAAATCTGCAGGGACAGATAATGCACAGGCCTTTGTTACTGAGAACAGGGGGAGGAGTAAGAGTAGAGGACCAAAGGGTAGAGGACCAAAGGGAGGTCGTGGCAAGTCTAGAGGTGAATCACAGGCCAAGTCTAGCAATGAATCACATAGCAAGAAAAAGTCTGTAAAATGCTTTTTCTGTGGCAAGATGGGCCACATCAGGAAAAATTGTTTTGCCATGAAGGAAAAGAAAAGCTCCAATAATGATAAGAAAAATGACAGTGATAAAACTACAGCTACTTTGGAACAGGAAGTAGTGGTGCTCGCCGGCGATGATGATAAGTATTTCAGTGTTGCAGATGGTCAGATTGAGTGGGTTGTTGACATAGCAGCATCCTACCATGCTACTTTCTGCAGGGAGATGTTCACGACGTACAAAGCAGGTGACTTTGGTACTGTGAAGATAGGCAACACGAGTCATTCAGAAATTGTTGGTATCGGTGATGTCTGCATTAAAATCGATATTGGTTGCACAATGATACTGAAAGATGTGCGACATGTTCCTGATCTGCGGTTGAATCTGATTTCCGGGACTGCATTGGACCGTGCAGGTTATGAGAATTACTTCGAAAATGGCAAATGGAAGCTCACTAAAGGGTCTTTTGTTATTGTGAACGGTACAGCAGGTAATACTTTTTATAAAACACAAGTAAAGCTGTGCAAAGATGCATTGAATGCAGTTCAAGACAATTCCTCTCTAAATCTGTGGCATAAGAGGCTTGGTCATATGAGTGAAAAAGGCTTGCAGATGTTGGCAAAGAAGGATTTAATTCCTTGCTCCAAAGGTATATCCCTTGACCCTTGTGATTATTGTTTGTATGGCAAACAACATAGGGTTGCTTTCTCTTCGACATCAAAATTGAAATTAAATGTGTTGGATTTGGTATATTCTGATGTTTGTGGTCCCATAGAGGTAGAATCATTGGGTGGCAATAAGTTCTTTGTCACGTTCATCGATGATACATCCAAGAAAGTCTGAGTTTATCCGTTGAAATCAAAGGATCAAGTGTTCCAGATGTTTCAACAGTTTCATGTCAAGGTTGAAAGAGAAACAGATAAACTCTTGAAGTGTCTCCGTTCAGATAATAGAGGAGAGTATACATCCAACCAGTTCAAAAACTATTGCTTGAAGCATGTCATTCGATATGAAAAGACAGTTCCTAGTACTCCACAGCATAATGGTGTGGCAGAGAGAATGAACCGCACTATTTTTAAGAAAATGAGATGCATGATAAGATTAGCACGGTTGCCTAAGTCATTCTGGGGTGAAGCCATTCTGACTGTTGTTTATCTGATTAACAGATCTTTCTCAGTTCCTTTGAATTATAATCTTCCAGAGAGAAGATATACAGATAAAAATGTTTCCTATTCGCACTTGAAGGTGTTTGGGCGTAAAGCGTTTGTACATGTACCAAAGGAGCAGCGTTCCAAGTTGGACGATAAGGCAGTGAGTTGCATCTTTCTTGGCTATGGTGGAGATGAGTTTGGCTACAGATTATGGGATCCAGAGAAGAGGAAACTTATCAGAAGTAGGGATGTGATTTTCCATGAAGACCAGTTCTTTGGAGATGTTGAGAAGATTGATAAGTCTTCTGAAAAAGTTGATGGAGTGGTTGATCTCACACCGACTCCCTCTCCGGTGCAGACTACAGGTAGAGAAGGTGGACAAAACGATCCGGATCGTGATGAGGCATAGGAGTTGCTAGATGACGAGGGTGTTGAGCAGGGGGAGCAGCAGTCTCCTCAGATTGAAACCACAGAACCTCAAGTTGGAAGGTCTACCCGAGAGCGTCAACCATCAACTAGGTATCCTGCATCCGAATATGTATTGCTTACTGATGAGGGGGAGCCAGAGAGCTTCCGAGAAGCAATGACTCATGTTGATAAAGATGAGTGGATGAAGGCTATGCAGGATGAGATGCGTTCTTTGAAGAAGAACAAGACATATGAGCTGGTGCAACTTCCTAAAGATAGGAATGTTCTGAAAAACAAATTGGTGTTCAAGCTGAAAAAGGATGAGAATGGGAAACTGGTGAAACACAAGGCACGGTTAGTGGTAAAAGGCTTCGCACAGATGAAGGGTATTAACTTCAGTGATGTTTTCTCTCCTGTTGTGAAAATGACTTCTATTAGAGTCGTTTTGGATCTAGTTGCCAACATAGACCTTGAGCTTGAACAGATGGACGTGAAGACCGCGTTTCTTCATGGTGACTTGAAAAAAGAGATCTACATGACTCAGCCAGAGGGGTTTGAGGTAGAAGGAAAAGAACAGATGGTTTGCAAGTTGAAGAAGAGTCTCTACGGGCTGAAGCAAGCACCTAGACAGTGGTACAAGAAATTTGATTCATTCATGTTAAGTCATGGGTACCGGAGGACAGCTGCAGATCATTGTGTCTATGTTCGTCGATTTATCGATGGCAGGTTCATCATCCTTCTTTTATATGTAGATGATATGCTGATAGTTGGACAGGATAGTAAGTTGATTGGCAAGTTGAAAGAGAAGATGTCAAAGTCGTTTGACATGAAAGACTTGGGTCCCGCACGAACGATATTGGGCATGCAAATACGTCGTGATCAGAGTTCCAAGCAGCTGTGGTTGTCACAGGAGAAATATGTTGAACGAGTGCTAGAGCGGTTCAACATAAAGAATGCTAAGCCAGTTAGCATACCTCTAGCCAGTCACTTCAAACTAAGCAAGCGCTTATGTCCTACTACAGATGATGAAGAGGAACGGATGTCATGTGTTCCTTACTCCTCTGCTGTGAGGAGTCTCATGTATGCCATGGTTTGTACACGGCCAGACATTGCTCATGCTGTGAGTTTAGTGAGTAGATTTCTCGCAAAACCTGAAAAAGAGCATTGGGAAGCAGTGAAATGGATCTTTAAATATTTGAGAGGTACTTCCAAGGTGTGCTTATGTTTCGGAAGCTCAAAACCAGTCATGGAAGGTTATACTGATGCTGATTTTGCAGGCAATCTTGATCGTCGGTTGTTGACTTCTGGTTATTTATTTACTTTCGTGGGGGGAGCTATCTCCTAACAATCGAAGTTACAGAAGTGTACAACACAGTCTACATCTGAAGCGGAATACATAGCTGCTAATGAAGCAGGGAGAGAGATGCTTTGGTTGAAAAGATTCCTTCAAGAACTAGGTTTGAAGCAAGAAGAATATGTAATTTACTGTGATGTCAGAGTGTTATGGATTTTAGTGAGACTGCTACATATCATGGTCGGATGAAGGACGTTGATATCAAGTACCATTGGATTCGTGAGGTGATTGAGAAGAACTTCATGAAACTGGAAAAGATTCATTCGGACAAGAATCCCTCGGACATGATGACCAAGGTTGTGTCTAAGGGAAAGCTGGAGCTGTGTTCAAAGTTGGCAGGACTGAACTCCCAGTAAGGGGTTCAGGGCATCTTCCCTATGGTCTAGAGGGGGAGATTATTGGCCATGTGGGTCTAGACCATTAGTGAGTTCAGTATCTGAGGTGATTCCCGCAATGATATTAGGAATTTCCTATTTTGTCAAACAACAGTTTTCTAATAGGTTAGACTTTTCTTTTTCTTGAGATAGAGTTCTTGGGGGATAAGGATGTAATGGTTATATATATGATGTAATCTGTAACCCTAGAGAGAGGCTGAGAGTGGCTGAGATTCCAAGGCTGTGAAGAAGGCTATGGTTTCACAGATTGGAGGAGAACTTAGTGGAAATTGGGTTTTCGTGGTCGTAAGCATCTTTGTCGAACCACGTAAATCTTCTTGTCATCTTGTGTGGTGATTGTTTGATCTTGGTTGCCTTTGCACACAGGCGCACAACACCATTCTCTCTCATAAAAGGAATCACAATGCCAACCCATCGTCATCTCCTCTCTAGCTTACCTCTCCTCCCATCTCCTGCATGACAAACAAACCGAGACACACCCATTATCCTCCTCCATCCAAACACCTCCACACACCAATTGCACAACCTCAACTTCTTCTTCCCTCCTAACCTCCATCTCCACCTCTACTCGACCACCAGAAATGGAGATTCCAAACCACCCAATTCAGTGTCCACATATCTCTTTCCACCTTATGTCAAGCTGACAAGCTCCCTCATTGAATCATCTTCAATTGTAGACCATTATCAGAACTTAACACAATTTATACAAAACAAACAACATCACCCCGATTTGGGCAGTAGCACAAACTCAAAATTAGTGACCACTAACTACAGGAAAGTGAAAGCAGGAAAAAGAAAAAAAAAAACTGAATAAAGGAGTGGGTTAAAAAAAGCCTCATTTTCCAGATATGGAACACGATCAAAGTGCTGATAGGAATTTTGAAACAAAAAAAAAAAAATCTAAAGACTCTAGGAGTAGAGACGACGAAATAAAAGAAATGGAATTAAGGCACCCATATGATAGTTGTATCAGACAAGATTATAAATAAAACTTTCTCAAACAAAGATATTAACAGGTCTTCGAACTCGAGAGAAGAAAAGAATTGTAAATAAAACTCACGATATAATAAGATTTTGAATGCTGCAATCGTGTAGTTCGTCAAAGAGATAGCAACCAACGTCTCTGGCAGAAAAGAGTTGTTGAAAGAGAGGAAGATGATGGGTGTCTTTGGTCTGTTTGGCTTGGAGTACATGAACGGAAAGGTAGGTTGACATCAGAAGAGACGCGGTTTTCTTTTGCTTAGAGAATTCGTAACTAGGGATGAGAGATGCTCGGTTAAGAGGGGAGAAGAAAATGGCATTGAGAGAAATCGCCGGAAAGTGCATATTCTCACAGTAAAATTCGTTTTCTCACCACCACACGTCCTGTTTTGAAAATTTTCCCAGGGAGCATCACAAGTAGGTCCCACCGTTCAAAACCATAAAACACCAATCAGCGGCCACTGCAATTATCTCCAGAACATGAAAACACAGTGACATCAGCTGGACCCCCGGTCCAATTAATATCAAAAAAGGGCCAACGTCACATCACACTTAAACAAAATTCTCGCCACATACCACATCATGATACGGCGATCCTAACCATAAAACCACAGCACACCCCACAACAAAAAATGACAGATTGACAGTCCGGTAACTTAGACCCGTCAAAAAATTTTGGCCCATTCGCAAGTCACATGGTGGGCCACAGCCACAGATATTCATTACCAGATCCCCGTCCCAGGGCATTTCAGTCATTAAAAAAAAAGGTCGCGGCAATTTCGCCAATCCACTCAACAAAAAGCAAATGAATTGGGTAGTTGGGACCGGGACCGGGACCGGGACCGGGACCGGGACCGGGACCTGCTTAGCCGGTTTTTGGTGGGAAACCATTAGCTACACGGATCGACAAGCAACCCGATATTTTATATTAAAAATATATATATACATCTTTTACTAATTAAAAAAAGATGAGATATTTCTCTTTACCTCTGCCCCCACATTGTCCATCATCGACAGCATTTCTTGCAGAAAATCAGAAAATCCCTATTTTCAAAACAATTCACAAAAAAATATCAGAAAAATTATTTTACTAATCCAATAAAATCAAATAGAATCTAAGGAAACAAAAAAACGAAAAAAGAAAATACCGACTTCGTCCTCTTCTTCATAGGGATCGTACAAACCCGCATCATACATTGCCCTCTTTCCCTCATCGGACAGAACTGCAAGATATGCCGTTACTCGTTAACGGACGTTACGAACCCAAACTAGTAACGGAAGAGCAATCTCCGTTATCTTACCCGAATATGCCTCTTGGATCTGCTGGAAGCGCCGTTTCGCTTCCCCAACCACCGCCGGATCTCTCATCCATCTATCCGGATGCCATTTCTTAAACCCCCCCAAAAAAAAACAATATATATAAAAAATAACAAAAGTAATTATTCATATATTCTTTAAAAAAGAAGAAAACTTTAAAGTTTAGAGAGAGAGAGAGAGAGAGAAAGAGAGAAAGAAATGTTACCAAGGCGAGTTTCCGATAAGCGTTACGGATATCGGAGGCAGAGGCGTTATTTCGAAGGCCAAGGATGGAGTAGTAACAGGTGATGTCGGATTTTTCGGTAGCGCGATCCATCTCTCGGGTGGGGGGAAGGGCAAAACAGGAAGAAGAGCTACACCATCGACGGAGGAGACAATGGGGAGAAATTCAGATTCTCGTCCTCTACTTCTTTTCTTCTCGCTTGTTCTGTTTGGGATTTTGATTTTTTGGAGAGAAGAAACGTGCGTGCATTTTTATAGGGGTGTTTTGGGAAGGTTTTTGGTGCGATTATGTCAACAATCATTGAAATATCTATCTGGGGTTCCTTAGACCGACGAAACGGAAGGTTCCAGAGAGAGGTTTCTGATTTTCGAGAAGTTACGTGCTAGATATTTTCAAGAGAACGACCGAAATGGGGAGGTTGTTTGGGGAAATTGCGGGAATGCCATGGACATTTTGATCAGGAATTTTTTTTTTTTTTTTTTTTTTTTTACTGCGCCAGGTTGAGTAATGAGCTGGGTTTCTGAATAGGGAGTTTTCTAGAGAAAGGTCCTTCACTATTATCTGTTGAGGCCCACCCATTTGCTACTGTCTTGAGAGATCCTCACTGGGCTGTAAATGGGTCCACAATTCTTTGATTATCGAGAGGCTCTACCTTGTTAGTAATTGGGTTTAGATCTTTATTTAAGTCTGAATAAATAAACAGATTTGGATATGGATCTTAGTCTTAGACTCGTAATCTAAACACTTTTAGATTTGTTTTCACCTTGGTTTCAGCCTATGGATTCGAGATCCGATATATTACTTAGTTTTTGAGAATTTTTTTTAAAAATTAGTTTTCCTCCAAAGCATTCTCTACAAAAACCCAAACTCGCCCCATATATGAAATTGGTTCTAAGTATATTTTCTTATTAACGGTTTCGATTCCAGGTCCACCGGAGACCCGAATTGAAACCAACCCATTTGCAATCCTCCTTGTCATTGATATGCTTAGTAATGAGATGACCTCACCTAGGGCCATGGCCATTAAATTGATTGATCTTAACTTTAATTAATTGAAAGTCCAAGGGATAGTTTAGTTGCCTTTGACTACAAATTGCTCTTGGAGGTTGAGGATTCAAAATGTGCTACCATACTAGGGTTGTAGAAAATTTACTCGGCTTCACACCTCCCATTATATTTAAAAAAAAAGAAAAAGAAAAAAATACCCTGCAATTGACGGTTGGATTTCAATACCAGTGGACTAAAGGGCTTTGTTAGTGTTATTATTTTTACTGTTAGGTCATAAGTCACTACTTCTATTGTTACAATTACAATGATCGTAAATTTGTAATGCACATGCATTGATGCCAATGGTGGAATCGAATCGTCCTGCGCCGACAGGGAATTCTGTTCTCATTCAATGTTAATATCATTAATTTTTCTAGGCATCCATTTTATGATGGCAGTCATCTGATCCATACTCTTATATCCGCCCATCACAGAGCCCAGCCAAAGGCTAATGAGCGACACGAACCCATCTGCAATAAGTGGGGCCTTCGGCCATATTTTGGACAGACTTACATGTGACCAGGCCCGAATCCATTTAGATTATGATGAGCCCATATTTTTTAGCCCTTGTTCTTGGATGCAAGATAACCATCTAAGGACTTTAATTGATTTCGGATCTGGGTTAGTGTGATCATGGGCTGGCTCATCTTTGATGGATTTCAGCCTCAGTTTTCTGTATTTGGTTCATACCTGGACTAAATCTAGGTCCATTCAATTTTCAGCTAGGATTGGGTCAACTGAAAGAAAGCCCGAACCTTGTCCTAATTATGTTGGGGGCCGGCTACATAAATTTTATTGAGGGACTAGCTATTTATGCCCCCCGCGACCTCTTTCTCTTCCTCTCATGCCCCTTTCTCTCTCTCTCTCCCTTTCCTTACCTCTCCCTCCCGGCGATGACCACCATCCCCCCACCCCTTTTTCCTCTTCCTCTCCTTCCCCTCTCTCCTTTTTCTCTCCCCCATCCCCTCCCTCCATTTTTCCCCACTCTGTTGTTGTTGTTTTTTTTTTTTTTTTTTATCACCCATGGGGATAGGGAAGAGAAAAAACTAGAAAGGGGAAGGAGAGAAGGAAGAGGAAGAGGGAGAGGGGTTTAAAAAAAAAGGGGTGAGTGAACTGAGTCCTTTTATGAGTTCAAATAGCCACCATTCCTATTATCTATCCTAAGCCAAATTCAACCTTACCACTAGCCATGTCCTATTTGGCCTATATTTTCCCTTATTAGGCAACCAACTTACATAGTTAAATTTTTCTTTACCGGCGCCATTACTCTAATTAGTCAATAGTGTCATTTAGTGACTTAGTTGCCAAGATAAATGCCAAAAAGCCCAATAAAAGTTCTAGAAAACGTGGCTTGGCCTAATTGACTAACTGGTAGGCTCGATGCTAACATGATTAAGTTGGGCAGAGTTTGGGCCAAAATATAGCCATGTGGGGCTTGAGATGGATATGAGCCTATGCTCCCAAGATGGGGCAAGGCTTAGATATACTTTGCTCCAAGCTGCCCCATAAGCACCTCTAATCTAGTTTCTAATGGCGAGTGCAAATTATTTGAAGATTTTAAAGTAGAAAATAAAATCTTGTTCGAAGGTTGGGCGTTAATAATATGTTGTATAGTATTTGCTTCTCTTTCACATGTGTGCCTCATTTGTATGTATGTGTGTATATATATATGTATGTATATACATAGGGCAAAACTACTCTGCATTTGTCCCTCATAGTATGGTAAGAGACACTTTTATTTTTGAAAAGTATTAATATGCAAAAAGATAAAACCATCACAACTCGTTACACCTTTTTAACCTTGATAGGTCAAAAAAAAAAGGAAGTATCCCTTATTACAGTGTGAGGGATATATCCATAGTAGTCTTCTTCATATATGTATATATATAAGGAAAATTACTATGCATACATCCCTCATTATAGGGTGAGGGACACTTCCTTTTTTGACCTAATAAGGTAAAGAAGGTGTGATGGTTTTGTCTTTTTGCATTTAATACTTTTCAAAACAGAAAGTGTTCCTCACCCTATGGTGAGGGATAGATGCATAGTAATATTTTCCTATATATATATATATATAAAACAAGGATTCCATTGGGATAGAGAAACTAGGACAGTATTGAACCCATTAAAGTTTTTAGACCTCGAGGTTGGATCTTGGTTTGGCCTGGTCAAACCAAATGTATAACCATGTTGACCAAAATAAACCTAGACCCTCACTACAGTTTAGGGTTGCAAATGGGTCAGTTCTGGACTGAAGCCATATTGGACCCCAACTTGAACTCGTTTTTAAATGACGGTTCCAATTCTTGAAACGATTCTAACTCGGAACCCATTATGTTGGTTCCAGACCCACTTCCTATACAAAGACCTGGATTCTATTTCGAAACTGGATCTATTTAGAGAATTGGGATTTAGTTCCAAAATTGGTTCTGACTTTTTTTTAATTTTCTTATTTTATCATTTTTCCCTTACACTAAGAATATCGTTCAACTTATAGCAAAGAATTAATTTATGATCTTTAAGATTAAATATAAAGATGTCAAACCAAAATTGATTTTGGGCTACAATTTGCATTATTAAAGGCTCTTGTGCAAGGTCCCGGGTCAGTAACTAATGGACCAGAATAAGAATCAGATATGTTTACTAATCGGAACATAAACTGGATTCCGAATCCATTTATGAATCAAAATCTAAAATATGTTTCAAACTCAATTTTCACGGGTCAAGACCATTGAAGAATCAGATACCTATTTGTAACCCTAGTACAGTTGAATTCAAGCCCTTCCATAGTCTTAAGCATGAGTCTTGATCCTCCAATGCCAAGAGAAATCTGGTGCAGAGGCACATAACTCTTTCGGTGGCCTTAACATGTAGAATTTTCTTTCTTGCAGGATATGTTGGCCAGATATTACTCTAATAAAGTTGGGACAATTGTTAATTTCATCTTGCGGGTCACAGGGAGGCTACTGCTACTCATGGCATTGGAGGGTGTTAAGTTCCCTTGTAAGAGAGGGGTTGCCCAGTTGGTCAGGAAACCCCCCACTCCCTTTTCCATAGTCTTAAGTATGAGTCTTGATCCTCCAATGCCAAGAGAAATCTGGTGCAAAAGCACATAACTCTTTCGGTGGCCTTAACATGTAGAATTTTCTTTCTTGTAGGATATGTTGGCCAGATTTTAATCTAATAAAGTTGGGACAATTGTTAAATTCATTTTGTGGGTCACAGGGAGGTTACTGCTACTCATGGCATTGGAGGGTGTTAAGTTCCGTCGTAATAGTGAAGAGGGGTTGCCCTGTTGGTCAGGAACCAAAACACACCCCAGCGCGCACCCCCCCCCCCCCCCCCCCCCCCCCCGCCGCGCCACAACACCCTCTCATCAGAGGGATCAATCCAATGTCCCTCCCATTATGGTCGCTGCCTTCCTGTGCATGGGCGGCCCCTCCTGAATTGCAAGTATGCTCTCTCCCTGCTTATGTGAATGGTCTTTCCCCACTTGTGTATGCCCTCTCATGGTCTCAGGCTCCCAGGGGCTAAGGAAAAAGAGGAAAGAGTTTATCGTGTACTATGGTGAATGTAAAAGAACCGCACCACAAATCTTGAGCCTGCATGTAAGAAATTTATGGGATGCTCTCGATGTGCAGTGCACAGGTGTGTTGTAGGAGAATATTGCTGGTAAGCAAAATAAACCTGTAGAACGTCTATTTCTTGACTATTATGGGAACCCAATATTGCCTCAATCCAGCAAA
This sequence comes from Sextonia rubra, assembly GCA_037013555.1. NCBI lineage: Eukaryota > Viridiplantae > Streptophyta > Magnoliopsida > Laurales > Lauraceae > Sextonia > Sextonia rubra. Next base: position 92,619,323 of record JASUAD010000001.1, read on the forward strand.
CCCAGCCCAATGTTTATTCAGTCCGACTAATTCAGTCAAACACTGCCACAGAAAAATGCAGCATTGAAGGAGCATACAAAGAAGTCAAAGACTGTCATACAAATCAAAGAGCAATCAAGAATGTTTTTAGCAAATCTCCATATGCTCCTAGGCTATTACTTTATTCAAAAACGCATCCCAACGATTCTATGATCATCAAAACTCACGTTGCGGAGATTCACAATTTTGAAAAAGTCAAATCAAATTATTATTATTATTATTATTATTATTTTGAAAAGTCAAAACAGATGTTAGAACCATCAAAGGAGAGGAGTTGCAAAGATTCTCCCCTGGATCATAAGTGAAGCTGTCAATTAGGAGCTCATTCGGCCCCGCTGAACCCTAAAAAAGTCAATAAAACAGGTCCCTCCCAAAACGGCCTATTTGAATACAGGCCTATTTGAATCTATTACTTCTTATTTATTTTAAACTTATGCGAATAGGCCCATTTGACAATAAATACCTAGGTGTTTTAATTCATGTATTGAAACTCCTTACAAAAAAAAAAAAAACAGACCAATCTAATCAATTACTTCATATGTATTCTAATGCTTATGCAGTTGTTTAATTGAGTCTACATTTCCACAGCGCTTTATTGTTTTTTGCTGGTAAATATTTTTTAAGCCATAACTGGCCAATTGGCTAATGCCATGTTGCTTGTTGTATAACATTGCCAACCTAGATCCTAATAAAGGAGGAGGGTTAAACATTATTGATACTTAGTGCTTGATGACAATGAACAAAAACTTTAAAATTTTCTTCTCTATCGGCTTTGGTCCTGACCTTGGCTAGTGAGGGTAGATAAGGTCCTCGGTGGTGGAATCCCTCTGAGGACTATGCCTCGTGCCTGCTTGGCCCACACATTTTGAGGGTAGAGTAAGATCAAAAGCCCTCTGCATTGCCTATCTCAACTCTCTGAAAGCCCCAACCATGGACAGTCATGGACCAACCTAGGTGCAACCAATATCAATCCCTCATTTTTCAATGTTCGGGTTTGAAATTGAAGTATCATATCCGATTTCAACTTTCCCAGAATGAGGGGTCCGTGGGTATTGAAGACAAGGCCCAAAAAATAACAGAGTCGGAACCCAATATTGCCGCAATCCAGTAAACCCAGCCCAATGTTGATTCAGTCCAACTAATTCTGTCAAAGACTGCCACACAAAAATGTAGCAATCAAGGATCGTACAAAGAAGTCAAAGACTGTCATACAAATCAAGGAGAAATCGAGAATGGTTTTAGCAAATCTCTATAATGCTCTTAGATTTAAATCAGGAAAATCAATAGTCCTGACTTTTTGCCTTTCCATGTAACCAAATCAATCTATATAAACACAACACAACTCTTCTCTCTCTAATAAACAGAGAGAAAGGTTGTTCAAAATACAAATTGTATCTAACGTTTTTATGGTATCAGTGACTGATCAGATGACTCCTTTCGTTCATCTGTCAAGATCTTCAAAGTATTCCTACCCAGCATCTATCAACGTTGCAAACTTTGTTTCCTTGAAGCTCACACAAACCAACTATCTTCTGTGGAAAACACAGTTTATGTCATTGATTGAAAGTCAAGAGGTTAGTGACTTTATCTCTGGGAAGATGGAAATTCAATTAGAAGAAATTACATCTGATGTTGGGGAGACAATTGTCAAGAATCCAGACTTTTTGTCATGGATTCGAACTGACAAACTGGTGAAGGCTTGGATTACAAGCACTCCCTCTGAAGACGTGCTTGGCCTTGTTGTGGGTCAAGGGACTTCTGCCGACGTTTGGCAATATTACAGGAAAAACACCTTCTGGCGATGACAAAATTTGTTGCCAAAACAAAGATTGTCCTTGCAGAAGACTTTTTACAACGAATATAAAATTGTCGCCAAGGGTTTTTGGGAGAGAGATCTTCTAGAATGGATTAATGCCAATCTTAATAATATGTGTGCTAACAATTAACCACGTAGCGGAAAAAAAAAATCAAATCACAAGCACACACTACAAAAAGATACAAATTTTACGTGGAAACCCAACTTGGGAAAAAACGCACTATGAAAAAGAATACTCACAACTCTTATCCAGTTGCTTCTCAATCTAAGGACCTTATGATTCCCTTGCATATCTCTCTGCTACAACGACCTCCTGCCGACCTTTGTGATAGATTTAAGACACCTAGACGCCTTCTAGATGTTGTACTTGACTCCCCAAAGAAATCTTCTACACTCGGAGAAGAAGAAGACAAAGATCTCTAGAGCAGAACTTCAGCCTTTCAACTCTCCAATGAAAGAACTCTAGAGAAGGTGATCTCCAATGAGCAATCTCTTCTTAGAACAATGAGATATGTACTCCACACCTTATGATTGAGAGAAAACCCTTTTTTATAGCTCATAATACATGCCTTATAAGTATAATACGATCAGGAAAGGAGTTGGCATCAAACAGGTAAGTTTCCTTTCAATTTGGGCTGAAAAATCGCAAGTCGACATACTTTTTGTACTTGCTCGATCGGTTGGATAAATTGTCCGATCGGTTGGATTAATGTTCTGCCCGGGTGAAAATTTCAGCATTTTTTGCAAACTTCCGGAGGCCATAACTTTCTCGTTTTAGTTCCAATTGAGGTGATCTTGGGTTTAACGAAATCCTCTCAAAATGAGCTTTCTAACAGTAGGTCGCATGCCCATATCCGACACCTGGTTTGTGAGATATGACCTTTTTAATTCATGTTGTCCATAGATAACCACTTCAACTTGTTTCTTTTATTTCTTCACTTCAGTGTATCGGGTGACTCAAACCATTGTCCATACTCAAAAATATATAAAATACGATACTAATGGACTTAAGTTTTGGCCAACCAATGAATTTGCTAATACAAAAATACTTATAATCTCCCCCTTTGGTAATTCATGGACAAAACTTCCTATACATTCAATCTACCCAAAAATAAAACAAAAAAAATACATTGAACAATGAATAAATTGACATAACAAAGAAAATTTTACCATCAGCTCTTTATCAGGTACAAAAGAAATCATCTTTAGCTCCATCTGTCTTCAGATTGAGCAAAAAATTCTCTGTTCTCCCCCTGAATGCAATATCTCCTTCTTTTTGTCTATAATTGACAAAGCTAATGATCATTATACAGCAAATTTGTCAACCTGGATCCAACAGTAGCTCCCCCTTGATTACAGCTCTCCCTTAATTGTATCTTCGTAGCAGCACTGGGAATGGGAGCTTGATCATCTTGATAGGGATTTTTTGCATGTAGTCACCCACACTTGTGTAGTATGATCTTTCAGCAAAGTGTGAGCAACTTCTGGAGGTAAATTAGATTTCCTAACCCAAATAGCTCTTGTCTTGACTTTTGGCTCAGACAATTGTTTTCACCATTGCTTATATTTTGGCAAAACATGTAGCTGCTTACAATGGAGATGAATGTGTCCTTTAACTCCACAGTAATGACAAGTGTATATGCGTGCAGGACGTGATACATTCTTCTTTTGTAAACTACTCATCACATTATGAACATGTGTAACATGTGAAGTAGTGTGTGCAATACTTCTAACAAAAACAGAGTTAACGTTAGATTTTGAAGTAGATGCACTATCATTGAAACCAAGACCGCGCTTGTCTTTAGGGAGCGTTTGAATATATTGGATGTCATCAAGTTTCTTTGAACCAATATTCATCTTATTTAGAGACGTTTTTGTAGAATCTAGCTCAGATAACACAATCTTCAGTTTTCTAGTCAGGTTGTCTTTTTCGACTTTAACAGTCTTCAATTCAATTTTCAAGGTTTCAAACTCTTGCTTAACCTTCTGAAATTCATCTTGCAGTAAACCATACTTATAACTCTTAGTAGTCAGCTTATCAGCCATGGAATTCTTTTGTCCTTCTAACAAATGAACCTGTGATTTGACATCCTCTAACTCTTTCTTAAGAGACAAAATCTCTGCTTTCCACTTAAGAGCATCTTTTTCAAATAACTTGTTCATCTGCATAGACTTGTTCAACAAAATCCCATATTCTACTTCCCAATCATCTTCTTCATCTGAAAGTGAAATATCAACAGTTTCTGCATCAGAATTGTCATCAGACACAGTGGATCTAGCCATAAAAGCCACAAACTTGCTATTCACAATATCCTTTGAATTAAGTTCAGGGTCTTTCTCTTCTTCTGAAGAATCATCATCCCAAGTTTTTAGAGCTTTGTACTTGGGATTCTTTTTCTTGTTAGGCCAGTCACTGGCATAATGACCAAGACCTTGACAATCAAAACACTTAACCTTGGCTCATGGCATCTTCTTTTCAGATTTCGGTCCATTCTACTTAGCTTTCTTGGCCTTCATAAGTTTTTTAAAATGAACCATTAACTCAGTGATATCATCATCATAATCTGAATCAGTTTCAATTTTCTTTGCATATTGCTTCACGGATTCTTTGAAAGCTTTAAAAGCCAAACCGTTATTCTTTGCTGATTTTCCCCTATTTAAATGATTTTTTTCGAAAGTCTAAAGATTTTCAACCAACTGATTCACTGTGAGGGTATCTAAATTCTTATTCTCTTCAATAGCATCCACCTTTGAATCAAACTTTGAAGGAAGAGACCTTAGAATCTTCTTGACAATTTTACTTTCAGGGCTTACTTCACTCAAATTGAAAATAGAATTGACAATGTCATTCAGCTTAGTATAAAACTGATTAAAAGTTTTTTCTTCTTCCATTACAATGGTTTCAAAGGCTTGATTTAACCTTTGCAGCTTTGCTTGCTTGACAGTATTAGTACCCATATAAACAGTTTGCAAAACATCCCATGCTTTTTTTGCAGTTTTACAAGTGGAAATTTGATGAAACTCATCAGCAAACACTCCATTATAAATAGCATTCATGGCCTTATTATTACAATTGGAGGCATACTTTTCTTTCTTAGTCCATTGGCTTTAGGTTTAAAAATTGCTTGCCCATCAGCAATAACAGTGGGTTTTGAATAACCTTCCTCAACACTATCCCACACATCATCATCAATAGACTTGAGGAACCCAATCATACTTTGCTTCCAATAAGCATAATTTGAACCATCAAACAATGGAGGCTTCATAGTAGATGTGCCTTCTTAATTGAGCACCATTCTAGATATCTTTTAGGATCAAACACCACAAATTAGTGCAACCCGCTCTGATATTACTTGAAGGTTTTTGGGAGAGATATCTTCTAGAATGGATTAATGCTAATCTTAATAATATGTATACTAACAATCAACCACGCAATGGAAAAAAAATCAAACAAGCACACACCACAAGAAGACTCAAAGTTTACGTGGAAACCCAACCTAGGAAAAAACTACGGCCAAGAATCAAGCACTACGAATCATACTATAGTTACAAGAGAATACTCACAACCCTTATCCAGTTGCTCCTCAACCTAATGACCTTGTGATTCCCTTGTATAACTCCCTGCTGTAACGACCTCCTGCCATCCTCTGTGACAGATCCAAGACACCTAGATGCCTTCTAGATGTTGTACTTGACTCCACAAGGCAATTTTCTACACTTAGAGAAGTAGAAGACAAAGATCTTTAGAGTAGAACTTCAGCCCTTCAACTCTTCAATGAAAGAACTCTAGAGAAGGTGATCTCCAATAAGTAATCTCTTCTTAGAACAATGAGATATGTATTCCACACCTTAGGGTTGAGAGAAAACCCTCTTTTATAGCTCCTAATACATACCTCAAAAGTATAATACGATCAGGAAAGGAGTTAGCATAAAACAAGTAAGATTCCTTTCAATTTGGGCTGAAAAATTGCAAGTTGGCGCACTTTCTGCACTTGCCTGATCAGTTAGATAAATTGCCGATTGGTCAAATTAAGGTTCTGCAGGGGTGAAAATTTTAGCATTTTTCTGTAAACTTCTGGAGGCCATAATTTTCTCGTTTTAGCTTCGATTGAGGCGATCTTAGCTCTACAGAATCCTCTCGAAACGAGCTTTCCAACGGTAGGTCGCATGCCCATATCCGACACTTGGTTTGTGAGATATGACCTTTTTAATCCATGTTGTCCGTAGAAAACTACTTCAATTTGTCGCTTTTTCTTCTATTTTTTCACTTCAGTGCATCTGGCGACTCAAACCATTGTCCATACTAAAAAATATGTAAAATACAACACTAATGGACTAAAGTTTTGTTCAACCCATGAATTTGCCAACACAAAAATACTTACAGTCGCTACGTGGTCACAGAATCCTAGTCTGGTGAGTCATATGGCGACAACTGTTATAGTCATCGTTAAAAAAGAGAGACCTTTTGCAACAAACATATTCATTGCAAATTGCTGTCATAATAAATAAGTCTGCCGCCAAAAAATAAGAAAAGGTTGACTATAGACTACCCTTTAAGTTAATGTCGTTAAAATTTTTTTAATTCATAATGTATATTTTAATGGAAACATTTTTGCGATGAATAGGTCTATCTCCAAAACATTTTGGCGATGAATATGTCTATCCCCAAATTGTTTTGGCAACGAATATGTCTATCACCAAAAGTCTCTAATAAATTTTTGGTGAAGGCAATATGTCTATCTCCAAATGTATTATTATTATTTTCTAAAAGATGAACCTATTTTCAATTCCATACTACATAACCTGTTTTCAATTTCAAAAAGATGAACCTATCTGATTTTATCTTGAGTAAACATTAACATCCAAGATCTAAAATTTAGCTCAAACAACAACCATTCAAATAAATATACATGATAAAGTTTACTGTGCCACAAATGTGAATGCATATAAATAAAGTGCTGCAAATGTCCAAATTAACATTCCCCAAAAGTCTACTATGGTCAAACGATTCAACAAAATGGAAACAGCCCTGCAACTGCATCTCAATGATCCATATCCATCTCTAATCTGCCAAACAAATGAAACTAATATATCATTAATAGAGCATGACTGATATAAGCAAATTATAAAGTAAACATAACTAATATATAATTTATGCCTCATTGAAAATTACAACTTTTAGCTTCAAACCAAAAAAAAAAAAAAAAGATTGTCATTTTCAAGTTTTAATCTCTTCCCTTAACAATGACATGCACAGTTAAATACTGCATAAAAAGTACCACAAGTACATGAAAACCAAGTTCACCTTTGCTAGCTTTGAACAACTAACTGACATTCACATAATTAATCAATTGATAGGACCAACTTCAATTGGATAAAAATTGCACATGTACATTATCCCCATTTACTCACATTAGTCCTAATAAGAAAAAGACCTTCTTAGTTCATTGCATTTTTTACACTCCCCCTATCTCTCTTATTAGTTTGTCTAAAATAAATGATATATTCGTAACATTAGAACAATAAAAAATATAAGAAAGATAGAGAGAAAACGAGGGAATGAGATCTCTTTGTTTGAGAATTCACCAGTAGCTTAAATACACACTGCAAATGGGAGAATTAATTGTTATTGCCTTCATTAATGTAGGGGATTTAGAGTAGCTCCACACATCATAACCATTTATAGTTTTCTCTCTAGATAATATATATATGGACAATATTCAAGTGCATACATCTCTCACAAAAATGGTGAGGGACACTCCTTTTTTGAAAGGTATTAATGTGTAAAAGGACAAAACCATTACACATCATCATATCTTTTTGACCTTTTTAGGTTTAAAAAAGGAAGTGTCCCTCACTAAAATGGTGAGGGATGTATGCACATGAATATCCCCCTATATATATAACAAACAAACAAACACAGGCAATGAAGTTTAGGCCCATCAGGACCATTCATCTACTCCTATCATAGATGGTCCATGTGAGTTTCAATTTCGTATTTTATGTCATCATCAAAGCTTTGCTCTATTTTGGGACAGGCTACATGAAAATTCTTCATTTCAAACTATTCTAACCAAACCACCTAAAAAGGGTGAACACCAATTTCATTTCATGTAGTTGATGACAATGTTATCAAGACCATAACTCATCATTGTAATTAAAAAAAAAAAAGCCATGGTCTGGATACTTTGATCCCACTCTAGTTCTAGACTTGTAGGTGCTGTATAGGTGGCCCAACTGGAATGTAACGTACAAATTCATCCTATCCTTGGCCACATGGAGTAGAGTTGTGTAGAGTTCTCACTACCACATCATTTCCAGTTAAAGAAAGCAGTTTTTTTTAATTAAAATTGCTCTTCAAAGATGACATTCCCATGGTTGACATAACAAGTAAGCATGTAGTAACAACAAAATGAGGTTGCAGCTCAACACAATGGGCTAGCCAAGATGGAAATCTTCCATTGTTCACATCCAACATATAATTACTTTGAGGACCGGTTATGAAGAAAATCTTATACAAAGCTTACACCTAACATAAAACTGTGTTGAGGACTAGACAAAACTCAGGTTTGATGTAAGTATTAGTTAAAAGTAATAGTTTTATAGCCTTTTAAATAACACTTTCAAAGTTGGTGAAAAAATAAGGTTATGAACAACCTAAATGTACTCACCAAGAGAGGTGGATGGCTAGTCACCACTAGATGATTGCACCTCTCCACTAATTGCAAGCATGTTCCTGATCATTTGCTCCACTTGTGCTTGCACTTGGGACTTGAGATCGGCATACTTTTTATTCTTGCCTCAATCTGTGCTTGTTGGGACTGGGTCAGTCCTCTAAGTGAGTCAACTCCTCCTTGAGGCTTTGCATGGCCTGATCTTGTGCCCATGATGCAGTGGTCATACGTGAGGAGTTATGGTGCTTTGGGCAGACTCCAAATCCCTGCATGTACCCTCACTTGCTCCTAAGCACCTCAATAGCCCTCTCCTTTCACGTCATCTCCTAGGACGACTCTGTGTGTGAACTTTGGTCGTGAAGCTTTTCGAACTACTCCTGTCATCCAACTCAAGATTTAAGCAACTAGGTTTTTTTCCTAAATAGAAATATATGTGGTAATAAAGATAAATGTAATGACTATTGACCCCCTGCTGTCAGACATACATGTTTGTAGGCACATATCGGGGCTATCCAATTATTCATCTTCTTTCTCCAATGAGACGACTTAAAGAAGTCTACAATATGGGGCCTCTCACCATTATTCTAGGCGACCTGATTCCATTGCTTTTAAAACATTACTGTATATATATGTGTGCATCACATTTGGAACTATGATGAAAGGGGACTTTAATTCACATCACCTTAATTGACATCACAGCTGGAAAGGATCTTGACCCCATGGTATGATTGTAAGGTAAGTGCTTTCGATTTTCACGATTTTTCTCACATCTTTCCTAGAATATAATTTTAGTATTAGTCTACTTGATATTGAATAAAATAAACAGAAAATTTTATATATTAAAACTAATATTATCAATAATTTCTAATCCTTCCAAGCGACATCAATCAGCTACCTCCAGGCTTACTATATGGGTCAACACCATCCTCTAGCAATAGTAGGTAGTGCTTCCTCTTGTTTAGTGCCAATCCCTATACCTCCCTTGGCACTTCATGTTGATTGTTGCTCGTACATTTGGATTATCATCATATCCCACAATATCAAATTATCCTACATACATGGTTAATGCCATTTTGAGAAAAGTACTAAAATATAAGAAAACTACTTCTATAATAGAATAACTTAAATGGTTCCAATATGTAATTACCAAGACTCTCTATATGACGGAAGCCTTAGTCCCACCATAAATCTGATCCCACACCATTACCCCCTCAACAGGTGTTGACAATCGAATCTCTATACTAATTTAACTAGTCACCTTGTTGGCACAGTACCCAATAGGTACATTGATCCCTATCATGAACCGCTATAGGGACCATTTGGCCTCCATTCTCTCTCAAAAGCCGTGACGTTTCCTTTCCGCACAACTTACCACGTACGTATTTTAGATTTGAACATATCTAAGACCGAGAAAAACTTGTAACTTACCTATGCTGTGGCTGTGTGTGTGTGTGTGTGTGTGTGTGTGTGTGTGTGTGTGTGTGTGTGCGCGCGCGCGTGTCTGAATGAATTAGACTTAAATGTCACTTACCTTCGTTGCTAATGTTGGTGTAGGTGCTAGACACTACTGGTGTAGGCGTGTTTGATTGGGTAGGGAAGGTAGGGACATCTAGTGCAGGTCGATTGGTGGCAGTAGACGATGTATTGATACATTTTGGGGGCATGGATGGAATCTAGCAAAATAGTAATGATTAGTAAATCATTAGATATACAAGAATAGTCCAACAGTATCTCAGGTAATATACATTTGAATGTCCTAATCATCTTTCTGTTTGCTGCAACAATGGATGAACATGCTGTTGCCCATAAAAAATTCACAAATGTTGCAGCGAAGACATTACAAGCAAATTCCAAATGAAGGGTACATAAACCTTAGAATTGTAGAATGACAAGTCAAGTACTGCATCCAAATGTTTTGAGCTAGTGCAATTCACTCAGAAGACTTCAGATGAACTCAGAATGCAGCATTTCAAACTTTAGAGTTACTAGACTTCATTTAGTCACTCAACTCACTAAATACCAACTTCACGGCTCATTGGCTTAAGACTAAGGATCATTGAACACATTCAAATTTCTAGATTACCTAGCTAAAAATCTCATGGCAACTCTAAAACATGCTTGGGAATGATGTTTCAAAGTTTCAAAGCATTTGGACTTCATTTCAGCTCAAACTAAGTTTTAGTGACTATTTGCTGGCTCCTTGGGGTCATTGTGGACATTAACACTTCTACATGTTAAAACAAGCTCAAACTTAGGGAAATGCCTTCAAGTACATTCAAAGACCATCCTTCAAAATCTTAGAGTATTTGGACATCATTTGGACCCAAACTCAGTTCCAATGGTCATTTATTAAGCTTGTAGGGTCATCGTGCAAAGTGACACCTCATGATGATCAAATTTGTTGAAACTCTTAGAGGAAGCTCCAATTATGCTCAATGGAGGATCTGTAAAATTTCAAGTCAAATGGACATCATTTGACCCAAAGTCTACAAACATGCCAACTTTGGGTCAGTGACGCCCAAGTCATGGGGTTACTGACCTAATTCTTGCTTTTCGATGTGTAAAATTGATAAATTTTGGCTACAAAGCTTTAGTCATGCTCAAGAGAGATTCTACAAATTTTTAAGTCAAGAGGACTTCGTTTGGTCCTACTTCCACTGTATGTCATCTTAGAAGTCAGTAAACCCCGAGCCATGGAGGTACTGGCCAAAATCCTACTTTCAGGAGCCAAATCTAATGAAATTTGCCACAGAGATTCAAAATATGTTTAAAATAAATTTTAGAAAGTTTCAAGTCAATTGAACATCGTTTGGGTAGAAAAGAAGCTAACTAACTACAATATGAGGTGAATAGTGACTTAGAACATGCAACAAGTAGGTCGCTGTTCGAAATCTTACTTTCTCAAATCTAAATTGCATGAAATTTGGATGAACACTCCAAGACACCCATGACATCAGTCCCTCCAAGTTTTAATCCAAACCGAGGTTATTTGGGCCTCAAACAGCTTAAACAAGGGCCCATTTTCATGAAAAGCTAACAAGGGAGTTGACCAACTTCAGAAAGTTAAAACGAGCTAAAATTTCTATGACACACTCAAAATAGTGTCAAAAAGCATCCCTCCAAGTTTATGAAGACTAGACATCATGTAGACCCCAAATAGGTGAAAATAAGTCGCATATGCAAAAGTCCAAAAACGAGACCTCGGAGTGATCGCGGCTACGGTCACTAACATCGATAGAGCAGTTCCTATGGTTTTTAGCCGTTCCCTCCACTTTTTTTTTGAACTTTAACTTCCGACAACTCCCTTTGACTTCTCATAACTACTGCTGAAGTCTATGAAAAGGAATGTTTGTCACTTGGGAAAGGGAGAGTACACAGACAATACAAAGAGACGAGTTTAAGCAAGGCTTAAAGCAATCAAAGCATGTTCAGGCTTAGTTCTAAGCATTTAGTGAGGATTCCAAGGCACTTTAGGCACTTCAAGCTTACTTCTTTTTCTCATTCTCACTGATTTAAGGTGAAAATAATTCAAAGAAGAGGAAGAACCATGTACCTTACTTAACCAAGACATATGCAAGGGCAACTTGGATGACATTTTCTTCCTTTGATTTTCTCACTTGGGAGGGGTTTTGGGCCATCCCAGAAGTTGTGAGCAAGCCTCTTTAGGCTTCATTCTATTCCTTGAAAATTATAGGTTCAGAATGACATAACTTTCTCTCCATTTTTACTTGTTTAAGCGCCATTTTCAGATTTGGACAAAAATAGTCCATAATCAAAAGGTGATGATTACCAAAACATTAAGTCGATTCCACGGCCAAATCAAGCACTTTTAGTGGTCATTCAACACTTTGAATGCGATGAAAATAGGCTCCAGCACTCTGAAAAAGTAACATAAGCGAAACAGAGCCAAAAAGGGAGCAAACGTTGGCCTTTTTAGCCACTATTTGCGAGTGACTATGGCTCACAGCCACTGGCAAGGGTCCAGTGACGTGACCTATGGTCACTCCCCTCTGTTTCATTATTTTTCATATTTTCTACCAAATTTCATGTATTTTCTTGCAAATTTCAAATTTAGATCACATCTGAGACTAGAGGGAGGGGTTATAAATGTTTTAAAACTTGCAAACAACTTGCATCTCCACAGTCAAAGCATTTGAACCCATGTAAACAAAAGGGAAACATAATGATGAACTGTAGTTATTTCCCATTTTTCTTAACGCCTAAAGTGTATGAATGTTGGACTTGAATCCATTGCATTTCACATCACATTTCAAGCGTGATCAAAAGATTGGCACCGTCTATGGGAAATATTCGCTCTAATTTGTGATCAGATTTCGCTAAAAGACATGAAAATTGGTTAAAATACATGAAAAAGTGCTGAAATGTGTTGCTGTTAGCCAGTGACCATGGGATGCTGTGTAAAATAGTCAATGACCATAGGAAGTTATAAAAGAGGTGCTTTGACTACAAGATTTGGTGGAAATGGGTAGTGATCGCGGGCCTACGGTCACTAGTGTGTTTTGTCTCCAAAATGACTTGTTTGACTTCTGAAGATACCCATGTAAGACCTTGAGGTCTATGGTGGGTTTTGGGACATTAATGAAGGAACTTTGCACCTCGAAGTGCATCTTTTTATCACTCAAATGAAAGCATTAAGCACCCTAAAGTGCATAACTTTGCCATTTATTGAAGGAACTTTGTACCTCGATGTGCATGGACCAAATCTACACCCTTATATATAATAGAATAATGGTGATTTAATCCAAAAGGCTTCGATCTAAATAAATGTTTATCTCAAACTAGTGATAAGATCAATGACATTGCAGTTATGCACTGTCCGGTGCCACACATTAATGGATCCCGTATGATCATTGTGGTAGTGGTGCAGGCTTAATCCTATGGGCCCTATTCCTTTGACTAGATCAACCCTTTCTCTTGCTTATAAGTCTAACATAGATAGCCCTGAAATGCTGCTGAAATTTTGGTAGCCAGGTCTAGTCAACTTAGTATGCTTTTAAGATTGATTATATGGTCCCGAAATGCTACAAAAATTCTTACAGCTAGGACAATCAGCATAGCACAATGAGATGGGTTAATGTCTGACCATTCCGGTTCAAAACCATGTTGATTCAGATGACATTTATAAACTGTTCCGACTAGCCCAAAAGGCAGCCATGTCGGTTATAACACTAATGCAGTCCATTGGGTTTACTTTTTTGCAGAGATATCATGGGTTCTTTGATCATTACTTTTGATGAGGCTAAGGAGAGGCTCTTTAAAATCTCCATAACCCAAAACAAATCATCTGAAAGAGCACCGAAGAAGGCTCAAATTGACTCTACTGCCCCTACATCAAGAGTCTTAGTTTTCGAAAGGCTCTCTACCCTTATGGGCTCCATGACTTTGGCTATTCTGAATGGGTCATCAGTGATCCCAAAATCCATCAAGAATGGGTCATTAGTGACCCCAAAATACATCAAAAAAACTAGGACTCTAAAACTCTAAGTTTCCAAATATGCCCAGAATCCATTTAGAGTTTTCAACAAGGTTCAAGAGGAACCAAAACAAAAACTAAAGTTAGGAGGCAGTAGCCTTCATATCAATAAGCTTCGATTGGGGGCAAGGCAGGTTCGGTTCACGAATCACAAGTTAATGACACTTGGCAAGTCACATCCAGTGGCTGCTCAAGGTTCAAGATCATCATCTACTTGGCCCAAACAACAGGCTGCTAACAAGCAAGCATCAAAGGACCTTCGGCAACTTATAACTCGCAAGAAGGCCTAGAAACATGCATCCAATCCCGGATACAGCACGTGGTCACCACAGCCATGCATTTCCAAATCCATCAAGGTTGAGAAAAAACTCTTGGCCTCACTTGAAGATAATACCTTCTACCCTCTGATTCAAAAAGAGGGATGGAGGTTTGGCAAGAGGCATGTACTCTCTATCATAGTGGCACCATCCCTGCCATCTTTGCACTAGTGTCTATCACATGGTGTTAAGGACAAAAAGAAAACTGAGCAATTGGTCATAAAAAATTAGACCGACCTCGCTCGTCTTAAAGATTTGCTCTAACAAAAGAAGGAGCATAAGAAGAACAACAAGGGAGGTGTTGTTGACATTCTTTCACTTTGCACTTCTGATCCCATGGATTGGGAACAAGTTGCCAGTACTTCCAGGCCACTGGTTGCTAGGTTCAAAGATCAAACCTTGGCAGCAAGATTGGCTAATCATATTAAAAAATGTCTTTGGCTCGCTATAGGGATCAAACCTAAAAGCTGTCGCGGCGCACAATCACTTAAAAATGGATGATTAAAGAAGATGGTTCGGACCTGACCTCGTATTGCATGGTCGGACTAGGCTTAACCCGAAGAGTCACTTGAGTATAGCTTGGACTCAATGATAGGAATCTAACTCCAACTCCCACTCGGGCTGGACTTATGAAGGGCATGTCAAAACAAACTCTGATGAGGATCCTATTACTATTATAGACGCAGAAGATAGTCAATCCACTCCTCCTATATTAACATCCTCCTATCCCCGTCAGTACACTGTGTTCATGGCTGAAGGGAGTGGGACTAGTAAGGATGGAAATGATAATGTCAATGGAACTAGTGAGGAAGATGCTAGTGAAAATTAGGATAACATTAGTGATGTTGTTAAGCAGCAAGGAGAAGGAGTTAAGATTGATCACCTGATTGCCCAGTTGAAAATCTTGGCAGATAAGTTAGGTGCTTCAGCTGAAGCTGCAGTCAATCCTTTACTTGCTGACAGGAGAGAATAGGCAATGATTAGGAGAAATGCCACTAAAATTGACCTGCTCGCTGCTCAAATCATGTCTCTAACAGACAAGTTGATAGTTGCAGGTTCTACTGGTGGTGATCATTTATCAATCCTTGGTCTTCATGTAGATCTTGAAAAATATGTAACCTTCAAAGAAGTTGAAAAGGTACCGACAAAATCAAAAGTGGAGACCATGATGAAAAAAAAGGGTATTACACCCAAATATCCTCTGGAATTTGATCTGGTTTCATTTCCATCAGATTATACACTTTCGACTTTCCAGCCTTACTTTGGAGAGGGGTCAGCTTATCAACGCATCAAGCATTTCAAATCGCTCCTTGGAAGCTTGCCAGAGTTAGATGCACTGAAAATAAGGTTGTTCGTTGGCATATTGAAAGGAGTTGCCTTCGATTAGTACAAACAGTTACCAGAGCTCACATTCATGATATGGCCGATCAAGGAATAATAGTTTTTACTTCACTTCCAAGAAGAGGATCAAATAATAATCTTCGTGTTGAAAATTTATACTAAAAGCATGCTTTTATGTATTTGTCTTTGACTGATTTACTTATTAGTAAAGTTTGCTTTTTCCATATTAATGAGAATTTGCATGGGCAAATGGTTGCATTATTATTTACTGTGCATAAGTGTGTCTTTTATTTTATAAAGTAGACAAGTTGGTGTGTAGGGTTCAGCTTACGCATGAAAGACTTATTTGTTGGTTCTTATAGAATATAAGTTATTGTTGTTCACAATCTAGATGGAGCTGGACACACCCTCGGTACGATTATAGCATGACGTTTTAGTAGGCTTGTCTTGGTTGCGGGAAATGGTATAGTTTTGACTCTTTATGCTAGTACACTTTGTGTGTATTGAACAGGACCGTTTTTTGGTTATTATCTTTATAATGACTATATAAGATGATTAACATCTAAATGGTTATTATAAGTGTTTGTACTTTTAATTCCGATATAAATAATAGACTTGTGCATTTAGTGTTTGGCATTTTGATTTACAAAGGAGAAAGACCTTTTGTGGGTCAATAATCTCAGTAAATTGGATGACTACTAAGTGTATGGTGCATATTAGTTTATTGACGGAATCCACGTCTTGTAATAGGGATTGATGATATCCCATTGATGAAGCTTATAAGTTTTGATTATGTCAAACCTTGCAGGTGGACTTTTTGTTCGACATATCAAATAAGTTCAGTGTAAGGTCTCAAGGAATTATAAAGATATCATTAAATATAGGTATCAGTAATTATTTAATCGATGGATATTTGAAATCTTAATGTGGGGAGATTAATAAGCATTTAATAATAAGAAGCTTGAAATATTATTTTAAGAATAAGGACTAGAGTGCAATTATAAATCTTTAGTGGACTGAATTGTAATTTATGGAACTAGGATTCTAATTTGGGTCGAATTAGGGTTTCTTGTTTTCATAAGAAGCCTATTTCTTATTTCCTTCTTAAGTCTCTATTGTAGCCTATAAATCTGCACTATTGCTCTCTAGGAAAAACACACAAGAGAAATCTCATTTTTGAGAGCAAGGAGAATTCGCAAAAGAGGCCCATACCTCGATGCGAGTTCGAGCATAGAGGAATACAATAAAAGGTTTTGAGATTTTTGGGCTGTTGTAAGATTGAGATCAAATCAAAGAGATCTCACAGGTATGGTTCCTGAATCATCATCGTCTAAACTTATTTCCGCAGTGATCTGTGTGCAATATCTAGAGATCCTGATGGCCTCCACCTAACACTTCACCATGCTTAGCAGTACAAAGCAAGGAGACAATGAAATTGCAGAGTCTTTTATCAATAGATGGAGAGCATTATCCTATAGATGCTTAGAACAACCATCTCAAAGTGCAACCATTGAAACGTGCAAAACCAATTTACGACCAGAGATTAAGGTTATCATACTTAGTCATAAAACTAAATCTCTGACTTGATTTGTTGAAGTAGCTACTGATGTAGAGCTGACCATTAAGGAGATTAGTCAGAAGAAGGCAAGTTCCCAAAAAGCGAAGCCATCTTCTTCTTCCACTCCAAAACTGAAGAAGAAACATGACGTCTTTAATGTGCAAACCTCCAAACCACCTCCTCAAAAACCTAAGAACATCAAAACTAATCGAACCAAGAAGGAGGAGTATGAAAAGAGGAAGAAAACTAAATATCCTTTCGATGGGGATATTGAAGTAATCTTTCGATCATTGATAGAAAACAATAAAATTGAACTTCCACCAATGAAGAAGCCTAAAAAGCGAGTCATGTCAATAACCCAAATTACTGTGCATATCATCGGATAGTGTCTCATCCTCTTAAGGACTTCTTTATTTTGAAAGAAAAAGTCAATGAGATGTGGAAGAATGGAGTGATAACTTTTGATTGGAAATATGATGCTGCTTCGGTCAACATGATCTCCTTTGGACAGTTTGCACCTGTAGCACTGCGCTCCACCAAAGCCACTAACTGTTGAACTCCAAGTCGTCAATGCAGTACATGATGAACAAGGACTGATACCGATCAAAACCTCTTTAGGAGAGGAAATGTGGGTTCACCCAGACCTAGTAAATGATGAAGGCTGGGAGAAGGTTAAAACGAAACCCACGCCTGTAGGAGGAAGGAATGTTAAAAAGTAACTTAAAAACCTTCAGAAAGCTACCCAGAATCACTTGGCTAAACAAGATAAATAAGATGAGCAGAAAAAAGAAAAGGTGGTCGAAGCTTCGACTTCAGAAGAACCTCCCAAACCGGTCAATGGTCACTTTGCTCGGCTGACTTCATTATTCCAATTCCAAAGGATAAGGAAGAGTCAGCAATCTCCAATTGCAACCGGATAACACGGGATGGCATGCTTCCTAATTCTGATGATGAGGAAGATTGGTCAGAATATTCTGATTTCGAAGATGATTAACAGATTGATGAGTACTTTGCTAATGAGTACCTTTTTGACAAGGATGTGGGTTTTGAACAAACTTTTAATTCTAAGATGGGTATGCTCAATATTAAGCATTGTCTTAATACACTGTCGGTGGTTCTTTATGACATACACAGACCGAGCACAAGTGGCTGGTCAAATGATTCTCCCATTTTTCTGCTACTTTTAGAAATTCATCCGGATCCTTTGCCATTGGTTGAGCCCAATGAAGCACAGCAACAACAAGTAGCATCGTTTTGTTTCGCATGTGGTAATCTCTGTGACAAATGTTCTTCTTAGACCAACTGTTGAGTCAACCCCTTTGGATGCAGATTTTAAACTTAGCACTATGCTTACTGTTTCAGACACTATAATGTTAAAGCAGATGCACTGGCAGGTTTTGTAGCCTTAATGTCGATTTCCGAATATGACAAAATGGTGTTGGAAGTAGTCAAAAGAAGACCTCTATCTCCACTCGATACCCATAAAGCAGTTGTAGATTGCTTCAATGTGATCAAGAATCTGCTTCAATGTGATCAAGAATCAGATATTATCTTTTCAAAATTCATTTAGAGATTAGAGGGACCCCTTCATTGATTACATTCTTTATGGAGTGCTACAAAGAATATTAAAGACAAAACTCATATTCATAGACGAGCTCTGAAATTTCACTTCGATTTGCCTTCAAAGACCCTTTATCACAAATCATATGATGGAGTTCTTCTCCATTGCTTATCACCAAAATAAGCGGATCAAGTAGTCAAAGAGGTCATTCTGGCCTATGCGGTGCTCAACATGCTGGACCAAAGCTTCATGATCAGATTTGAAGATTAGGTTACTATTGGCCTATCATGGTGTCTGATGCCATTAATTTTGCTAAAAGATGTAATGAATGCCAAATTCATGGTGATTACATTCATTAACCTCCTGAATATCTACATCCTACATCCATCTCTTGGCCATTCGAGTCTTGGGGAATGGACATAGTTGGGAAAATCAGTCCACCATCAAAACGTGATCATCAATTCATTTTGGTCATAACGGATTACTTCTCTAAATGGGCAGAAGCACTGCCTCTTACAAAAGTCAAAACAGATATAATCTTTAATTTTTTAAAGACTCATATCATTTGTCATTTTGGGGTACCTAAACGTCTACAACACGACAATGGTCCTCAGTTATATACGATAAATTCTATAGATTTTGTGACAAATATGGAATCCAATACTGTTCTTCTATGGCATATAACCCTGCAGCTAATAGACTTATTGAAGATTTTAACAAGACTATTTGCAAAATTTTGAAAAAAATGGTCTCTAACAACAAAAAGAGTTGAAGTACTAAACTTCTTGAAGCATTGTGGGCTTACAGAACTACAATTCGTGGTCCAACCAAATCAACACCATATGCCTTAGTTTATGGCTGTGAAGCTGTAATACCCTTGGAAATTCAACTTCTTTCTTGTTGGGTAGCTATGACAAATAAGTACACTGAAGAAAAAAATGCTAAACTCAAACTTCAAGAGTTAGAAAGCCTTGATGAGAAGAGGCTTACTATTTGGCAAAGTATCGAATTATATCAAGATCGTATGGCTAGGTCATTCAACAAAAAGGTCAAATACAAAGCTTACAAGAAAGGAGACTTAGTCCATGTAGTTAAGAGGCCCATGTTGTTGACCCATAAAAAAATTTTTGTAGTGAAGACATTATAAGTAGATTCCAAACCAAGGGCACATAAATCCTGAGATTGTGGAATGTCAAGTCAAGTACTGCATCTAGATATTCAGAGTTGGCTAAGAATCTCATGGCAACTCTAAAACATGCTTGGAAATGATGTTTCAGGCTTCATTTCATTTCAAAACAAGATTTAGTAACTATTTCCCAACTCTTTAGTGGTTACTGTGGAAATTGACACTTTTACATGTCAAAGCGAGCTCAAACTCAAAGGAATGCTTTCAAGTACATTCAAAGACTATCCATCAAAGTTTTAAAGAAATTGGACTTCATTTGGATTCAAACTCAGTTTAGATGGGCATCTACTAAGCTTTATAAGGTCACTGTGCAAAGTGACACCTCACAAAGATCAAATTAGCTGAAACTCCTGGAGGAAGCTCAAATTATGATTAAGGGAGCCTCTATAAAATTTCAAATCAAATGGACATCATTTGACCCAATCTTTACAAACATATCAACTTTGGGCCAATGACCCCCAAGTCATAGAGTCACTGACCAAAGTCTTACTTCTCGACATCCAAAATCGATGAAATTTGGGTACAAAGCTCCAGTCATGCTCAAAGGAGATTCTACAAATTTCCAAGTGAAGAAGACTTCGTCTGATTCTATTTCCATTGCATGTCAATTTAGAAGTTAGTGACCCCCGAGCCATGAAGGTCACTGGCCAAAATCCTACTTCCAAAGAGTCAAAGTTGATGAAATTTGAAATAGAGATGGAAAATATTTTCAAAATGAATTCTCCAAAGTCTCAAGTCAATTGAACGTTGTTCAGGTAGACAACAAGTTAACTTCCTACAGTGTGAAGTGAATAATGACTTAAAACATGCCTCGAAGGGGTCACTGTTCGAAATCCTATTTTCACAAAGCCAAACTGCATGAAATTTGGATGGACATCCAAGATACCCCTAATATCAGTCACTCCAAGTTTCAAACCAAATTGAGGACATTTGGGCCTCAAACAGCTGAAGCAAAGGCTCGTTTTCATGAAAGTCAACAGGAGAATTGACCAACTTCAAAAGGTCAAAATAGGCTGAAATTTTTATGTCACACTTAAAATAGTTTCAAAAAGCATCCCTCCAAGTTTCATGAAGATTGGACATAGTTTGGGCCCCAAACAGTTGAAAATGGGTCACATATACAAAAAGTCAAAATCAGGACCAAGGAGTGACTAGTCAGTGGTCACTAACACCTATGGAGCAGTTCCTGCGGTTTTTGACTGTTCCTTCCACTTCATTTCAAACCTTAACTTCCCATAACTCCTTTAACTCCCAATAACTCCCTAAACTACTACTAAAGTTTATAAAAAGGGGGTTTTAATACACAGGGAGGGGAGATACACAGAGATAGACAGAGATAGCAATTTCTAAGTTCCAGAAGCAACTTGCAAAGAGTTGGAGCCATTCACAAGGCACTTCAAGTAGTCCCAGCACACTTCTTCTTCTCCCTTGTACTTACTTAAGGTGAGAAATGGTTCAAAGAAGGAGGAGCAGCTATATTTCTTAGAGAAGATGATGCTCAAATGCTGTCAAGAATGCAAGGGATGAAGTCAATTCATTTGTTCATCTCACTTGGAAGGGTTCTAGAGTCTTCTAGAGGTTGTGAAAAGGCCTCTTTTGGCTTCATTCTGACTATTGAAAATCATAGGTTCAAAATGACACAACTTTGGTTTCATACAGTACCCTCTTCAAATTTATACAAAAACGGTCCGTAACCAAAAGTGATGATCAACAAAGGTTTTAATTGATCCCACTTTGAAATTCAGCCCCCTTGGTGGTCACTCAACACACCAAATATTGAAAAAAATGAGTTTCAGCACCCTGGAAGTGTTACAGAAGTGAAACAGAAGAAAAAGGAGACAAACAGTGGCCATTTTGGTCACTGTCTACTAGTGATTGCGGCTCACGGTCACTGGCGGGGGCCAGGGACTGTGGGTCATGGTCACTACCTGATTGTCTTCTTTTTTTTTTTGCGTTTTTTTTTTGCTATTTTTCATGTGTTTTCTTGTAAAGTTCAAGTTTAGATCACATCTGAGACTAAAAGGAGGGGTTGTAAATATTTCAAGATTTGTGAACAGCCTGCATCCCTGTGGTCAGAGCATTTGAACCCATGTAAACAAAAGGGAAAATAATGATAAATTGTAGTTATTTTCCATTCTTCTTAACACTTAAAGTGTGTAAATATTGGACTCGAATCTGTTGCATTTCACATCACATTTCGAGCATGATCAAAAAGTTGGCACCGTCTGTGGGAAGTTTAATTCGCTCTAATTTGTGATCAAATTTGACCAAAAGATGAAAATTGGCTAAAATGCATGAAAGTGCTACTGTTAACTAATGATCGCTGGAAAAGTGCTGCTGTTAACTAGTGACGCGGGAAAAGTAATGTTGTTAACTTGTGACTATGGGATGCTATGTAAACAGCCTATGATTGTAGGAAATAATAAAAAATGGGCAATGACTGCGTGCTTACGGTCACTAACCTGTTTTGTCTCCAAAATGACTTGTTTGACTTCTAAAGATGCTCGTATAAGACCTTGATGACTATAATGGGTTTGGGAGCATTAATGAAGGAACATTGCACCTCAAAGTGCATCATTTTATCACTCAAATGAAGGTATTAAGCACCTTGAAGTTCATACTTTTGCCACTTAATTGAAGGAACTTTACACCTCGATATGCACGGACTAAATCAATACCCTTTTATGTAATAAAGAGTAATGATTCAGTCCAAAAGGCCTCAATCCAAATAGCTGTTTGTCTCAAATGAGTGATAAGACCAATGACATTGCAGTCACACGCTGTCCAGCATCATGCACTGATGGATCCTGTATGATCATTGTGGTAGTGGTGTAGGCTCGATCCTGTGGGCCCTATCTTTTGGATTAGATCCAACCTTTTTTTGCTTATAAGTCTAACATAGATAGTCCTAAAATGCTGCCAAAATTTTGGTAGTTAGGTCTAGTTAGCTTAGCATGCTTTTAAGCTTGACTATATAGTCCCAAAATACTACGGAAATTCTAATGGTTATGATGGTCAGCACAGCACAATGAGATCGGGTTTATGCCTATGTCTGACCATTTCGGTTCAAAACCATGTTGGTTCAGATGGCATTCATAAACCATCACGACTAGCCCAAGAGATAACCAAGTTGGTTATACACTAATGTAGTCCATTGGGATTACTTTTTTGCAGAGATATCATGAGTTCTTTGATCATTACTTTTGATGAGGCCAATGAGAGGCTCTTTAAAATCTCCATGACCCAAAACAAATCATTTGCAAGAGCACCGAAGAAAGCTCGAACCGACTCTATAGCCCTTATATCAAAAGTCTTAATCTTCCAAAGGTTCTCTACACCTATGGGTTCCAAGACTTCAATTGATTTGAATGGGTCACAATGACCCCAAAATCCATCAAGAAAGATGAGACTCCTAAACCCTGGGTTTCCAAATATGCCCAGAATCCATTTGGAGTTTTCAACAACGTTCAGGAGGAACCAAAACACAAGCTTAAGTCAGGAGGCAGCAACCTTCATATCATCAAGCCTCGACTAGGGGCAAGGCAGGTTCGGTTCACGGATCACAAGTCTATGACACTTGGCAAGTCGCACCCAGCGGCTGCTCAAGGTTTAAGATCATTAACTACTCGGCCAAAATAGTAGGTTGTTAACAAGCAAACACCAGAGGACCTTTAGCAACTTATAATTCATAAGAAGGCCTCGAAATATGCATCCAATCCTGGATGCAGCATGTGGTCATCGCATCCACACACTTCCAAATCCAACAACACTGAGAACAAACTCTTGGCCTCATTTGAAGATAATACCTTCTATCCTCTTACTCAAAAAGAGGGACGGAGGTTTGGCAGGAGGCACCATCCCCCCCCCCCCCCCCCCCCCCCCCCCCCCCATCTTCACGCTGGTATCTAACACATGGCGCTAAAGACAAAAAGAAAATTAAGCGATTGGTTATCAATGATTCGACCGATCTCGCTTTGCCCCAACAAAAAATAGAGCAGGAGAAGAAGAATAAGAGAGGTGCTGTTGACATTCTTTCACTTGCCAGTTCCAACCCCATGGATTGGGAACAAGTTGCTAGTATTTCTAGGCCACTGGTTGCCAGACTGGCTAATAAGATAAAGAAACAGGCTTTATCTCGCTATAGGGGTCAAACCTAAAAGCTGTTACAGCATACAATCACTCAAAAATCGGTGATTAGAGAAGATGATCTAGACCTAACTTTATCATGCATGGTTGAACTAAGCCCAATCCGAAGAGTCACTTGGAGTATGGCTTGGACTCAATCATAGGAATTTAACTTCAACTCCCATTTGGGCAGGATTTCTAAAAGGCATGTCGAAAAAAACTCTGATGAGGATCTTATTACTATTTTAAACACAAAAGATAGTGAATCGACTCCTCCTACACTAACATCCTCCTATCCCTGTCAGTACACTGTGTTCATGGCTGAAGGGAGTGGGACTAGTAAGGATGGAAATGATGATGCCAGTGGAAGTTAAGATGCTGGCGAAGAAGATGTTGGTGAAAATCAGGAAGACGATGTTAGCAATGTCGTGAAGCAACAAGGAGCTAAGATTGATCACATGACTACCCATTTGAAAATCTTGGCAGATAAGTTTGGTAGTCTAGCTGAAGCTTTTGTCAATCCTTTTTTCGTTGACATGAAAGAACAGGTAATGATCAGGAGAAATGCCACTAAAATCGACCAACTCACAGCTTAAATTAAGTCCCTACCGGACAAGATAGCTGCAGGTTCTACTGGTGGTGATCATTCGTCAATCCTTGGTCTTCATGCATATCTTGAAAAACATGTAACCTTCAAAGAAGTTAAAGAGACACTGACAAAATCACAAGTAGAGATCAGGATGAAAAAGAAAGTTATTACACCCAAGTATCCTTCAGAATTTGATCTGGTTCCATTTCCACCAGATTATAAACTTTTGACTTTCCAACTATACCTTGGGAAAGGGTCAGTATATTAGCATATTATCCATTTCAAATCACTCCTCGGAAGCCTGCCATAGTTAGTTGCACAAAAAATAAGGCTATTCATCGGCACATTGGAAGGAGTTACCTTCAATTGGTACAAGCAGTTACCAGAACTTTCTTTCATGACATGGCTAATCATAGAGGAGAAGTTCTTACTCTATTTCAAGGAGGAGAAGCTGACAGTCACCTTTGCTATGATCAATAGTACAAGGTAGGGAGACAATGAAACTGCACAGGCCTTTATCAATAGATGAAGAGCATTGTCCTACAAATGCTTGGAACAACCATCTCAGAGGGCAACGATCGAAATGTGCAAAACCAATTTGCATCCAGAAATCAAAGCTATAATACTTAGTCACAAAACTAAGTCTCTGGCTCGATTGGTTGAAGTTGCCATTGATGCAGAATTGACCCTTAAAGGGATCAGTCAAAGTCAAAGCTATATTGGAGATGCCTTCTCTAAGAACACTTAAAGAACTCAAGGGATTACAAGACAGACTTGCCTATTTTCGTCGGCTCATCTCAAACTTATTTGGGAAATGCAAATCATTCTCTAGACTAATGAAAGAAAGGAGTAAACTTTGTCTAGGATAAAACTTGCGAAGATGCCTTTCAAGAAATCAAACGGTATCCCACAAACCCACTGGTTCTTTCGGCTCCAATTCCAAGCAAACCTTTCATCCTCTACACTTGAGCTCTTGATAATTCTCTGGAGGCATTATTAGCTCAAAAGAATGATGAAGCTAAGGAGGTGTCTATTTATTATTTGTCAAGGATGCTAGTTGGTGTTGAATACAATTATCATCCATTAGAAAAAGAATATCTTGCACTGAAGTTCGCAATACAAAAACTACATCACTACATCCTCTCCAATGTGGTGTACATAGTTTCTAATATCAACCCATTGAAGATATTGGTGACAAAAGCTGGAGCACCGAGTAATCATCTAGCCAAATGATTTATTCTTCTTTTTTAGTATGACATCAGATATACCCCCGTAAAGGCGGTAAAAGGACAGGCTCTTGTTGATTTTCTAGCAGAACATCCACTCTCGGAAGATTTTGAATTCATAGACAATCTCCCTGATGAGCCAATTTTCTTCATTAAACATCTATGGAAACCCACCATTGATCCAGACTTACATTGGATTGTGCGTTTTGATGGAGCTTCTAAAACTAATGAGCTAGGAGAGCCAGTTTCAGGAGTTGGAATAATTTTTTACAGTCTAAAAAGATTCCACATCTCTCACTCCTTTTCATTATTAATCAAGCCATGTTCAAATAAGGTGGCGGAATATACGACATTGATTATAGGTCTCGAGCTAGCCTTGGAATTCAGTATCAATATGCTTGGAGTATATGGAGATTCACAACTTGTGATCAAACAAATGAATCTCGAATATGAAGTGAAGAAACCAGACATGTATCCTTTCTTCAATAAAGCTTGTGAAGTCAAGGGGAGATTTGTCCTGATCAAATTTCACCATATTCCAAGACATCAAAATGTCCAAGCAATAAATTAGCAGGATTAACAACATCAATGTCAGTTCCTGAAAATGACAAAAACGCATTGGAAGTAGTTGAAAAAAGGCTTCTACCTTCACTCGACACCCATAAAGCAATAACAGATTGCTGTGATGTGATAAGAATTATATTTCATCTTTCTAAAACTCATTCGGAGATTGGAGAGACGCTTTCATTGATTATATTCTTCATGGGGTCTTGCTAGAAAATGATAAAGACAGAACTACTATTCAAAGGCGAGCTCTCAAATTTCACTTTGATTTGCATTCGAAGACTGTTTACCACAAGTTATATGATGGAGTTCTTCTCTATTGCCTGTCACCAAAAGAAACAAATCAAGTACTCAAAGAAGTTCATTTTACCTATGCAGTGCTCACCAAGTCGGACTAAAGCTTCATGATCAAATTCGAAGGTTAGGTTATTACTAGCCTACCATGGTGTCTGATGCCATCATCTTTGCCAAAATAAGTGATGAATGCCAAATCCCTGGCAATTACATTCATCAACCGCCTAAATATCTACATCTTATATCTACCTCTTGGCCATTTGAATCCTAGAGAATAGATATAGTTGGCAAAAACGTGGTCATCAATTCATTTTGGCTGCAACGGATTACTTCTCCAAATGGGCAAAAGCAGTACCTTTTATAGAAGTCAAAACAAATATAATCCTCTGTTTCTTGAAGACTCACATCATCTATCATTTTGGGGTGCCTAAACATCAACATCATGACAATGGTCCTCAATTCAACAACGACAAATTCTATAGCTTCTGTGACAAATACGGAATTCAATGCTGTCTCT
The DNA here is from genome assembly GCA_037013555.1 of Sextonia rubra. NCBI lineage: Eukaryota > Viridiplantae > Streptophyta > Magnoliopsida > Laurales > Lauraceae > Sextonia > Sextonia rubra. The sequence continues at coordinate 92,646,624 of JASUAD010000001.1, forward strand.
TCACAGCATATAACCTTGTAGCTAATGGACTTGCTAAAGCGTTCAACAAGACCATTTGCAAAATTCTGAAGAAAATGGTCTTTAACAACAAAAGGAGTTGGAGTACCAAACTTCTTGAAGACAGAGCTTATAAGAAAGGAGACTTAGGCCTTGCAGTCAAAAGGCTAATGCTCTCCACACACGTCAAAAGGCAAACATGAATTTAAATGGGAAGGACCTTCTGTTGTGGACAAGGTCTACTTCAATGGTTCCTATGTACCCCTTACACTTGAAGGAGACAAATGCATGATGTTTATTAATGGAGAACTTCTCAAAGAATACTGTACTTGAATGTCATTTGTATACCCTGTCACGCCCCCAAAACTGAGCCGAATCCAAACCCGGTTCCGGAGGTGTAAGAATTGGGGCTAATTAAAATTTTTCTAACATAAACAATATGGGCCCCAATTCCTGGTGGATCGAAATCCTTCATGAGGCTATGCTTAGTGATCAAGCAACTATAATCACACGTGGAGCTAAAATTCATACTCATCGCAGACGATTATCATATAAAATCATTTAACAAATCTCATTAATAATAAAAGCAAGGTTAAGTGCTTCGAAGCATAGTAATTAATGTTATAATTCCAAGATAAATAAATTTGATAAATAGACTAATGGCCCAAACATAACCTTATTACATAATCTAATGTTCCAATCTCAGCACTAACACTAGGACACCTCAGATGATGTCATCAGTGCTCCACTTAATAACTTCGCCTTCCGGTGGGATCCCCTATGTCGCCCGACCCTCCAGTTTGACACCGGTAATAGAACCTAGACACCACAAGTAGTGGGTCAGATTGACGTAATCTAGCAAGAGGGTAAACTGCAAGCAATGGATTAATTAGCTAAATTAAACATAATATTCATTATGACCCAAAATATATCAAATGCAAACCCCAATGGCATGAATGCATAAAACGGGTATCCCCGCAAATACTATATACCAAAAACAGGTATTCCCGCAGAAAGATAAACAAAAATGGGTATTCCCGTAGATAAATATACAAAAACGGGTATTCCAGCAAACATAATAACAGAAATGGGTATTCCCGCAGATAAATATACAAAAACGGGTATTTCCGTAGATAAATATACAAAAATGGGTATTCTTACAAACAAAATAATAGAAACGGGTATTCCCACAGATAAATATAACAAAAGGCACAGCTTGTACTATAATCCACAGTACATGCTGACCCGATGGCATACGTCCACCTCCGAACTATAGTCAGATATATATATTTATACATATTTACAAATACATAAGTATACCAATGCAGAATGAACCATAATATGAAACCCTTAATCCCAATATTCAACTCAATATCAACTTTAGAGTATTTAAGTTAAAAGTGTATTATGAACGTATGTCAATTCAAGTTCTCTGAGGATAAGCACTAAATCACCTAATGGTCATAGCTAGTTAGATATACACTTGAGAACTAACCCTATTTCACAATGGAAATGTGAGTCCACGATGCCAATATCCTACTTTCAGTGTCTATCATGTGGTGCATCCTGAGTCTCACATTCCCATTTTGAATTTAGTCTAATTCTCATGTGAACATTCAACAAACTTTTCTAAAAAGACATGAATCATCTAATCCAATTATATTTATTTTAATGTGTGTTACAACTTGGGTAAACGATATTCAAATTCCAAACCCAAACTTAATCAAATTATGATCAAAATAAGGAAAAAGGAATAATTAAGTTCGTAATTAACATTGTTGTGTATAATTATACCTTATTATTCAATATAAAACAAAGGTTCAAATCCCAAAATTCGGTTCAAAATCTAAACTCAAATTAAAAGTCCAAATTAGAATTATAAATACAATCTACTTAAGACTTATTCACCCCCAATTACATCTTAGTGAATTTCTAATGAAACTAAATAAAGTATTAATCACAATTAAATAATTTCCGATTAAATTTATAACCAATCCTAACTAAATTTCTAATAACATCGAATTAAAATTTAATTTAATAAAATCTAATCTCCATTAGTATACTGAACTATTAATCAAAATATAACATTTCAAACTCTTTATAGATAATATCCTAACCTAATTACTTATTTAATATTATATATATTTAAAAAAAAATGGGCTCAGCAGACCGGGCCTGCTGGCCAGGTAGCAACATAGGCAGCAAGGCTGCGCTGCGTGCGGCGCTGCTGCCGATTTATTTTTTTTTTGAACATATATAAACAAACTTTGTATTTATGGAAGAAAAGAAGATTAAATCTCTAAGATTAATCCCAAATCAAAGTATTAAATCTGAGTGAAGAAATCATACAAAAAGTTTAAATCCAAGCGAAGAAATCCTACAAAAAGCATGTTAACCAACAAGCAACTAAAATATATTACAAGTAACCAAAAGCCATTGTTTACAGCTATCCACTTGCCTGGAGCGCGAAGCCAAAAGCAAATCTGAATATCAAACCTTAGTTTCCCCCTGGAGAACTTCTGGGGCTTGGTTGAAGAAGAAAGGAAAAGATGGAAAAATGGGAAAAACCCTAAGGGTTTATATTGAGAGAAGGTTTTTCTAAATTACAAGGAATGGTGCAAGGAAGGGCTCCTTGCTTTCTAGTTAGTTTTGTGAAATTCCAAAAAGAGTCTATTGGCATAAAAGAGTCAAATATTTCAAGCCCAAAGCCCAAGAGTGTTTACTCAGCCCATTTAACCCTTCTCAACCTAACTTAAACCTGACAGACCGGTATGACCCAAATAAAAATTTAGGAACTAACATCTCATCCCCCTTAAAGGACATTTGGTCCTCCAAATGATTAACATACCTCTGAAAGAAGGTGCGAATGCTGTCTCTGCACTTCATCTCTAAGCCCTCACGATACTTCCTCTGGGCGATGATGACTCCATTAAACCTCCACCCAATGGATGACACAGTTCCTCAACATCTGTTCTTTGGTGTCGACAATCCCCACAGGCTACTCAGTAAATGTTGTATCATCCTGCACTTGCAACGGCTCATACTGTAACACATGCGAAGCGTCTGCTTCATACTTCCTCAACATAGAAACATGAAAGACGTTATGAACACCTAACAGCTCTGGAGGCAGTGCTAACTAATAAGCCACATCGTTGACCTTGCTGATAATCTGAAATGGTCCCATATATCTTCTAGAGAGTTTCCCTTTCTACCCAAATCGTAAAGTTCCACGCATAGGTGATACCTTCAGAAATACATGGTCAGCAACCTCAAACTGCAACTCCCTCCTTCTCTTATCTGTATAACACTTTTAGTGACTGTGGCAACTTTCAGCCTTTCCTGAATCAGTTTTACCTTATTACTGGACTCTCCAACCACAGACGGTCTATGAAAACCGCGAGCTCTAAAATTCGACCAACATATAGGGGTTCGACTTCTTCTCCCGTACAAAGTTTCAAAAGGTGCCATGCCAATGCTAAAGTAGTAATTGTTGTTGTATGCGAATTCACATAGAGCCATGCTTCTGTCTTAACTAGTCTTGAAATTTAAGACACATGCCCTAAACATATCTTTGAATGTTTAGTTCGTATGCTCTGTCTGTCTGTTTGTTTATGGATGATAGGCTGTACTAACACTCAACTTAGTTTCTAAGGTTTCTTGCTGTGATACCCAAAACCGAGATACAAACTTACTATCCTGGTCAGAAACAATAGAAACTGTTGCTCTATGCAATCTCACCACTTCCTTAATATACAAATCTGCCATTTTCTCCATCCCTTGACTAGTCTTGAACGGTACAAAGTGGGTTGACTTAGTCAAATGGTCCATTATCACCCAAATAGCATCAAATCCCTTTCTGGTGTTAGGTAATCCTGACACAAAGTCCATAGTGATGTGCTCCCACTTCCATTGAGGAATCTCCAACTGATACAAAAGACCTGGGGGTCTCCTTTAATCTGCTTTATTCTACTGGCAGACCAAACATTTTCCAACAAATTTTGCAATATCCTTTTTCATATTCTTCCACCAATAGTGATCCTTCAAATCTTGATACATTTTGGTACTGCTTGGATGAATAGTATACCGAATATAATGTGCCTCGACCATGATTTCATCCTTTAATTTTGGAAAATTAGGCACACAAATTCTGCCTTTATAATACAAAATATTATCTTCCAACTTAAAATCAGGCCTCTCATTCATATGATCTTTGATTCTTGTTATCTCGGAGTCTAGTAACTAGTATTCTCTGATCCTCGAAGGTAATTGGGTTCCCATGAGAATATACTAGCCAACATTGCTTGCTCATGGATAGGCTAAAAATAAACATCCATATCTTCCAAACATCAAATCCAAAAGTATTCTGCAATTAATCCTCCAATGAATGCTGCTTTTTTACTTAGAGCATCTGCCACTACATTAGCCTTTCCTGGATGGTACTTCAACTCAAAATCATAATCCTTAATATACTCCATCCATCTCCTCTGTCTCATGTTCAAAACACCCTGCATGAAGAGATATTGGAGGCTCTTATGGTCTAAATGTACCACAAAAGTGGCTCCGTAAAGATAATGTCTCCACATCTTCAAAGCAAAGACCACTACTGCTAGCTTTAAGTCATGGGTTGCATACTTCCATTCATGTTCCTTCAACTGTCTGGACCCATATGCTCGCACCCTCCTATGTTACATGAGAACACAACCAAGTCCAACTCCAGATGCATCGGTGAAAATCATAAAACCATCATTGCCGACATGTAGGTTCAATATAGGGGCTGTGGTCAACCTCCATTCAACTCTTGAAAACTCTGCTTACAATCCTCATTCCACACAAAAGGAACTTCCTTACGAGTCAATCTTGATAGTGGGGCTACTATTGTGGAAAATCCTTCCATGAATTTGCTGTAAGAACCTACGAAGCCTAGGAAACTTTAGATCTTCAACATTGTTTTTGGTCTATCCCACTTTATAACTGCTTCAATCTTTGCTGGGTCCACCGTTAAACCTTCCCTGGAGATGATGTGACAAGGAGTCCTACCTACTCAACCAAAATTCACACTTAATTTCCTTAGCATACAATTGATGTTCTCTCAACAGTTGTAATGACGTACGAAGATGCTAAGCATGCTCTTCCCGACTCTTTGGATGCATAAGTACATCGTCAATAAATACCACCGCAAACTTGTCCAAGTACTATACAAAACCCTATTCATCAGAGCCATAAAAGTTATTGGCGGATTAGTCAGTCCAAAAGACATCACCAAAAATTCGTAGTGACCATATCTAGTTTTGAATGCAATTTTTGGAATATCCTAATCTTGTACCCTCAACTGATGATATCCTGGTCTCAGATCGATCTTAGAAAAATACTGAGCACCCTGCAATTGATCAAACAATTCATCAATTATTGGTAAAGGATACTTGTTCTTGATAGTCACTTGATTTAGTTGTTTATAATCAATACACATTCTCATCAAACCATCCTTATTTTTGACAAATAACATTGGAGCCCCCCAAGGAAAAACACTCGATCTAATAAAACCCTTGTTCAACAGCTCCTGCAATTGCTCCTTAAGTTCTCTCAACTCAGTTGAGGCCATTCTATAAGGGGCTTTCGAGATCGGAGCTGTGCCCATCACAAGCTCAATTGCAAAGTCAATCTCACGAACCGGCGGTAATCCGGAAATATCATTGGGCAAAACATTCGGAAACTCGGACACCATTGGTATCTCCTCCACCACTTTAGCCCATTTATCCTCTATGATAAACACTAAATACCCTTCAGAGCCTTTCATCACTAACTTCGTAGCCTTGAAGACTGAGATCATAGAGTAACAACCTTCTTCTTAAATCCCACAAATTGCACCTTGGTGCCATCATCAGCCGTTAACTTAACTGTTTTTTGTCTCCCACACTTAGCTTTAGGGTGATTATTACCACAAATGCCACAAGACTCTCTCTTCTGCTACTTGAATTGGTGTTAGAGGGCTGAAAACGGTGCAACTTTCTGCTTGGTTTGGCTCATAGTGGCCATGCGCCCAATCATCTCCTTAGCCGAGTGTGCCTTATCCAAATATTCTTGGTAAGTATTAAGAACTTGTGACTTGGCATGAAGTAGTATATATGGTTGAAGACCATCAAGGAACCGTCGAATCCCCTCGCTTACTGGAGTGATGAGGGTTGGTATGAGATGAGAGAAATGGATAAATTGCAGCCATACTCCTAAACAGACAAATTCCCTTACTTTAGTCTAACAAACTCTATTCGCTTTTGAATACGATCATGCTCCGGTATATACTTCTTGGGAAACTGATTACGAAAAGTAGTCTAAGCCACCTCTTTAGCGATCCTCTATATATTAGCGACTAAACAACCAAAAATGAAGAAAGTAATGAACTCTTGCAACCTCTAAACAATTGCTAAAGTTCGGATACGATTATAAGCATCAAAACCCACAACGTTCCCACTTAGAATTTCTAATCCTCACATCGGACCTACGTTCTAGCATCTTTTAAAACTTCTAGAATTTGACCGTCTTTGATACCATCTGTCATGCCCCCAAAACTGGGCCGGATCTAAACCCGATTCCAGAGGTGTGAGAATTGGGGCCAATTAAAATTTTTCTAAGATAAACAATACTGGCCCCAATTCTAAGTGGATTGAAGTCCTTTGTGAGGCTATGCTCAGTGATCAAGCAACCATAATCATACGCGGAACTAAAATCCATACTCATCGCAGACGATTATCATATAACAATCATGTAACAAATCTCATTAATAACAAAATCAAGGTCAAGTGTTTCGAAGCATAGTAATTAAAGTTATAATTCCAAGACAAATAAATTTGATAAATAGACTAATGGCCTGAACATGACCTTCTTACATAATCTAATGTTCTGATCTCCGCACTAACTCTAGGACACCTCAAATGATGTCATCAGTGCTCTACTTAATAACTTCACCTTCTGGCGGGATCCCCTACGTCGCCTGACCCTCCGGTTTGACACTGGTAATAGAACTTAGACACAAAAAATAGTGGGTCAGATTGACGTAATCTAACAAGAGGGTAAATTACAAGCAATGGATTAATTAACTGAATTAAACATAATATTCATTATGACCCAAAATATATCAGATGCAAACCCCAATAGCATGAATGCACAAAAACGGGTATCCCCGCAAATACTATATATCAAAAATGGGTATTCCCATAGATAGATAAACAGAAATGGGTATTCCCACAGATAAATATATAGAAACGGGTATTCCAGTAAACAGAATAATAGAAACGGGTATTCCCACAGATAAATATACAAAAATGGGTATTCCTACAGACAGAATAACAAAAACGGGTATTCACACAGATAAATATACAAAAATGGGTATTCTGGCGATAGAATAACAGGAATGGGTATTCCTGCAGATAAATATAACAAAAGGCATAACTGTGTACTATAATCCACAATACACGTTGACCCGATGGCATTCGTCTACCTCCGAACTACAGTCGGTCATATATATATATTTATACATATTTACAAATACGTAAGTATACCAATGCAGAATGAACCATGATATGAAACCCTTAAACCCAATATTCAACTCAATATCAACTTTAGAGTATTTAAGTTAAAAGTGTATTATGAACATATGTCAATTCAAGTTCTCTGAGGATAAGCACTAAATCACCTAATGGTCATAGCTAGTTAGATATACACATGAGAACTAACCCTATTTCACAATGGAAATGTGAGTCCACGATGCCAATATCCTACTTTCAGTGTCTATCATGTGGTGCATCTTGAGTCTCGCATTCCCATTCTAAATTTAGTCTAATTCTCACGTGAACATTCAACCAACTTTTCTAAAAAGACATGAATCATCTAATCCAATTATGTATATTTTAATGTGTGTTACAACTTGGGTAAACGATATTCAAATTCCAAACCCAAACTTAATTAAATTATGATCAAAATAAGGAAAAAGGAATAATTAAGTTCGTAATTAACATTGTTGTGTATAATTATACCTTATTATTCAATAAAAACAAAGGTCCAAATGCCAAAATTCGGTTCAAAATCTAAACTCAAATTAAAAGTCCAAATTAGAATTATAAATACAATCTACTTAAGATTTATTCACCCCCAATTACATCTTAGTTAATTTCTAACCAAACTAAATAAAGTATTAATCACAATTAAATAATTTCTGATTAAATTTGTAACCAATCCTAACTAAATTTCTAATAACATCGAATTAAAATTTAATTTAATAAAATCTAATCTCCATTAGTATACTAAACCATTAACCAAATATAACATTTTAAACTCTTTATAAATAATATCCTAACCTAATTACTTTTTTAATATTATAAATACATTTTTAAAAAAAACTGGGCTCAGCAGACCGGGTCTGCTGGCCAGGTAACAACACAGGCATCAGGGCTGCGCTGCGTGCGGCGCTGCTGCCGATTTATTTTTTTTTTTTGAACATATATAAACAAACTTTGTATTTATGGAAGAAAAGAAGATTAAATCTCTAAGATTAATCCCAAATCAAAGTATTAAACCTGAGTGAAGAAATCATACAAAAAGTTTAAATCCAAGTGAAGAAATCCTACAAAAAGCATGTTAACCAACAAGCAACTAAAACATATTACAAGTAACCAAAAGCCATTCTTTACAACTATCCACTTGCTTGGAGCGTGAAGCCAAAAGCAAATCTGAAGATCAAGCCTTGGTTTACCCCTAGCGAACGTCTAGGGCTTGGTTGAAGAAGAAAGGAAGAACATGGGAGAATGGAGAAAACCCTAAGGGTTTATATTGAGAGGAGGTTTTTCTAAATTGCAAGGAAGAGTGCAAGGAAGGGCTCCCTGCTTTCTAGTAAGTTTTGTGAAATTCCAAAAAGAGTCTATTGGCCTAAAAGAATCAAATAACTCAAGCCTAAAGCCCAAGAGTGTTTACTCAGCCCATTTAACCCCTCTCAACCCAACTCAAACCCGACAGACCATTATGACCCAAAATAAAAATTTGGGACTTGACATACCCAAACCATGTACAGTGTATGCAAACCATGTATAGTGTACATTCTCACTCCTAAAGTCCTCTGGTTTCGAGCCTCACACCCTATGACCCCTAACCAAAATCAGAATCCTCTGGTTTTAAGCCTCACAACCTTGACTCTTAACCAAAATCCCTCAGACTTGTAGAAAATGACTGCGAAGATCAAGTCTTTCGACCCCTCTAGTCAAACTTTTGTTACTTGGATAATGTCCTTACAAGACACCTTGTAACATCTCGTAATATCGATTAAGTCTTTTTACAGACCCTGTATAGTGAAACTCAACTGTGTGGAATGAGTCTTTTTGTAGACCCCATATAGCTATTCCTCAGTTGTATAGAATCAGTATTTTTGCAGGCCCTATATGACAACCTTCGGTTATATAGAACAAGTATTTTTGCGGACCTTATATAAACAAAATCTAAACAAAAACCAAAACCAAATATTTCTCTTAAGGAATAAGTCAAGGATCTCGGAGAAAGCCTAACACATGGGCATCAGATAACATCCATTTCATTTAACCCCTTTCGACACCAAAAGGATCAAGTCATGGACCCTGGAGAAAGCCTTACACATAGGCACCGCATAATGTCCACTTATATGACTCCCTTACTTCTGATTTGTGGATCCAAAAGATCGCAAATCACACCCTCATACAAGTCTAAGAAAACCAAACCAAATAAACCATCCATATAAACCATATCAAACATCCACACAAAATCAAACCAAACACCATACCAATGACAAAATGGAGGAAAAGAAAAGTTTTTCCATTCATATTCATTTGAAGTTTAAGTATAAAGAATGAAAGCAATGGATACATGGCCACCTAGGCTGATCAAGATAAAATAGTCAGATAAGAAGCTGTAGCAATGAGACTTAGTCTAAGAACTTCTCAAGTCACCTCCTCGCATTCAGAATTTCTTCCCTTAGGATGCACTTTTTATAGCTTGGATAAGCTGCGACAACAACATCAATGTCAATTTCACCCAGTTTGATAGTCATTTCACTCTCAAGGGATTGAACAAAGTCATTCATGGTTGTCTGCTTCACTTTTACTTTGGCAATAATGCACTTTTTGCGGGCTTGGTTCTTTGAACTAGACTTCTCCAAACCATCATGGTGCCTCGAACCTTCAGAGCATCATCTTTTAAGGATAAAAGCTGTTGCTGCAATATGGTCATCTATTGTTGCACTATTTCTCACAGCCAAAGTTTTGGTTCTATGGTTCTTCAAAGTAGCAACAAACACTTCATTTGGGTCTCTTGCATCAGGGTTATTTGCAGCTCTGCCCTTTGATGTGAAATTAAATTCAATCCTTTAATACCGTAAGTGCATAGTTATCCTTTTGAGACAATGGCAAGTACAGGTCGAACCCACAGGGAGCACTATAGAAAAAATTTTTTATTAAAATCTGATTTTTTTATGATAATGACAAGAGGGATAAAAAAATTTAAACAATAATAAGATTGAAAAATTCTAGATCTAAATCACAGAGAAAAAAAATATGAGAAAATGCAGATCAGAATGCCACGAATCCATTAAGTGGTCCCACCATTATTCTATGCAATGGATAAAATAATTTGTCCAAAAAATCCTTTAAATCAGAAACAAACAAATGTTTCTGATTTGGATAATATGACTATCAAGAGCACAATTTTTTCATAATTTATTTAAGATAATAATCTCCTTCACCTAATGTAAGGTCCTAATCCCAACTAATCTCGATTAATGATAATTAATCTTGTTTTATAATAATTAAACTTTGTTTAGGCTAATTTAACTCAAACCCTTTGGGCTTGGGTCATGGATATGTAGTTGGGTCGGGTTCCGACTTTACCTAGGTAGTTTAGGGCCCTTTTGTAATTGTTCTTACGTCATATTGGCACCTCATTAGTTGCATCTTGTATAATTCATCTTGTAGATCATCCATCATATTTGGTCCAATTTAATTGGGATCCATCTTGGCCCAATTGGGGCCATGTGACCCAAACTGTAATTTTTCCAGAAAATGTGGACTTACATGTAAGACTTGAGGACAATTTAGTTATAAGGTTGAACCCAACGTCTCTCCCTATTTTCCCTTCTGTGTTTTTCATTGGAGCCATTTCTTTTCTCCACCCTTCTTCATCTCGACCTCAACTTGAAGCTATAAACAAGGCCTTGAAGCCACGCATGCAAGAGGAATACACTCCACTCATCATCTTCTTCAAGCTTCTGTGCATCTCTTTATTAGAACCATTACATTCACCATCTTCTTCAAGCTACAGCTCCTTAAGGTAAAATCTCCACCTCCATTTCCATTCTTTGGGTTTAATAGAGTTAAGGAGACTCAAAGGAACAACATGTATGCATCATATATTAGATTCACCCATTGCATGTCCTTCGTGCAGAGAACCCATCTTCTATTGAGGCTTTCTTTAACTGCACACCAAGGATAAGTTGTTAGGGTCAAGCATTGTGTTAAAGGCAAGTATTAGAATATATATTACTACATATATGTTCAAATTTGTTGATTTTTGAAGTGATCCATCTAAATATAAGTTACAGCTCATTCACCCATGATTAAGCACACATATATGTGGAATAAGGTGATAATGAGTATAATTATGCAAGATTAATGATATTGGGCAATGTAAGACCTATTATAAAAATTTGAAAGCATAAAGAACCCTATTGGAACCAAGAGTTAGGAGTTCTGTGTTAAATTGGTGCTCCAGAACTATTTTTAGAAATTCCGAAGCTTACGACGAAGCCACGGCTAAGCCATAAGTCTTTACGGCATAGAATCCAAAGAGCACAAAAACCCATTTTTAAACTATGGCTGACCCTCGGCTAAGCCGTAGAATGAACTATGGCTAAACCGTAACCATCCCATGACTAAGCCGTAAGTCATTTTACGGTGAGCTCTCCTGAGAGTTCTAAAACCTTGCTTTACTCTATGGCTTACCCATGGCTAAGCCGTGGATTGTAGTACGGCTAAGTAGTAGCCCACCTATAGCCTAGTAGTAGGCCAATATACGGCTAAGCCATAATTGCACATGGAATTAAGAAGAAATCTGAGCCACTTAGTAGCTATGACATGTTCACGACTAAGCCGTAAGAACACTGTGAACCTAGGATATTAGGGATTTCAAATGACCTTATATGGTTTTAGATGTGGCACCTTTTCCTCAATTAAAATTTGTCCAATGGTGATCAAATGGTAAGGAGGATGAATGTAGAGTTGGCACTTATCCCCTTTGATTTTTCGAACGAATTCCCGATGTACGTCATGGGTGTTGGTATAAGAAGAGGTGTCTTTTGCGTACACAATGTAATACCAAGATTTGGTAATACAACGACACTAGACGTTTTGTAAACACATCATATTGAATGCCCTTGGGATCACGGATTATCTATCATAAGGTCAGCTAGTAAATTTCTTTGATACTTTCTCAATTTAAATGCATTTATATTATTAAGAAACACTGCCCTCAACATGAGGTAGTCATGTTCCCATTTTTCTTGGCAAACCTTAAGGTAATTGGTCCAAAGCTTCTACTAAGTGTGTGTCCATGAACCGAAATGAGTGTAGCCAAGGTTAAAAGGGTTCGAGCCCTATTAGCTCAATTAAGTATGCATTCTTTGATTACCAGACATTGTTAATTCCAATTCTTATGATTGAACATGATCTCAGGATCGAAACTCCTTATGTTTGATATGATAGGTATGAATGAATAAGTACGAATATGGGACGATCACTATGATTGATCATAAGTATGAAAGATATGAATTTAAGTCAGTCTCATATGATGAGTCGGCACCACCTAGCTTGTACCCTTATTAGGTTCAACGGGACTAATTCAGGTATTTTTTCCCTAGCATAATTCCCATATCTATGTTATACGCTCTCTTTAAATGAAACACTTTATTTTGGGAGAATATAGCCTCGTGGATGCCAACTGGTTTGTTTGATATTCTGTATTGATTCGTTATTCATGAATATTTATGCATAACATGCCTAGTTCACGATATTGCTTTCTTTTTATCTATATATTTTTTGATTCATTTGATACAGCATAGTGATCTTATGTAGTTCTATATTTGTTTAACCATCGTGTTAATAGTGCTACCCTTGGTGTTACAGGTACGAAACTAAAGCCCAACATGACTTTTGATGCGTCCCTGGAGGGTGCCCCAACAGTACCTAGGGATATTGAAGAGTAGAAAGAATAGGATGTCTTTTACTAGTCGTCTTATGAAGAGCATTAAAGGGGTTTTGTTGGGTTGTGTTGTGATGCTTGGATTGGTGTTTAACATGCTTCCCTATTTTGTTGGGACTTATTTGATGGACATTGTTTGAATGACATGTGTAAGTGATTGTGGATCGTGTGTATTTTTGGGAATGGTTAACTTAAAAACTTTAAGTCTATTTTATGATGATATAATATTCCTTCTATGTATGGCTTATGATCATTACAGATGTATTTTACAGGTTTTTGCATTATGCTTGAAATTTAATCTACGCATTGTTGGACATTCCTCAGACGTTCCTATGGAATATCCTTTATAGTGACTAGTTCGTGTCTTTGCATGGCACTGATCGCTACAGGATTACGTATCCACACTCTTGGGGGCCCATTCTAATCCCCAATTCTTGGGATTGGGGTGTGACATACGTAAGTAATGGTATCAAAGCAGTTAAGAAGTCGATTAAAAGACTTAGCAGCTCTAGGAAATGTGGTAAGCTTACGGTAAGTCCAATCGGGGATGGATTCTTGTATAAAGACTTATAACTTACCTTCTACTAAGGTATTATTTATGACTAACTGCTATTATAATTGTAGATAAATGGCATATGGGTCTGGTACAAACAACAGTTTGGGCGTAACGGTAGCGAAAAATTGAATTGGATGGTGTGGATCCTCCACCACCACCCCCTCCTCTTCCTGCATATTACATGGAGGAGGGTTTTATGATGCTAATGCATCAATTGGCTGCCAGCAACGCCAACCAAGCAGCCATGCAATTGCAATTAGATACTCTTATGGAAAGATAGAACCAGCCCGGTGACCCTAATTCCTTATATGAGAAATTCCGGAAGAGAGGAGCTACGGAGTTCACGGGACAAGAGGATTTGTTACAAGCTGATGAATGGTTCGTACACACAGAGAATGTTTTTTATTCACTGACTTGTACACAAAGGCAACCAGTGGTCTTTATGGCATCCATGTTCAAAGATATTGCGGATATAAGGTGGAAGTGTATCTGGAATCAAATTAGGGCTATGCGAAAAGCCACCATGTGGGAAGCTTTTAAAAGGCAATTTAGGAAAAAGTTTATTCCACAGCATGTGACCCATAAAAAGAAGGCCGAGTTCTTCACCCTATAGTAGAATTCCATGATGGTTGCAAAATATGTGCACATATTCAGTCAACTCTCTCGATTTTCCTTGGACTTGATTGAGACAGAGGAGAAAAGAGTTGAGAGGTTCCTCGAGGGGTTGAGACCTGCTATTAAGGGACACACTATGGCTTTCCAATGTCCGGTACATTATGATGACGCTGTGGAGAGAGCCTATGTGGCTGAAGAATTGAGAAGAGCTTATTCTTAGGAGAGTCTAGGAGGAGTGCCCCACTTTTTGGGAGGAGTCAACAACACTCCAAAAAACAAAAGAGAGTTGTTGGTGGGACATCAAGGCTAGTCTGCGGTGTGTGCGGAAAAGGCCATGAGATAAGTAAATGTTGGAAGTCTACGGGAGCTTTTTTTGGCTGTGGCTCATTGGACCATCTCTTGTCAAAATGCCCAAGAAGAAAGGGTTTCAGTCAAGCCCCACCTTACCAGCAGTATCAATAGTCTTCTAGAGCAACACTGCCCGCACCTCCAAGCCAACAACAATAGGTGAGGCAAGGCCAAGGGCAGACATGACATGGCCGAGGTCAACAAAAGCAAGGACAGCAAAAACAGGGACAACAGAATTGACCTCACAGGCAAGGCCGTGCTTATCCATTGACTCATGAAGAAACGGAAGCGGCGGAGCATTTAGTCATAAGTAAGGTTTCTATCTGTGATATAGAGGCTAAGGTGTTATTTGATTCAGGATCTTCACTCCTTTATTTCACCCTAATTCTCTGGTAGGATATGGGAGCTGCCAATGCAGCTACTGTATATGTTAAGTGTTATCACCCTTGTTGGCAAGAGGGGGACTTGTGAGGACTATTACCGAGGTTGTTGAGTTTTAATAGGAAAGATTCTTTTTCCAAAGGAATTCATCATGTTACTGATGCATGATTTCGATTTAATCCTAGGCATGAATTGGTTGACTAAGTATATGTCATGCTCAGACTGTTTCCGTAAGGCCGTCACCGTAAAGCTAGACGAAGTTGGCCCAAGTGTTATATTCAAGGTGAGAAGAAGTGTTTAAATACTAGGTTAATCTCAACATTTCGAGCAGAAAGATTGATTCATAGTGGTTTCGAGGGGTACATTGACTTCATTGTTGAGAAGGAACCACCCAAGAAGTTAGAGGAGATATCGGTGGTTTGTGAGTTTCTAGATGTGTTTCCTCACGAAATCCCTAGTCTTCCTCCAGTTAGAGAAGTAGATTTTACCATAGAACTAGTGCCCAGTACAGCTCCAAATTTTAAGGCTCCGTTTAGAATGGCACCTGCCGAGTTACATGAGTTGAAGATATAGTTGCAAGACTTATTGGATGAGGGGTTTATTCATCCTAGCACATACCATGGGGAGCCCTAGTTTTGTTTGTGAATAAGAAGGATGGCAACCTCAGAATCTGTATTTATTATAAGCAGTTGAATTAGGTGATAATAAAAAACAAGTACCCACTTCTTTAAGATCGATTTGAGGTCTGGATATCATCACTTGCGAGTTAGAGATCAATATACATCTAAAACAACTTTCAGGACAAGATATGGGCACTATGAATTCTTAGTCATGCCTTTTAGGTTGACCAATGCCCAAGCTGTATTTATAGCTTTGGTGAACAGAATCTTTTCACCCTATTTCGATCAATTCGTAGTAATTTTCATTGATGATGTATTGGTGTACTCCAAGACTTGAGACAAGCATATTGAGCATTTGAGGATATCCTTGCAATTGTTGAGAGATCACCGACTATATGCCAAATTGGACAAGTGTGATTTCTGGTTATAACAAGTTGCTTTCCTGGGGCATATAATTTCAAAAGATGGACTTGCAGTGGACCCAGCTCAGATTGAGGCTATAACTAGTTGGCAAAGCTCCAAAACGGTTGCAGAGGTTAAAAGTTTTGTCGGTTTGGCAGGTTACTGTCGAAGGTTTGTAAAGGACTTTTGCAGAATAGTAGCGCCTTTGATGAAGTTAACCTGGAAGAATGAACCATTTGTTTAGTTAGCGGAATGTGAGTCGAGTTCCTAACTCCTTAAGGAGAAGTTAACCTCAACCCCAATCTTATCTCTACTGGAAGGTAGTGGTGGATTTGTTATATATACTGATGCTTCAAGGATTGGGTTGGGATGTGTATCAATGCAAAACGAAAAGGTGATAGCATATGGATCTCGACAATTAAGGGAACATGAAAAGAATTATGCCACACATGATCTAGAATTGGCCGTCGTAGTCTTCGCTTTGAAGTTGTGGAGACACTACTTGTATGGAAAGAAATTTGAAGTCTATAGTGATCATCGCAGTCTCCAGTATTTATTCTCTTAAGATGAGATAGCGTAGATGGCTAGAATTCATAAAGGACTATGATTTTCCAAAAAAATACTTTCCAGGAAAAGGGAATGCAGTGGCCAATGCTCTAAGCAGGAAATCAATTATTAAGATGGCAGCCATGTGTGCTGAATGGTCTCTAGTAGAAGAATTTCGAGATCTAGATGTGGAAGTCAAATTCGTAGATGATAAGGTTATGTTAGTGGCTATGTCTGTCTTTGAGCCCACTTTAATACAGCAAATTAAAGAGAGGCAGTTTGAAGATCTAGAGTTCATTAAGATTCGTGACCACATACTTAGAGACTAGATTTCAGGAGAGTGGATGGTGTGTTTCTCTTCAGAGATAGGCTATGTATTTTAGCGGTTCAAAATCAAATTTTGAAAAAAGCAATCGTGACTAAAGCATATCACGCTAGATATTCCATCCACCCCAGGAGTTCCAAAATGTATCAAAATTTAAATGGCAGGTTTTGGTAGAATAACATGAAGGACATTGCAGGTTTGGTAGCAAGATGTCTTACCTGTCAACATGTAAAGGCTGAACATAAAAAGCCTCCCGGTTTGCTACATCCTTTACAAATTCTGAAGTGGAAATGGGAGAGTCTTTTGATGGATTTTGTTTCAGGGCTGCCCCAGACGAGTAAACATCATGATGCCATATGGGTGATCGTTGATAGATTAATGAAGTCAGCCCACTTTGTTCTTATTAAAAAAAGGGATGAAATTCCATGAGATGGCTAAGATCTTCATAGATAAGGTTATGCAATTGCATGGTACTCCAGTTCTATAGTATCTGATTGAGACAGTAGGTTTGTGTCTTCCTTTTGGCAGTCTTTTCAAAAATCCATGGGCACCAAACTCAATTTTAGCACATCTTATCATCCCCAAATCGATGGACAATCGGAGTGGACAATAGAAATTCTTGAAGATATGCTTCGAGCTAGTGTGTTAGACTTTGGGAAGGAGTGGGATGAACACCTTTCCTTATGTGAATTTGTGTACAATAATAGTTATCACGTGATCATTGGAATGGCTACATTCAAAGCTTTGTATGGTCATAAGTGTCGTACACTGGTCTGTTGGGAAAAAGTAAGAGTTAGAAGTTTTTATGGACCTTCTCTAGTTACGGATACAGCGGAAAAGGTACAAAAGGTTCAAGACAGATTGAAAATTATATGATCTCGTTAGAAGAGTTATGTAGACAAATGCCGTAGGCCTCTTGAATTTCAAGTGGGAGACAAAGTCTTCTTGAAAGTTTCTTTGATGAAAGGTACTATTAGGTTTGGATAGAAGGGTAAGTTACCTCCGCAATTTGTAGAGCCTTTTAAGATATAGAGCAGAGTTGGAGATTAACTTACAGGTTGGAGTTACCACCTCAACTCACTGGAGTTCATAACATATTTCATGTATTAATGCTTAGAAAGTACCTTCCAGATCCTTCACATGTTCTTGAATTAGACGACATTCAAGTGAAGCCGGATGGGGGCTATGAAGAAAGATCCCTTCGTATCATTGATACAAAAGAGCAAGTACTACATACTCAGACGATTAAATGGGTCAAGGTTCTATGGGAGCATGGACAAGAAGAAGCTACTTGGAAGCTTGAAAAAAATATCTAGAGCTCACACCTAAGGTATGCTACATTTGGAGGACCGAATGGTTTGAAGAGGGGGAGGATGTAAGGTCCTGATACTAAGTAACCTCGATTTATGATAATTAATCATGTTTTATACTAATTAAACTTTGTTTAGGCAAATTTAACTCAAATTCTTTGGGCTTGGGTCAGGGATATGTAGTTGGGTCAGGTTCGGACTTTACCTAGGTAGTTAAGGGCCTGTCTGTAATTGTTCTTGCATCATATTAGCACCTCATTAGCTGCATCTTGTGTAATTCATCCACCAAATCATCCATCATATTTGACTCAATTTAATTTGGATCCATCTTAGCCTGATTGGGGCTATGTGACCCAAACTGTAATTTTTCTATAAAATGTGGACTTACGTGTAAGACCTGGGGAAAATTTAGTTATAAGGTTGAACCCAACATCTCTCCCTATCTTCCCTTCTGTGTTTTTCATTGGAACCACTTCTTTTCTCCACCTTTCTTCATCTCGACCTTAACCTGAAACTATAAACAAGGCCTTGAAGCCACGCATGCAAGAGGAATACCCTCCACTGATCATCTTCTTCAAGCTTTTGTGCATCTCTTTCACTGGAACCATTACATTCACCATCTTCTTCAAGCTATAGCTCCTTAAGGTAAAATCTCCACCTTCATTTCCATTTTTTGGGTTTAATAGAGTCAAGGAGACTCAAAGGAACAACATGTATGCATTATATATTAGATTCACCCATTGCATGTCCTTCATGCAGAGAACCCATCTTCTATTGAGGCTTTTTTTTAACTGCACACCAAGGAGAAGTTGTTAGGGTCAAACACTGTGTTAAAGGCAAGTATTAGAATATATATTACTACATGTATTTTTAAATTTGTTGATTTTTGAAGTGATCCTTCTAAATATAAGTTACAGCTCATTCACCCATGATTAAGCACACATACATGTGGAATTCAGTGATAATGAGTATAATTATGCAACATTAATGATATTGGGCAATGTAAAACCTACTATGGAAATTTGAAAGCATAAGGAACCCCATTTGAACCAAGAGCTAGGAGTTTTGTATTGAACTCATGCTCCAAAACTGTCTTTAGAAATTCTGAAGTTTACGGCGAAGCCATGGCTAAGCCGTAAGTCTTTAGGCTTAGAATCTAGAGAGCACAAAAACCCAATTTTCAACTATGGCTAACACTTGGCTAAGCCATGGAATGAACTGCGGTTGAGCCGTAACCATCCAGTGACTAAGCCGTAAGTCATTTTATGGCGAGCTCTCCCAAGAGCTGCAAAACCTAGCTTTCCTCTACGGCTTACCCATGGCTAAGCCATGGATTATATTATGGCTAAGTTGTAGCCTAACCATAGCCTAGCTGTAAGCTTAGCACAACTAAGCCGTAGGCCAATATGCGGCTAAGTCGTAATTACACATGGAATTAAGAAGAAATCTGAGGCACTTGGTTAAGCCGTGACATGTACACAGCTAAGCCGTAAGAACACTGTGAACCTAGGATATTAGGGATTTCAAATGACCTTATACGGCTTTAGATATGGCACCTTTTCCTCAATTAAAATTTGTCCAATGGTGATCAAATGGTAAGGAGGACGAGTGTAGGGTTGGCACTTATCCCCTTTGATTTTTCGAACGAATTCCCGATGTACGTCATGGGTGTTGGTATAGGAAGAGGTGTCTTTTGCGTGCACAATGTAATACCAAGATTTGGTAATACAACGACACTAGACGTTTTATAAACACATCATATTGAATGGCCTTGGGATCACGGATTATCTATTATAGGGTCGGCTAGTAAATCTCTTTGATACTTTCTCAATTTAAATGCATTTATATTATTAAGAAACATTGGCCTCAACATGATGTAGTCATGTTCCCATTCTTCTTGGCGAACCTTGAGGTAATTGGTCCAAAGCTTCTACTGAGTGTGTGTCCGTGAACCAAAATGAGTGTAGCTAAGGTTGAAAGGGTCCAAGCTCTATTAGCTCAATTAAGTATGCATTCTTTGATTACCAGACATTGTTAATTCCAATTCCTATGATTGAACATGATCTTAAGATCGAAACTCCTTATGTATGGTATGACAGGTATGAATGAATAAGTATGAATATGAGACGATCACTATGATTGATCATAAGTATGAAAGATATGAATTCGAGTCGATCTTGATATAATGAGTTGGCACCACCTAGCTTGTACCTTATTAGGTTCAATGGGACCAATTCGGATATTCTTTATGTTCCTACTGCAGTAGTTTATGGAGGACTTGTCGGTGCTCCTTAAGAAGCTAGCCTGATCCCCTAACGTAATTACCATATGGATGTTATACGCTCTCTCTAAATGATATGCTCTCTTTTTGGGAGAATATAGCCTTGTAGATGCCAACTAGTATGTTTGATATTCCTTATTGATTCATTATTCATGTTTACTTATGCACAATATGCCTAGCTCACGATTATTGCTTTCTTTTAATCTATATATTTCTTAATTCATTTGATATAGCATAATGGTTTTATGTATTTCTATATTTGCTTCACTATCATGTTAACAATGCTACCCTTGATGTTACAGGTATGGAATTAAATCCCAACACAACTGTCGACGCATCCCCGAACGGTGCCCCAATGGTACCTAGGGGTATAGAAGAGTGGAAAGAAGATGACGTCTTCTATTAGGCATCCTACGAAGAGCGTCAAAGGGGTTTTGTCTTGTGATGCTTGGACTGGTGTTTAACATGCTTCCCTATTTTGCTGGGACTTGTTTTGTGGACATTGTTTGATTGACATGTTTATGTGATCGTAGATCGTGTGTGTTTGTGGGAATAGTTAACTAAAAGACTTTAAGTCTATTTTAACATGATATATTATTCCTTCTATGTATGGTTCATGATCATTATAGATGTATTTCACACGTTTCAGCATTATGTTTGAAATTTAATCTACGTGTTTTGGACATTCCTCACATGTTTCGGTGGAATCTCCCTTGTAGTGACTTATACGTGTCTTTGCATGGCATGGATTGCTACAGGATTATGTATCCACACCCTGGGGGCCTATTCTAATCCTCAACTCCTAGGATCGGGGTGTGATGCCTATTAAAATTATGATTTTAACTAAAGATCACATATTAATAAAAAATAGATTATCAAAGAATTTCAATATAAGAATAATCTACTAAGAAAGCATATGTGATTAAAGCATTGCTCACACATAAATTTGAATAACATAGGCTGTCAATGATAAAAGGTAGATTTATTTTTATAATAAACACATACGAGAAAAAATTTTTTTTGAATCAAATCACATAGACTACTGATGAGAAACACTTAACTTTATCATACACTCTAATCCAGGGATCTACTCTTCTACTGCAAAATATGTAATTTTCATTGAGAACTTCATAGTAATTACAATTTTCTCTCAACACTCTTCTATCCTAGTTTTGGAATGGGGCTCCAGAATACCGACAGATATTCTCTCTATATTTTGTTTACAAGAGAAAGAGAATATGAGAAAGGAGAAAGGGAGATAATGGAGAGAGAGATGCTTGGATGTGTGAGAGGATGGAGATGGATTAATATGGTTTGTGGCTTCTCTTCTTTCCAAACTTTGGTCCTTCTTTGTAACATAAATCTACATAGTTGGTAAGTCTTTTCCTTGGCCAACAAATAAACAAGAATTGGCAAGGTATGAGAGATTTTTTTTAATGCTTTCCATGTTCGGAAAAACTCTCTACACATCACTTTTTATTCTTGGATTTAAGCAACTTAGAATGGGCCCACCTTTGATGAATTTTGATACACATTATATGACCCTTTTCAATCATCAATTTAGGAAAAGTGGACCACACCAAATCATATGGCCGTGGAGTTACAAGGATGCATGTGGCGGTTGTGCATGGTTGGAGTGGGTTGAGAACATCACATGTTGGAGCTAAAACCTCTTCACTTTTATTTTTTATGCAAGCTCTTTTCCTTTTATTAGATTCTAAGAGATTAAAGGATGATATAACTCTAATTCCAGCAGCCCTTTTGAAATTAATTGGCCAACCAAAGTGGACGTCCAATATGTGTTAGATTTTGTGGACTCAATCCATCAGTTGATGTAATAAATTGATTAATTTCTTTATTTATCAATAATATCATGCTTTACTTTCATGAGGTTAATGTTATTTACTACTTCATGCACATGACCAATACATATGACATAATGGTTCATGAGTTGAACCGGGTCCCATTACTATATTAGATGTGATATATGTGCATGGATGAGATCCACACGTGGGAGATATATGTCACAAATCTTATACTTAAATAGCTTCACAACTAGTAATGAGACTGGGCATCTCATTTGATAAGGTTGCAGCACTTTGATCACTATGAGATAGTGTGATTTCTCTCAATCATCAGAATGTAAAATTCTGGATACGGTGCTGGTACATTGGATGTATTGAAGGACCATGAGATGCACTTTATGGAATTCTGTCTCAATAATAAGGTATGCTCTCATAATTCCCTAGCAATAGGCTCTCAATCCTAAGACATTGATGAACTCAAGTTTCTATCTGTTCATTTGCTTTGAGCCACCAATGAGTGAGGCCGACTATAAGTTAACACCTCGGTGTCTGGGGTATGTGGTAGTAGCACTGTGGGAATGTTGAATGATCAAGATGGAATCTATCCACTGTGGGAATGTTGAATGATCAAGATGGAATCTATCTCTGTTATCCCCTTGTGCCAATTAATGGATTTGTCATTAGTAAGTGCGCACCCATCTCAATTAAGAGTTAATTGAATGGTACTGATGATTACTGTGATTAATTGGGGCTCAAGGATAATAAGATGTGTAACTTATATTGGAAGAGACAGATTTATTCCAACTGATCCACAGATATTGATAGAGGGGCCTACTTGTGGTAATTGAGAAGTTTAGGGTCTTCATTGTAATTTATTCCTAAGACTGGAGTGCAATTGCATTTATAGAGTAGTGTTATTTGCAATTAACTATGGGCCCGGATTGCACATGAGATGTGGGGTCGCGGTGTTCCAGTTGGAGCCAGCTTTCTAAGGAATCCCTAGTGGTCTCCACGCTAGCCTAAGTTATTAGAAAATACTAATCCGACTTGAACTCTAGAAGGAAGGTTTTAGAAAAGAGAAAGTTGCTAATTGCTTTGGAAGTAAGACTTCTATTTCAATTAAGCAAGGAAGAGATTTAAAATCTATAAAAGCATCTCTTGGACGTCCAATGAGACTCTCTCATGCCCAAAACCCTGTTCGTGCAAGAGTTGCACGAATTTCTCTCTTGTTCTCTCTTCTAGTTCCTTAGAGTCTCGAGTTGGGATTTCTCCTAAAGATTCCACCAATCTTCTTGAGAAAAGAAATACAATTCGGGTCATAGCGTGGAAGGTTAAGAGGTGTTGAAGATTTTCATCATCAAGCAGAGTCGCAACTTCTCCATTAGAGCACTACAGATCTCTAAAGGTATGATCTACTTCTTGCATGTCGTAGATTATTATGGATGTTTAGTGCTGTTTGATTCTGTCTTTTAGATAGAATATTTACTGTACATGGTCACGAGATTGAGGGTAATGCAACCTGGATTGGGTTTTTAGTCTTATGGATAGTTGATCCCTGTGTCAAGTGGGTCAAAAGTTTAGAAAATCTATTAACGAGACTTACCTACTTCCAACAATTGGTATCGGAGACTTAGGAATTTATGTAATTTTTTAAAAAAATTTGTAAATTCTGGAGATGTCCGAAACAAAGAAGGAAAGAGAAGCTGGACTCCTAATCAAAGAGTTTGAAGATTACCAAAAGGTGTTTTGGAGATGCCCAAAGAGTTTGAGGAATCCCAAAGTTTTGGAAAGTTTAGAAGTCCAAGAAGTTTTTTCCGCCGGGGCCATGTGGAGGAGAGGACTAGTCTTTTATTATAGCACTTTCTATTTATGGATGAATGCTTATTTTAGAGTATTTCCATATCTGATCCAAAAATAACAAATTCTAAAATTGGTCAAATCAAATTAATTTTTGGAAAGAGTTCTAATTAGAGTTGGTGGGCCCATGAGATAGATCTATTGGTAACACTAATTTTAGAAACTGGACTTTCCTTAAAATAACTTGACTTGGAACCAATCATTGGTCGTATCATGAGATGAATTTATACCTATATTTGATGGACCTATACACCTATAAGGAAATCCTCAACTCTAAAATATTAAGTGGGAGTGGGGCATTTATATATATACAAATCCCCATGGTTTTCCACCATAGGTCCATTGTAAGGAAAGTATTAGCCTCGCGTCATTTTGGAAATGGCCATTCACCACGGCGGGCTTGTATTTATCTGGTTACTAGATTTGGATCTCATATGGATAGTGTTGATGAGACGGGGTGGGAGCCCACTCCCCAAGGAGGAGCTGCCCGTAATGGTTGTCATGCAATGTTAGTTAATGGGTTACACTTAACTAAAATAATGATGTAGTATCCCCAAGGATTTGCCTCATGTATTTTAGAAACCAAAGCTAATCGGGAGTCATACATTATTTGGTATGAGATACCTAGATAGTAATGAATGAAGGGGATCATGGATAGATAGTCTTAATCCCAATTTTGACCAACTTTGATCCACACCAGTCTAGGAGGTATTCGCACTCCCCAAGGAGGCATACCCCGCAGGATTGGGATTCCGATGTATTTTGAATTTTGTGGTTATGAGGATTCCCACATAAATTGGGTAGAATACTAAACCCTAATGTCATTTAAATTCATTAATTGAATGTATGGTTATGTGCTACAGTATTACAAGCATGAATTCAAATACTTTCAATCCACTTGTGACTATCCTCAACCAGAATTAGTTGGTAGGATCCAATTATGTAGACTGGAAATGGAATCTGGATATTGTCTCGACAGCTTCGGGATAAAAATATGTCGTTACCAAAATCCCCTTGAAGAGCCTGCCCCATATGCATCAGAAGCAGAAAAGGACCTTTACACCAAATGGGCCAAAGACGATGAGATGGCCCGATGTTATATTCTGGCATCCATGTCTAGTGTGCTGCAACACCAACATCAATCTTATAAGACTGCATATGATATGATATCAAACTTAAAGGAGATGTTTGCAGAACAAAGCAGACCTGCTAGGCAGGCAGCCATGAGGGTGCTCATTAGCACCAAGATGGCTGAAGGTACATCAGTACAGGAACACATGTTGAAGATGATAGACTCATTAAATGAGTTAGATGTACTGGGAGCCGCGATTGATGCAGAATCGCAGATTGACATAATCCTTGAGTCACTACCAGAGTCATTCAACAATTTCAAGGTCAATTATAATATGAATAAAATGAATCTGATTCTGGCTGAGCTATCTAGTCAGCTGGCAGCAACTGAAGGGATTATGAAAAAAAACCAACTGCCTTAATGACAGAAAAGTCAGATGCCAAGTCCAAGCCGAAAGGCAAAGGGCGAAAAGGCAAAAAGAAATCAATTCCGAAGGGTCCTAAGGTGGAGAATGGTCCAACTGGTGGCGTGGCTAAAGCTAAGGGTTCAGGGACAAAAGGAAAGTGTTTCCATTGTGGTAAGACAGGACATTGGAAGAGGAATTGTCCAGAATATCTGTCTAAGAAAAAGACCCCAGGTATGATTGAGTCACTTATATCTGAAGTTAGTTTTGCAATTGGTACTTCAGAATCCTGGTGTATGGATTCCAGGGCAACTAATCACATATGTAATACGTTGCAGGGGTTCAGGGAAACCAGGAGGCTAAGTGATGGAGAAATCATTGTCAACCTAGGATCTGACGCTAAGGCGGAGGCTGTTTCAGTGGGAGTCATTACTTTATGTTTTTCAAACAATAAATTGGTTTTGTCAGAAGCATTATATGTACCGTCTTTAAGGCGGAATTTAATTTCAGTTTCTAGTTTGGTGAATAAAGGTTATTCTATTACTTTTGGTACTGAAGTTGTCATAAAGAGGAATGGTACTTTCATATGTTCTGGCAAGGTAACCAATGGACTTTATTTGTTAAGCCTCACGATGTATGAGATACATGATACTGAAACAATTAATAGACCATTATTAAAGAGAAAGTCACCATCATCTAATACAACAAAACTTTGGCACCTGAGACTAGGTCATATAAACCTTAATAGGATTGAGAGGCTAGTGAAAGATGGTATTTTACCTTTATTGGTGGTAAAACCAATGCCTGTCTGTGAGTCCTGTTTGGAAGGTAAAATGACCAAAAGAACCTTTTCAACTAAGGGTAATAGGGCCAAAGATTTATTGGAATTAGTGCATAGGACCCATTAATGTCAGGGCCAGAGGAGGATATGAGTACTTCATCACTTTCGCAGATGATTACTCAAGATATGGTTACATATACCTTATGCACCGCAAGTCCGAAGCTTTTGAAAAGTTCAAAGAGTTTCGAGCGGAAGCAGAAAAGCAATTAGGTAAGAGTATCAAGACTCTTCGATCAGATCGAGGAGGGGAATATCTCTCTGCTGATTTTATGGGTTACTTATCAGAAAATGGGATTTTATCCCAGTTGTCTGCTCCTGGCATGCCTCAATAGAATGGAGTAGCAGAAAGAAGGAACCGGACTTTTTTAGATATGATTAGGTCTATGTTGAGTTTCTCAAGATTACCTATATCCTTTTGGGGATATGCTTTGGATACTGCAATGTACATACTAAACCTCGTACCATTTAAGTCTATACCTAAGACTCCCCGAGAATTGTGGTCTGGGCGAAAGCCTAGTATAGAACATTTACACATTTGGGGTTGTCCAATACACATGCTCAAGGTTAAGACGGATAAGTTGGAAACGAAGTCGGAAGTATGCACGTTTGTAGGATATCCTAAAGGAACTAAAGGTTGGTTATTCTATAATCCCAGAGAGCAGAAAGTGCTGGTCAGCACCAATGCGATTTTTCTAGAGGAAGATTATATGATGGACCGGAAATCTTTAGAAAAGGTGATCTTGGAAGAGATTTAGGAGCAATCAATTCCAAACCCAAGTATGACCAGACTTGAGGAAGAACCGCCCTTACCAGACCTAGTAGTTACACCAGTACCTCATCGTAGTGGGAGGATTGTCAGACCCCCTGGCAGGTTCTCATTCTTGGGAGACTCTTATGAAGCAATCCCAGAAGAGTCGGAACAAGATCCCTCTAACTATGATGAAGCAATCGATGACTTAGACTCGGGACGCTGGCAAGATGCTATGAAAGTTGAGATGGAGTCTATGTAGTCGAATCAGGTCTGGACACTTGTGGACTTGCCTGCCAATATTAAACCTATTGGGTGCAAGTGGGTCTACAAGAGAAAAAGAGGACCAGATGGAAGAGTGGAGACCTGTAAGGCTAGGCTTGTTGCGAAAGGATATACTCAGAAAGAGGGGATCGATTATGAGGAAACCTTCTCGCCAGTAGCCATGCTCAAATCCATCCAGATATTCTTATCCATTACGGCTTATCTCGATTACGAGATTTAGCAAATGGATGTCAAGACGGCGTTTCTCAACGGCCATCTTGAGGAAGACATCTATATGGTGCAGCCAGACGGTTTTGTAGCTAAAAACCAGGAGCAAAAAGTTTGCAAGCTGCAGAAGTCTATTTATGGACTGAAGCAGGCATCCCGAATCTAGAATATCCGTTTTGACCAGGCAATCAAGTCATTTGGTTTTTGTCAAAATCCGGATGAGTCATGTGTGTACATAAAAAGTGAGGGTGACAGGGTAGTTTTTCTGGTTTTATATGTCGATGACATCCTTCTCCTCGGGAAAGACATAGGAATGTTGTCAACGGTAAAAGTTTGGTTAGCCAAGACTTTTGATATGAAGGACTTGGGAGAAGCTAGCTACATCCTAGGGATCAAACTTTATCGAGACCGGAAAAATAGGATGATTGGCTTATCCCAAGCTGCATACATAGATAAGGTGCTAGTACGGTTTGCAATGCAAGACTCCAAGAAGGGTATCACACCTTTCAGGCATGGAGTGAACATTTCCAAGGATCAGTGTCCCAAGACACCTGAGGAAAAGGAGCAGATGAAGTCGATACCATACGCTTCGGCTGTTGGTAGCCTTATGTATGCTATGTTATGTACTAGACCAGATATCTGTTATGTAGTGGGCCTAGTCAACAGATATCAATCTAATCTAAGACTGGAACATTAGACTGCTGTAAAATGTATTCTCAAATACTTGAGAAGGACTAGAGATTACATGTTGATTTATAGTAGTGATGAGTTGATTCCAGTCAGATACACAGATTCTGACTTTATGTCAAATAAGGATTCTAGGAAATCCACCTCTGGTTATGTATTTATGCTTGGAGGCGGAGTTATCAGCTGGAGGAGTATAAAACAAGAATGTACTGCTGATTCAACCTCGGAGGCTGAATATGTAGCAGCTTGTGAAGCAGCTAAGGAAGCAGTATGACTTAAAAGATTCCTTTTGGAACTTGGGGTGGTACCTTTGGCACGACAGCCACTCACAGTTTACTGTGACAGCAGCGGGGCAGTCGCTCAGTCAAAGGAAACCAGAAGCCATAAAAGCCAAAAGCATGTACAGAGGAAGTATCACTTAGTCAGAGAGATTGTGCAGAGAGGTGATATTGCTATTACCAAGATAGCCTCTACGGACAATTTGGCAGATCCCTTTACTAAGCCTTTGACTACCAAAGTCTTTGAGCGGCATGTAGAAAGGATGGGCATGAGATGCAACCCTGACTGGCATTGAGCCCAAGTGGGAGATTGTTGGATTTTGTGGACTCAATCCATCAGTTGATGTAATAAATTGATTAATTTCTTTATTTATCAATAATATCATGCTTTACTTTCATGAGATGAATGTCATTTTACTACTTCATGCACATGACCAATACATATGACATAATGGTTCATGAGTTGAACCGGGTCCCATTAGTATATTAGATGTGATATATGTGCATGGATGAGATCCACACGCGGGAGATATATGTCACAAATCTTATACTTAAATAGCTTCACAACCAGTAATGAGACTAGGCATCTCATTTGATAAAGTTGCAGCACTTTGATCACTATGAGATAGTGTGATTTGTCTCAATCATCAGAATGTAAGATTCTGAATCACAGTGCTGGTACATTGGATGTATTGAAAGACCATGAGATGCACCTTATAGAATTCTGTCTCAATAATAAGGTATGCTCTCATAATTCCCTAGCAATAGGCTCTCAATCCTAAGACATTGATGAACTCAAGTCTCTATCTGTTCATTTGCTTTGAGTCACCAATGAATGAGGCCAACTGTAGGTTAACACCTCGGTGTCTTGGGTATGTGGTAGTAGAACTGTGGGAACGTTGAATGATTAAGATGGAATCTATCTCTATTATCCCCTTGTGCCAATTAATGGATTTGTCATTAGTAAATGCGCACCCATCTCAATTAAGAGTTAATTGAATGGTACTGATGATTACTGTGATTAATTGGGGCTCAAGGATAATAAGACGTGGAACTTATATTGGAAGAGACAGATTTATTCCAATTGATCCACGGATATTGATGAGGGGCTTACTTGTGGTAATTGGGAAGTTTAGGGTCTTCATTGTAATTTATTCCTAAGACTGGAGTGCAATTGCATTTATATAGTGGTGTTATTTACAATTAACTGTGGGCCCGGATTGCACATGAGATGTGGGGTCGCAGTGTTCCAGTTGGAGCCAGCTTTCTAAGGAATCCCTAATGGTCCCCACACTAGCCCAAGTTATTGGAAAATACTAATCCGACTTGAACTCTAGAAGGAAGGTTTTAGAAAAGAGAAAGTTGCTAATTGCTTTGGAAGTAAGACTTCTATTTCAATTAAGCAAGGAAGAGATTTTAAATATATAAAAGCATCTCTTGGACATCCAATGAGACTCTCTCATGCCCAAAACCCTATTCGTGCAAGAGTTGCACGAGTTTCTTTCTCGTTCTCTCTTCTAGTTCCTTAGAGTCTCGAGTTGGGATTTCTCCTAAAGATTCCACCAATCTTCTTGAGAAAAGAAATCCAATTCGAGTCATAATATAGAAGGCTAAGAGGTGTTGAAGATTCTCATCATCAAGCAGAGTCGCAACTTCTCCATTAGAGCACTATAGATCTCCAAAAGTATGATCTACTTCTTGCATATTGTAGATTATTATGGATGTTTAGTGCTGTTTGATTCTGTCTTTTAGATAGAATATTTATTGTACATGGTCACGAGATTGAGGGTAATGCATCTTGGATTGGGTTTTTGGTCTTATGGATAGTTGATCCCTGTGTCAAGTGGGTCAAAAGTTTAGAAAATCTATCAATGAGACCCACCTACTTCCAACAATATGTAGTTAGGTTCTCTTGAATTTCTCCACTTTTTACTCCACATACAGCACTCTTTCCAATATTGAAATATGCTTCATTGAGATTGGCATATTTGAGAGATATTTTAAGAGGGATCATCTCCTAGATTTTTGAACAAAAATCCAGCCTAAGATCTTTTATGTGGGATGCTTGCTCATGCTTTGTGTAGTCTTTCCATGTTGGCAAGTTCTTATGTGCAAAAGATCTTTTATCACTTGGCTTTCCTTATTGAAACTTCTTCAAATCTTTTTAAATTATCTTACAAAATAATTTGAAGTGTGCAACAAGTAGAGTGGACCCTCTTCGTTGTCCCACATGTGCAAACTTACACATGTGCAAGTGTGGGGTCCTACTAGCATCAATTTCTTTCTTTCTTTAACTCGGGTCCCATAGTTCTCTGCACATTCTAATTAGACACATCAAATATTGAAGAGCCCATTTGAAGTGGGGCGTGTTTGAACACAGTTTTACTCCAATGGGATTCTTTGGAGAAAAAGCACATAAAATGCTAAAAATGCAGAAAATGTAAAAAAATCCAAATCCTAAGTAAAATTACACAAAATGGTGAAAATCAATAACAACTTGATGTTGTTCACCTAAGTCCTAAAAATGTGCAAATCCATGGATTCAACACCCTTAGAGCAGCTCTTTCATTCGCAAGAAGTTGAGGTCGCTAATGCTTTGCCTTTTTATCTGAAAAAAAAAAAGAAAAGACATCAGTAGCAGCAAAATTTGATGAGGCATAGAATTCTACCAAAATCTCGGCAACATCTCCCCTTAATAAAAGGCCAAAATGAGAAAATTGTTGGAAATAGGTGGGTCTCGTGGATAGATTTTCAAAACTTTTGACCCACTTGACACAGGGATCAACTATCCATAAGACCAAAACCCAATCCAGGATGCGTTACCCTCAATCTCGTGACCATGTACAGTAAAAATTATACCAGCACTAAACATCCAAAATAACCTACGACATGCAAGAAGTAGATCATACCTTTGGAGACCCGCAGTGCTCTAATGGACTTCTTCAAGACCTCTTAGCCTTCCACGCTATGACCCGAATTGGATTACTTCTCTCGAGAAGAATGGTGGAATCTTCAGGAGAAAATTCCCAACTCGAAACTCCAAGGAACTAGAAGAGAGGATAGGAGAGTAACTCGTGCAACTCTTGCACACAAGGGTTTTGGGCGTGAGGGAGACTCTTTTGGACGTCCAAGGATATTTTATAGACTTCCAAATCTCTCCCTTGTCTAATTGAAATAGAAGTCTTACTTCCAAAGCAATTAGCAACTTTCTCCTTTCCAAACTCTTATTTCTAGAGTCCAAGTCGGATTAGTGTTTTCCAATATCTTGGGCTAGCGTGGGGACCACTAGGGATTCCTTAGAAAGCTGGCTCCAACTGGAACACCGCGACCCCACATCTCATGTGCAATCCGGGCCCACAGTTAATTGCAAATAACACCACTATATAAATGCAATTGCACTCCAGTCTTAGGAATAAATTACAATGAAGACCCTAAACTTCCCAATTACCACAAATAGGCCCCTCTATCAATATCCGTGGATCAATTGGAATAAATCCGTCTCTTCCAATCTAAGTTCCACATCTTATTATCCTTGAGCCCCAATTAATCACAGTAATCATCAGTACCATTCAATTAACTCTTAATTGAGATGGGTGCGCATTTACTAATGACAAATCCATTAATTGGCACAAGGGGATAATAGAGATAGATTCCATTTTGATCATTCAACGTTCCCACAGTTCTACTACCATATACCCAAGACACCGAGGTGTTAACCTATAGTCGGCCTCACTCATTGGTGACTCAAAGCAAATGAATGATAGAAACTTGAGTTCGTCAATGTCTCAGGATTGAGAGCCTATTGCTAGGGAATTATGAGAGCATACCTTATTATTGAGACGGAATACCATAAGGTGCATCTCATGGTCCTTCAATACATCCAATGTACCGGCACTATTGATCCAGAATCTTACATTCTGATGATCGAGACAAATCACACTATCTCATAGTGATCAAAGTGCTGCAACCTTATCAAATGAGATGCCCAGTCTCATTACTGGTTGTGAAGCTATTTAAGTATAAGATTTGTGACATATATCTCCCGCGTGTGGATCTCATCCATGCACATATATCACATCTAATATACTAATGGGACCCGGTTCAACTGATGAACCATTATGTCATACGTATTGGTCATGTGCATGAAGTAGTAAAATAACATTCATCTCATGAAAGTAAAGCATGATTTTATTGATAAATAAAGAAATTAATCAATTTATTACATCAACTGATGGATTGAGTCCACAGAAACTAACAAAAATAACACTCAGTTCTTTGACCAAGAATTGGCATCAAGGCACACTTAAGTCCTAGAACCGAAGCTCCCATTCCAAACAGATGTTCAAACACCTTAAGACCTTTTAGGGGGCAATTTGGTGTGCACTCTGACACAAGGGATACAACATCCAATGCAAGAAATGCTTACACTGCACAAGCAAAGCATGCCAGCAACTACATTCATCACAAAGCACAAACAAACTCAACATATATGAAAAGGCAAAATGTAAAAACAAATGGCATGTTTTCAACAAGAGAATAACATCAATTCAAGCATTGAAGGCAAAAGTAAATGCTAATAGTCATATGGTACCCATCTCCGGTCATGTCCTATGGTTTCATTAGAATTACCTACAACTATTAGAGACTATTTCATTCTCCACACTCAATATTGAAGTCGACAAAAGGACTCAACATTCCCAAGATGACATCCTCAACAAACACAAACAAAGTACTCAAACATGTACTTTAACCAATTGTAAAATCATCTTGTAACTCCTCCTCTCAAGCCTTCTTCTCCCATAGAAATTACTTGATTAAAGGGGTGGGGTCCATTGTTTGGAAGCAAACTCTCTCCATTATACTCAAAGCTCACGGCCTTCCCTCTTTCCCACAGACACAGCTTTGATAAAGTGATGGGGTCCACGGCTTGGTAAATTGATGGGTCCATGGCTTGATCAAGTCCACCAAGATCACTATCTACTCCCCATGGTCACTGTGTTTGGAGTAAGGGGATCAGCCACTTGGCGGCCCATTTTTTCAAATGTGATCGTTCAAATCACCATAGCATGGTGGGCCCACTTTGGATATTTTGCCTAAGACAAAAAGAGGGAGGTTCTCTTTCGAAAATAAATTCAAATTCTAAAATTACCTTGGGTCAAACTTGATTTTGAGCCATCATTTCAAATTGTTTTTGGATCAAAACCTGCAAAAGTCAATCTTTTTCCAAATTCTATCTCAATTCAAGTCAAGCCAAGTCAAAATCTTAACTTTGATTTTTGTAAATGAACTAAAAATCCATGAAAATCCAAACCCAAATTCATTTTAAACCAAACCTTTGATTTTCTTAAAACCTCAAGGATTCTTTTTGTGGGTGTTTCTCACATCCCCATAGAGATGCCACTCTAGATATCTGTTACAAATAGGTTGAAAGAAAATCATATGCGTGTCTAAAATCCAAAATCCAAAACTAAATTCATAAAATTTTGAACTTTCTAATCCCCTCGGGATTTCCTTTTGTGGGTGTTTCCTACAGACCCCACAGAGATGCTACTTTTGATATCTATGATAAATAGGGCAAAGAAATTCAGATTTCTTAATTTTTTACCAAATTCCATCATCAAACCCTTTATATTTTTATCAAAATTTTCAAAATCTCATGTCTAGGCTTACAACCTACCTTGACAAAACCTTTTTCATCAAAGTCATTCATCATTCCCACAGATTAGCTATTTTGAAGCACAATGATTGTTACACTATAATCATTGCACCTAGAGGGGGCACTCGATGACCCATAAAAAAAAATTTTACAGTGAAGACATTACAAGCAGATTCCAAATCAAGGGCACATAGACCCTAGGATTGTAGAATGTCAAGTCAAGTACTACATTCAAATGTTTGGAGCTGGTTGAGAATCTCATGGCAACTCCAAAACATACTTGGGAATGATGTTTCTAAGTTTCAAAACGTTTGATCTTCATTTATATTCAAAACAAGCTTTAGTGACTATTTCCCAGCTCCTTGGGGATCACTGTGGAAATTGACACTTATACATGTCAAGGTTGATGAAAATTGGAACAGAGATGCAAAATATATTCAAGATGAATTCTCCAAAGTTTTAGGTCAATTGAAGGTTGTTCGGGTAGAAAATAAGCTAACTACCTACGGTATGAAATGAATAGTAACTTAAAACATTCCGCAAATGGTTACTATTCAAAATCCTACTTCCACAAAGCCAAACTGTATGGAATTTGGATGGACACTCCAAGATATCCTTGATATCAGTCCCTCTAAGTTTCAAACCAAACCATGGTCATTTGGGCCTTAAATAGCTGAAGCAAAGGCCCATTTTCATGAAAAGTCAACAGGGAAGTTGATCAACTTCAAAAGGTCAAAATGGGCTAAAATTTCTATGACACACTCAAAATAGTTTCAAAAAGCATACTTCTAAGTTTCGTGAAGATTAGACATCATTTGGGCTCCAAACAGATGACAACAGTCATAATGCAAAAAGTTAAAATCAGGACTTGGGAGTGATAGCAACACTTGTGGAGCAGTTCCTGTAGTTTTCAGCAGTTCCCTCCACTTCATCTCAAACCTTAACTTCCCATTAATCCTTTTAACTCCCTATAACTCTCTAAAATACTACTAAAGTCTACAAAAAAGGGGGTTTAACACACAAGGAGGGGAGATACACAGAGGCAGACAGAGATGGCAATTTCTAAGTTCCAGAAGCAACTTCCAAAGATTCGGAGCCATTCACAAGGCATCTCAAGTAGTCCCAGCACACTTCTTCTTCTCCCACTCACTTACTTAAGGTGAGAAATGGTTCAAAGAAGGAGGAGGAGCATGTGTATTGCTTAAAGAAGATGATGCTCAAATGCTGTCAAGCATACAAGGGATGAAGTCAATTCCTTTGCTCTTTACA
This sequence comes from Sextonia rubra, assembly GCA_037013555.1. Classification (NCBI taxonomy): domain Eukaryota; kingdom Viridiplantae; phylum Streptophyta; class Magnoliopsida; order Laurales; family Lauraceae; genus Sextonia; species Sextonia rubra. Next base: position 92,682,376 of record JASUAD010000001.1, read on the forward strand.
CTTAGAAGGGTTTTGGAGTTATCCCGGAGGTTGTGAAAAAGCCTCTTTAGGCTTCATTCTGACCCTTAAAAATCATAGGTTCAGAATGACACAACTTTGGTTCATACAACACCTTTTTCGAATTTGTACAAAAATAGTTCGTAACCAAAAGTGATGATCAACAAAGGTTTTAATTGATTCCATTGTCAAATTCAGCCCCTTTAGTGGTCACTCAACACTCCAAAGATCGAAAAGAATGAGTTTCAACACCCTAGAAGTGTTACAGAAGTGAAACAAAAGAAAAGGGAGACAAACAGTGGCCATTTCGGCCAATACCTGCTAGTGACCGCTGTTCATGGTCACTGGCAAGGGCCAGTGACTGTGGGTCACAGTCACTACCTGACTGTCTTCTCTTTTTTGCATTCCTTTACCATTTTTTGTGTATTTTCTTGTAAAATCACTACCTGACCGTCTTCTCTTTTTTGCATTCCTTTACCATTTTTTGTGTATTTTCTTGTAAAATCCAAGTTTAGATCACATTTGAGACTAGAGTGAGGGGTTTTAAATATTTCAAGACTTGTAAACAACCTGCATCCCCTTGGTTAGAGCATTTGAACCCATATAAACAAAAAGGAAAATAATAATGAATGTAGTTGTTTCCCATTCTTCTTAATGCTTGAAGTGTGTAAATGTTGGACTCGAATCCATTGCATTTCACATCACATTTTGAGCGTGATTACATGTTCTCCACACACTTGTCAAAAGGTAAGTTTGAATCCAAATGGGAAGGACTGTTAGTTGTCGATAAAGTCTACACCAACAGCTCCTATGCACTTCTCACACTTGAAGGAGACAGAAATATGATGCTTATTATTACAAAAATTCTTAAGAAATACTACACTTGAATGTCATTGGCATACCTGAATCATGCACATTATGCATTCTCATCCCTAAAATTTGTTGGTTTCAAGCCCCACAACTCATGACTATTGACCAAAACTCCTCAGACTTGTACAAAACGACTATGACGACAAAGCCCATTGGCCCCTCTAGTCAGCCTTTTGCTACTTGGATAATGTCCCTACAAGGCCCTTTGTGACATCCTACTTTATAGATTAAGTCTTTTGCAGACTCTGTATAGCAAAATTCAGCTATGTAGAAAAAGTCTTTTTGTAGACCTCATATAGCTAATCCTTAGTTGTATAGAACAAGTCTTTTTGCAGACCTTATATGATTACCTTCGGTTATACAAAACAAGTCTTTTTGAAGACACTGTATAGCCAAAAGATAAACAAAAACCAATAGCAAATCCTTGTCTTAAGGAATAAGTCAAGAATCATGGGGAAAGCCTCACACATGGGCACCGGATAACATTCACTTTGTTTGACCCCTTTCGACACCAAAAGGATCAAGTCATGGACCTTGGAAAAAGCCTCACACATGGGTACTGGATAACGTCCACCTATATGACTCCCTTATGTTTGATTTGTGGATCCAAAAGACCACAAATCACACTCTCATACAAGTTTAAGAAACCAAACCAAACAAACCATCCATACAAACCACATCAAACATCCATATAAAATCAAGCCAAATACCCATGCTAATGACAAAGTGGAACAAAATGAAGTTTCATTGATATTCATTTGGAGTTCAGTATGAAAACTGAAGTCAGTGTATACAGGGCCCCCAGAGTTAATCAAAACATATATATATAAAGATGGAAGAGTCAGATAGGAGCTGCAGCAGAGAGTTCTAGTCCAGGAACTTCTCCAGTTGTCTATTCGCATTCAATACACCTTCCATCAGGGCATGCCCTTTGTAGCTTGTATAAGTGGGTACAGTAGTATTGATGTCAATCTCATCCAGTTTGATATTCAATTCACTCTTTAAAGACTGAACAAAATCATCCAAAGCCATGTGCTTTGCCTCTGCATGCGAAAGAAGATCATTTCTATGTTGATTGCCCTCTAAAACAAACTTCTTTAAGTCCTCAATATTATTCTCCAAGGAAGATAATTGTTTCTGCAATATGGTGATCCACTGTTGTATATTTTCACGCTCGGTCACAAGCATAGCTAGCTCCTGTGTTGTTTTGGCCTGTTTTGCATTCACCACCCATATTTTTTCTTTGGTGCTTTCAATCTCTGTGGCTAGTTAAACTTTATGCCTTAGAACTTCATGTTGAAATGCTTTGGCATGATCAACACTTTTGTCCTAGGTATCCTTTTCTTCAAGTGTGTGGAAAAAAAGGAAAAAAGCATCATGAAGACTGCTTAGATCAATCCTAGCACCATAAGATATCATCATATCAGCTGAGGCTTTGGCACCCTGAATCTTCTTGGAAGTAAGATCTCCTTGGAAGATTGTAGCCAAAATGCTGTGAATAGCCATTTTCATGGCAAAATTTATGGCAGATTGGGGCTTTGGAGCATCACTAAACAAACTGGGCTCCTTAGGGATGGAAAGATTTGACTCCCGCTCTTATGAATTTGACTGAGTCTAGAGCTTGAGCGGTCATCTCCTTCTTTCTCAACATTTATACTTCACTCCCATGAGTAGCCAATGCCTCTTCACAAACAGAAGGCGAGTCATGCGACCCTTGTGAAGACAAAGTGGCTGAAGGATCCATATTTGTATGTGGTGTTATTGTAACATGCAATAATGCTTTCCAAGATCCCTCAACTTTAGTAGTAGAAGCTTTATCTGATATCTTTTGCACAACTGGGTTTTCAATAATCTTCATGGGCAACGACTGATCAACCCTGAAATGAACCCTTGAAGGTGTCATGGCTTTGGGAGGTGTAAAGTTGCTAGTAACTAGAGGCACACTACTAGCGACAAGTGTTGCAGGAGCATCATCTTCCATGGGGTTTGTAGGTTCATCTTCTAAAACAAACTTCCTTTGAGCAAAAGGACGAGTTTTTGCTATGATTGATTATGTTACAATGGCCTCTTTAGCATGGATCATTAAAATATCAGCTTCTTTTTCCACTACGCCAATGGGTTCAGCACTTGATTTTGTCTGAATATCCAAAGCTTTATTGACCTCAACTTAATGTTGATTAGCAGTACAACAAGTGCCGATGATAATTCTGGAACAATATTGACACTTTTGGTTGGCGAATCTAGGGGGAAGCCTTCCATGAAGTGCTACAAATCACTCTTCAAGGTGTTGCTTGGAGAAACGTCAAAATATCCATGATGAATCGAGATATTGTCTAAATCAATTAAGGCCTCAGGACTCTCTTTCTCTATTAGCTCCTCAATCGGTGACCCGAAAGGCTTTCTCACTGATGTGGGAGGTATAATAGCAACACTCTCCTCCATTTGAGTACATAAAAAGGAATGAATGAGATCAAATCACAATATTGGAACAAATCTTTAATTCTCAAATAATTAAGTCAAAAGTTACCTTCAAAAACTGGATTTGTTGAAACTCCTTTAGCAGCACTGGGAATTTCCCCCTCTTTATTTGAGACTTCAGTAGTTGGTCCCACTTTAAGAGGAATATTTTGTTGCTCAGTCTGAGTGGCTGCATCTCTTGGCTCCATGGGTACATCGCTGCAGGTTGCATTATTGACAGTAATAGCATCGCCCACATCATCGCCAGATTTCTCTACAATAATGAACTCTATTGGCATATCCACCACAGCTTTTCTCTAAGACTTAGGTGTCATTACTTGATCAAACATATCTTTCTCAAAATCGAACTTGATATTAATGTCAAAATTGGTTTGTTCCTCAGAGGTAGGAGTGTCAAAACTGCTATCTTTTTCATCACCTTTGTCTAAGGCATAGTCTTTAATAATCTCAGCCACCTTCCTGTGACCTCTCCAGCAGTTGAAGTTTTAGCTAATAAGGTGGCAAGGAAAGTGTAACTATCAAAACAAGAGTCAAAGAACTGATAAATAATAGTATTTTACAAAGAAATAGAGAAGTGTTACCAACTTTAGCCTTTGGGAACGACGAGTCCCAGGGCTTTTGGCTTTTCTCTTCTTTGAAGTAACTCCTTTGCTAACAGGGGATTTGGTCACTAGCTTTAAGCATATAGCTTTTAGCTTCTTATGTAGAACTAGACCTGTCGGGAGTTTTGTTGGAATCGAAGCCTGTGGTCTCGATTCGTAGTTGCTTCGGTTGATTGAACCACCTCTGCTAGACTTGGAACTGCATGTGCCTTTGCTGGCATTGGAGCAACACTAGTAACTTTTGGCAAATGTCGGGGAGCAAAGTCTATCTTAGCAGCTGCACGCATGATGGCCTACTCTTCTTCAAATTTCCTTATCTACTTTCCAACTGAAACTTTGGTTCTAACAGAGTGAAAAGCAGATCCAAAATCCAACACAGCTCTACCAACCCGCCTAATCTCAATGAGACGCTCGCTCTCCTACAAATTTTCATCTACAACCCGCTGCATCCTCTCTACAATCACATTAGGAGGAGGCAAGAATCTCTCATCTTCTTCACCCCTTAAAGAACGGTGAGCTTTGCAGACATCAGACCCAGACACCAAGCCAATTCGCCATTTTTCACCATCATATAGAAAATTCTCAAAATTCATTGGGTTGAAACGATCTTTCTCCACTTTATCTCTTTTTTAAAAGTAGCTAAAGGGTAACATTTAACGTGAGGATTGCTCGTATACGTTTGTACAATGGCAATGGCACTTTTGGCATACCATTGGGTGAAATCACTCGTGTATTCGGGATTTGGGAGGTGACGGTAGCCAAAATGAGCCTTAGTATCAAGTGCTTGATAGAATTCCCAAACATTTCGGGCATCTTGTGAAGAACCAGTAGTGCTTCGAATCCGGCCAGGTGCTCCCACAACGGCTTAATGAAAATCGAGTGTTAATATATGAGGTATATAAGGTTGAATGTTGATATATGAGTTCTTCCTATGTACCAGATTTGTGGGCCTCAAGCTCAAGAACCAACTATTCTCTTCATTTGATAAGCCAACATCTCGATTACCCTCTCGGTGGTTCTATAGCATTTCTCATGTGTGTTGAAATTCGATGTTGGGTATAGTGTCGCGAGAAGCAACATAATTGTTAAAATTTTGCAAGTGTTGGCATAAGTCAGTCATGGAATAAGTGTTGATCTGATAGCTGCCGCCTACAACACCCTCCATGAAGATACTTCCTGGTGCATCGCTATGTAAATGAAGACCATTGCAATAAGATGTGAACTAGGTGTATAACAAATACTCAGCATAACATCGATTGAAAAGTTTCCCCTCTCTGACAGTAAAACCTGACAACTTCAACTCAGTTAGCATATAGGCTTCAAAAGCAAGGCCCAAGGCAAAACTATGTTTGAAAGCCATTCGAAGTGCTGGATATATGTAGCCAGGCCTGAAGTCATCTCCAGAACTCAGAAAAATAACATCAGACAACCATGCTGCCAAAAACGTGGCAAGCTAATACTTCCTCTTCAGGTCTGGATACTTGGCAAAAATATATAGCTGGAAGTCTAGATCTTTTTGATAAATGATGGTTAGGTCCTTCTTGGGGTCCTTGCTAGGGATAACCTTTTTCCATTTGAAATATTCGCCCTTATTTATGAAGAAAGGGCTGGTGATACTCTTCACTTGACTTATCCATTAGGCGACTTTGCCTCTACTACGGCTGGTCGTTTGGATTGAATCTTCAAGCATAAAGAGGAGATAATATGCTGCCTAGATCATCATCCATGGTAGCCAATTCTTCAATGGGTAGAATGGTTTTATCATAAATTTCACCATATGGTGCTAAACCAAAAATTTTCTTTACCTTCAATAAAGAAAACCCCAGCTCCATGTTCGGAGAATTGTCACAACCCGAGCCTAGGAGTTCGGGGGTTAGCAAAAGCCAAACCAATGACACACATACTCCCGTGCCTGTACACGTAGACCTGGTCTAAATGCACACACACAAGGGAAGTTTCACACGTGCCAAACATGTACGTGGAAGCTGTAGATATCAAAACATCACACTAAACAATACAAGAAGAGAATACGAAATACATAACTGACATATATCGATAACAGTTTTACAAAATGAAACAAAATAACCATGTACATCTCAAAAATGAAGGATCAGATGCAAGAATGTCCAGGGCGCTCTCCGACGGAGTGTCTATACCCACTCCTCTAGGCCTGATGGGACCTCAGGGTCCTCACTGAGAGTCTGACCGACCGACGAGGGGTCGAGAGGGGTATCTGAGGCTGTAACATCAAAGACAACTCGTGAATACAACGATTCAGCAATGTATAAGCCATAACAAGTAACACATGTTGTGTCTAATAGAATAAAGAACATCATATAATCATAACAGGTCACATTCATATACTACACTGTCGTGCAAGCAAGAAAGAAAATATGCCATGTGAATCAATGTATACATGCTGTACATAACTAGTTAGCGACTACATTGCCATATGCTCCCAAAAGAGGGATCTTATCAGTGTAGAGAACACCATTGTTCGGGCCAGGGTACAAATGGGTCTCAGGTTTCCTGGGGTCCGATTTCCCCAAGACGTTTCCTTCTGCAGTAAGGCCATGAAAGCTACACCAAATTCACCCCGTCGGGATCCTAAGGCTGAGGCTAAGTAGTGCCTGACCATACAAGTCAATCATGAAAACCCTGAGTAAGCCATAACAACATATCATGCGTGCATATCTGAGAACATGTCTTATACGTGAATCATACATGTATACTCAAGGTATAAAAACCATATGAACAATGTGAAAATAGTTGAAACAAGAAATCATGCTAAAAAGTGGAGATCAATGAGCGAAATACAACATGTCATGCAAGCAACTGTTAGCATAGCGAATCAAATTCATTTACTAGCCAATTCTAATCTATTTATCCAGTGTTTCTAACCATGTATGATGATGTAGTTTTAAGTTATTCTATGCACCATTGTCTCGTGTTGTAGTGTATCATATAGTGCACTGAAGTTCCTTAAACCAACACCCATGGAGAGGTGCTTAACAACTGGATAACGAACATGACTGATTCGCAGCCCTCGAGATCATTCACGTATTTTTCATATTTCGTTGGGCTAGTCAAAGATGCCTACCTTCGATTGTAAAGGTCCTACAAGTCCCTTACCTTTCCCATCTTTCTTCCTATTCCAGTCAGTCAGCTCAACCGTAGGTAACCCTACGGCTTAGCCGAAAGAACCTTACGGCTTAGCCGTAGAAGGCTTCACGGCATAACCATGGCTGGGCTATAGAAGAGTCGCTGATTTGCATACTCTCAGTTATTTTCAGGTGTCACCCTGTACTGATCTACGGCTGGGTTACGGTGGGGCTTACGACTTAGCCGTAGTGTGTTTCATGGCTTAGCCGTAGCACATTTCACGGCGTAGCCGTGCATGCGCTCAGTCGAATTCTGAAGCAATTACAGAAAACCTGTAATGACATCCAATGTGCGAAATTCCAACAGAGGAAGGGAGAAGGATCTAAAATGGGGCTGTAAACATGTTGTCCATGCAAACCATGAGAAGTAACTAAAATCAAGTAATTACCAACATGGGTTCATACAAGTCAAGCTTATACTTGCCTCAATTCACTTCTAACACTCAGATCATGGTCCTTGGGCTCAATTTCACTTCCAAACACTACTCACAGCTATCATGCATGCATGAGAAAGAGAGAAACTCATGAGCATAGTCATGGAGACTGAGCAAGAGAAAGGAGAAAAGGAATCCAATACATATACCCATGCATACCTTGAATCTCAAGAGTTCCAAGCTCCCTCTTTTGATTGGGATCAAGGAGAAGAAAAGAAACCGAGAGATCGAGAGAGAGAGAGAGAGAGAGCTCACGAGAGTAGAAACTGAAGAAAGAAGAGAGTGAGAGAGTGAACGAAAGAGAGATGAGTCGGTGGAATGACTTATATAAGATAAGTTTCAAAGCCAAATTGCAAGAAAGTCCAAGGTATAAATCAAATTACAGTTTGAGTCAAATCTGAGTCCAATGGAATCTCACGATGTTGCTTATCCATGACCCGCAACAAACACAAAATACAAACAAAACACAATTAACAACAAAAACAACATTAATTAGTCACTAAACGTGGTCGAGCTGGGTTGGAGTGTTACAGTAATGAAGGTACCAGTCTCCAGGCAAAACAATTCCAGAATAGCCTTGCAGATGTTCTTGTTGAAAATGCCACAACTATATCTCACCAAGTCCTAGAGGGGGTGAATAGGATTATATAAAATTCTTTCCAGTTACAAGACTACTTTGGAGTGCAATCTAAAGATTTAATCAATATTATAGATCCACAAGTATGGTCAAGGAGGATGCCCAGAGTTGTGTGTCCTTACAGTATGTAGATATACCACTAGAACAAGGATGATATAGCACGAAGAAGATAATCAACACAAGTAAATAAGATCATAAAACATCAATCACAAAAATAAAGGCAAACACAAGAATTTATAGTGGTTCGATCCCAAACCTACATCCACTTTCAAGAGCAATCTCTCTTGGTTCCACTGAAGATGAGGTAACTACATAAGGACACCTCTTGTAACAATTTTTGATCCGGTGGTTTATCTTCCACCAACAAGATTTTTTGATCAGGTGATTGATCCTAGATCTATTCCACTGACTACAACACTTTTTGATGTGGTGGTTTGTTTTCCACCATATACAACTAAGAAATGAAATCAGAGAGAACACTAAGAGAAATAACTAATACCATAGCTTTGGAAGGTGTTCTTGAAACTTGAAAGAAGGCCTCCAAGCTTTAACCTCTTAAGATTGCTCCTTGATGATTATGATCTTCAAATGAATGCTTAACCAAGGGAAAAGGTTTTATTGGGTTTAGGAAAGCTAGGATTTTCTTGCTTTTAAGGCTTTCCACGTTGCTTACCTACTCTTCTTAAAACAATAATGTCACTTTAAATTTGAAAGAGAAGATGGTAGTTGGAGCTTGGTACAGGTTTTATTGAAGGTGCAAGGGCTCAGATGCTATAAGATTATTTTCCTTAGGAAGTTCATATATTGGAAGGAAAAAAGTGCTTCTCTTAAATAGGAAGAAATTGTTGGGTTATGTCTTGTATTCCGGTTTAGTCGGATCGGTCGTCTGGTTTAGCCAGAACCGAGACTCAGGGTTAGGGGTATTTTAGTCATTATATATGGGTTTTCTTGGTGGCCAAGAAAGAGGGAACTATATATATTGATGTACTGTAACCCTAGATCCTGAAGGGGATCGAGATGGGATCATAGTAGATGAGTTCTCTCCTCCCGTGGACGTAGGCAAGATTGCCGAACCACGTAAAACTGCTGTGTCATGTGTGTGATTGCTTGATGGTGTGATTGCTTACGTAGATCGTGGTATATCCGTTGATCGCGGGTTGTTTCCGTTGCGCCGCTTTTCCCAACAAGTGGTATCAGAGCGAGGATGAGATCGCTCGGATTTTGCGATTGACGGATCTCGTCGGATGTACGTAGACGAAGAGGATCGACACGTCGTGTCCGGATCCATATGTCATTGGCGATGATGCTGGAAAAAAGAGATCACAGCCGTGATCTCTGTGGGCCATCATCGCTGGAAGCCGACGTGAAGAGGATTTGGGTTGCTGGAAGTTGCCGGAGTCGAGGAAGAACAAGAAGATTGCCTGCGATTGCCGGCGATTGCCAGCCTCACTCGCCGCTGCCCGCCGAGCCGAGGAAGAAGACCGGCGAAGAAAAGCTGGATTTGGGTTCTGTTACAGAGAGATCCACAGATCGGAAAAACGGAGACCGCCGTCTGCCGCCATCTCCAGCAGACGCTGCCCGCCGCCGTCTCCGACGCAGTCGAGGTAGCCGACCATTGCCGCTGGTCGCCGGACCAGCCAAGTAGGCGCTGCAGCAGACCGCGGTCACTGGTTCTCTGCACCATCTGCAACTGGGTTGCAGACCAAGATGCAGGTTGAAGGGGACGACTCCTTGGGTTTCGGTTCCTGGTTGGGTCAGTTCGACCTGACCCGTGTTGGAGAGCCCTGGCAGTGTAGGCTGTCGATTCGGGTGCAGGTCAGATCGGTCTAGGTTGGTTCGGACCTGACGCATTCGCAGCAAAAGCCCAGAGCCAGCAGTTCAGTTCAGGTCAGGTTCGGACCCGAGCCTATTTATGCAGCAAGCCCAGCGAGGTTTCAGGTCGATCCGGGTTTCGAGTTGGGTCAGACCCAACCCGTGGTGCAGCAGAGTCCAGCAGCAGGTTCAGGCCAGGTCGGGTCGGGTCGACCTGGTCCGTGTACTAGAAGCCCAACAGTTCAGAGACGGTTCGGTTCCGGGTCAGGTCAGGTCGGACCCGAACCCGGTACGGCAGAGAAGCCCAGCAGAGCAAGCAGTTCAGTTCCGTTCCGGGTCTCGACCCGGATCCGTTTCAGAAGCCCAGTTTGCCAGCAAGCCGTGACGTCAGCAGTGACGTCAGCACGGTCAACAGGCAGGTTTGACCATATTCAACGGCTGAAATTGTTTCTGCGATATCTTGATCGTCCGATGTCCGATCGGAGATCCGTTTGAACCTACGGACTCGTTTTGAGCAGATCTACGCATATATGGAAGAAGATGGGCTGGTCAACTGTCAACATGGATGTTTGACCAAATGGAGTGTAGAGAATTAATTCTGCGATATCGAAGCCATCCGGAGTCGGATTTCAGATCCGTTTCTTCCAGCGTGCTCATGGTGATGAGATCTACAAGGCTAGTAAAAGATATTGGCAGTTTGATGGGCAGAAAATTGGGAGATTGAAGAAACTGACAGATTCACGATGATAGCAATGGATTCAAGCATCACGGGCCAGATTGAAGTGTTTGATGGAGAAACGACTTCAGAGATTGGCAGAATAGAGTGTTAGACTCCGTGATACAGCAATGATTGAAAAGTGTTACTTGATGTCCAGAATGGTAGATTGCTCCAGAACTTTGATGAAAGTTCAGATCCGCGTCGAAGGGATTGGGTAGGAGTGACATGCCAAAGTGGAAAGAAAAAGCAAAAGAATCAGAATCGGAAGGAGGTAGTGTGCAAGAAAACTCGGATTCAGTTAAAAAGGAATTAGTTTTGGTCGCTACAGGTATGGATCTTGTTGATGATTCATGGTATTAAGATTCAGATTCTTCCTATCATGTGATTGAGTAGAGATTGGTTTGATGCAAATAACTATCATGGTTGATGGATTTGTTCTTATGGGGGGGGGGGGGGGGGGGGGAGAATGCAACTGATGAGTGCATTCAAAGGCTGCAAGTGCACTGTAGCGGGTGAGGAGGCGTACCTTTCAGCGAGGTATGTGAAGTGCTGGTTCAATGGGATTATAGTAGATGAGTTCTCTCCTCCCGTGGATGTAGGCAAGATTGCTGAACCATGTAAAACTGCTGTGTCATGTGTGTGATTGCTTGATGGTGTGATTGCTTGCGTAGATCGTGGTAGATCCGTTGATCGTGGGTTGTTTTCGTTGCGCCGCTTTTCCCAACAGAAATTCCAACGGTTAAATCTGCGGCTAAGAAAAAGTTGGTCTATGGCTTAGCTGTATGTTCAGACAAAATGCAACGGCCTGTTTGACCTAGATTCACTGTTTTTATTTCTTACTGCTAAGCTCACGGCTTAGCCGTAAATCCTTCTATGGCTTAATCGTGAGGGCCTTGCAGCTTAGCCATGGGTTAGCCGTAAGCTAAAGTTTGCCAAATATTGCTCTTTGGAAAGTGGCCCGTAGATGTTACGGCTTAGCTATAAATTATTCTACGGCTTGATCGTGAAGGTCTTACGGCTTAGCTGCAAGATCAACCATAGGCAAGATGCCAAAAATCTTTCTCTCTAGAAGAAAGCTGGTTAACTCTACGGCTTAGCCATAGGTATCTCACGGTGCAGTCGTAAGGCCAGTCGTAGGTCAAAAATTCAAAAATCTATTTTCTGGATTGTGAGCCATAAGTTCTTCGGCTTAGCCGGGATCCAACCCCTGGATATGTACAAAATCAAATATAAAAGCTTTTTCCATCCTATTTCTAAAGACTTTAATGGTCAATATTACTTTAGCATTTAGCACTCATTAAAGATCTTCTAGATGATGGACTGCATATTCTTGAACTTTCTTAATCTTCTTGAGCTTCATTGATGATACTTGATCTTCCTTGATCTAGAGTAGACTTGGGACACAGAATTGACAGTACACTTTTACTATGACACTAACAATCTCCCCCTTTGTCAATTTCGTGACAAAATTACATACCATGAAGAGAATACAACATTTTAAATCAATACACTTTGCACAATCTTCCTTTTACAAGACTAAACACTCCTTAAGCAACCAAGTACTACATTTTACTGAAAATTCAATGAGTTTGAAGCTCCCCCTTAGATGTTGCTTGATCCTGTAAAATAAGTTCCTGCAAAAGACTTTAAGCACAATGCACTGTAAAGGTGGGAGTTTAGGAAACTCCCCCTAAAGTTAGTAGTCTCCCCCTTCTTGGCACAAAATTGACAAGGAAATAGGAAAACAAGAGTAACAAGAATTATAACACATGCCAAGAACTATAATAAAAGAGTCAGGAAGAATAATGCACACATAGGTAGGCAACTAATTAGTAAAGCAAACATGTTATGGGTGAAGCACACAGTCAACTACATAGCCACAACACTTAAAGAGTGTAGCTCCTACAGAGACAAAGATGTGACTAAACGCAAACAAATAACAGAACATCAGTTTGAAAGAGGAGAGGGAGAAGGGATTGCGATATCATCTCTCCGCCAGCTTTTGGAGATCTTGGAGAGGTATTAAAAGGACTTTTTCAAGAGTTTGCCCATCTTTGTTTGCCATTGTTCAAAAGCGGCCAACCGAGCTTTAAGCGAGACTAAGGAAGTTGTCGGAGGAGGAGGCTGGTCATGAGATCCATGAGGGTGAATCGGGCAAGGAGATACTTCCGGAGAGTCTTCTTCATCACCAGAATCAAGAAAACTCAGGCTAGCTGCTTGTTACTTAGAGAAATGCATATTTTGAATGTTAATGGTACCAAATACCAGATGAGATTCAGGAGCTCCATCAGTGAGCAAAGAGACCCCACATTGAGATGCAAGACGGGTCATGAGATGCCCAAATAAGCAAGCATTGGTGCTTCTACCTGGAAAGTTCCAAAATCTAATGATAGAGGCACAAATGAGAGATGGTAGACACACTCTGACACCCATATGGACATAATATAGTACGTTAGTCATAAATGGGGTCAAGTCTGAGAAATTTCCCTTACGGGGATAAAGATTACAAGTACAGATCGCATGCAGAATCTGATATGGGGGAAGTAATGAAGCTACAAAGAGAAAACCCCTATCCTTTCAAGGAGTTTCCTACTCACATAAAGCAATAGTAACAGTTCATTTGTCATCTTTTACAAGTGAATCCTTGATGACAGAAGAAAGTACATCAAACAAAGGGATACACAGAAGTGCAGATAGGATAGCAAGAGTGATGACGTTGGTACCATCAGTGAATTCAACCTCAAAAGATAGAGTGTCTAGAGATGCTTCCCTGATAGGGGTATACATGGTCAGGACAATGGATGGGTAAGCAAGACTACCCCATTTGAGGATATTTTCCTATCCAACTGTGAAAAGAAAGGACTGAACCCCATACCTCTAAATGGCAAGCAGATTTCCAATACACTCAGCAGTAATGGGACGAGTAGCAAATGACCTATCTCAAGTAGGTTCGCTTGGAACCAAAACTCTAGGAGATGGTGGAGAGTCCTATCGAGGTCTAGATGAACCACCAGTAGAACTAGGTCTCTTACTAGAGGGGTATGCATTTTTGGTTCCAGGAGGCATAATGACGAACTAATCAGCAAGTATAGGAAATGAGAAATCACAAACACACCCAAAAAGTAATCCAAAATGCCAAGAGAGATGAGCAAAATACCTACATGATGATTATAGCAGTGACGGTGATTTTATCACAAAAAAAGTGCAAAGGAGAAAAGAGAACCAGCAAGTTAAATGACAAGGAAGAACAAAGAAGAAGTAGCGACATAGACACATTAGAGGCAAGGAAAGAGAGAGGAGTACCTTGGTGCAGAGAACTAGAGGAAGGAAGAGGAAACGAAGAAAAACTAGGGCAGACGCAGACGGCTTCAAACGCAAAATGAGAAATAAAAAAAAGTCGGCAGGCTTAAATATGAATTTGGCGCACAAAAAGAGGGAAGACATTTTACTGTACGGCTTTGCCGTAAAGTATTTTACGATGCAGTCTTAAAGGCATTATGGTTGAGCCGTAGGGAAAATTCTTGTGCAGATATGGTTTAACCGTAAGAGATGTTTCTGCTCCACCATAATATGAACTACGGCTTAGCCGTACATTGTGGTCAGTGCACAAAACTCAATCAATAATCAAATTATTCCAAACAGTAAACTCCAATAGATTTTCTCAAAATTTCAAATTTTAAGGCATCTAAGGGCTTGGTCAAGATGTCCATAAGTTGATTTTCAGTCTGAATATATTCAAGCACAATGGTTTCTTCTTCTACCAATTTCCTAACAAAATGATGTCGAATATCAATATGTTTTATACGAGAGTGCTGGACCGGATTTTTAGAAATATGTATGACACTAGTATTATCACAATATAAGCTCATTGTTCCTTCTTAATACCATAATCCATGAGCATCTGCTTTATTCACAGAAGTTGAAAGCAGTAACTTCTGGTGGAAATATATTTAGCTTTTGCAGTGGAAAAAGACGTGGAATTTTGCTTTTTACTGTGCCAAGCTACTAAACAATTTCCAACATAAAAAAAACCACCACTTGTGGATTTTCTATCATCTAGGTTTCCTGCCCAATCTACATCTAAGTATCCAGAAATGGAGGATGATGAGTCATGAGGATACCACAGACCATATTCAGTTGTATCTATAATATATTTGATGATTCTTTTTACAGCAGTCAGATGGATTCTTTCGGATCAGATTGATACCGTGCACAAGCTCCCACATTAAAAGGCTATGTCTGGTCTACTTGCAGTCAAGTATAACAAGCTACCAATCATACTTCTATATAGGCTTGAGTCAACCCCTGTACCATTAGCATCCTTAGTAAGTTTAATTGTTGTACTCATGGTGTTGACATGTTTCCCAACAACTAAACTAAATCGTTTTACCAATTCCTTTGCATACTTAGATTGGAAAATGAAGATACTATCATGTAATTGTTTGACTTGAAGACCTAAAAAGAAGTTCAATTCATCAACCATACTCATTTCGAATTCAGATTGCATTAGATTTGGGAACTGAGAAGCCGATTCATCACAAGTAGAACCAAATATGATATCATCTACATATATTTGTGCTATTAAAACGGAATCCCTTGTCTTTTGGATGAATAGTGTTTTATCAACATTACCTCTTTGAAAGTCATTTTCTAGTAAAAGCTTTTTTGGTCTTTCATACCAAGCACATGGTGCTTGCTTAAGACCATAAAAAGCTTTCTTTAATCTAAACACATGATCAGGGAATTTTGAGTTCACAAAATATTTAGGTTGTTCAACATAGACTTCATTCAAAATTCCATTCAAGAAGGCACTTTTGATGTCCATTTGATACAATTTGAATTTTAAGAAACAAACTATAGATAACAAAATCCTAATAGATTCCAAATGAGCAACTGGAGCAAAGGTTTCATTAAAGTCAATACCTTCAATTTGAGAGTATCCTTGTACCAATCTTGCTTTGTTTTGAACAATGAAACCATTTTCATCAAGTTTATTTTTGAAGATCCATTTAGTGCCTATCACATTTTTATCCTCTGGTCTTGGAACTAGGTACTAAACGTCACTTCTTGTAAACTGGTTCAATTCTTCTTGCACAACATTTATCCAATCATTGCCAGAAAAAGCTTCATCAACGCAAGTAGATTCTAATATAAAAGTAAAGCACATATGACTCATAGTATTCTCCAATTGTTTCCTAGTCTTTACACCTAAAAAGGGATCACCAATAATCTGATCTATAGGATGGTCCTTTACACTAACCAAATTTTCAGTGGAAGTAGGTGTATCGGTTTTGACCATGGATTGTGTAGGTTCAGTCGCTAAAGGAGCTTCCACATCATTAGATACTGTGGATTCATAATCTATGATAAGATTTATTGACTCTTGGATGACTCCGGCTTTCAGATTTAGAACCGGATAGGCCCAACTTCATATCGAATAGCTTAAGAATATTCCTTCATCACTTTATGAATCAAATTTACTCAACTATTCTCTATCTTTTAGGATATAACATTTGCTTCCAAAGATCTTAAAATATTTTGCATTCAGTTTCTTTCCATACCATAGTTCAGAGGCTGTCTAATTTTTACCAGTCCTCAGATAGACTCGATTAATGATATAACAGCTGGTATTGACTGCTTCAGCCCACAAGTCTCTAGGAAGATTTTTACTATGGAGCATGACTGTGGCCATGTCTTGGAGGACTCAATTCTTTCTTTCAGCCACTCCATTTTGTTTAGGAGTTTTAAGTCTTGAATATTCATGATGAATGCCATATTTATCACAAAATTTGTCGAACTGATCATTTTCAAATTCTTCACCATGATCACTCGGGATTCGGGCTACTGAAGTACCTTTTTCAATCTGAATTTGTTTCACTATCCTTTTAGATTCTCCAAAAGCTTTAAATTTTTCTCTCAAGAATGTAACCCAAGTAAATCTGGAGTAGTCATCTACCATAACAAGAAAGTATCTTTTCCTACCTTAACTCTTTCTTTTAGTTGGTCTAACTAGGTCCATATGAATAAGTTCTAGAGGTCAGGAAGTTTTCATAGAATTCACATTTTTATGGGCAGTCTAATTTGTTTTCCATGTTGGTATTCTCCACAAATTGTCTTTTCTTGTCTACTAATCTTAGGCAGTCCCTCAATATATTTGTTAAGCTGGGATAAGTCCCTATAGTTTACATACCCTAGTCTTCGATGCCACAGCTTAGCTTCATCGGTATTGGTCAGTAAGCAAGAGGCGGAAGATGAAGAGTTTGATATACCTACCACATAGCAGTTGTTGGTAGTTCCAAGAGCTCTCAAGATTATCTTTCCATTCTTTGAAATCTCACAACCATGACTATTGAAGGTGACAGTATAGTCTTTTCACAAATTTGATATATGCTAAGCAAATTATATTTCAAACCATTAACACACAATACATTCTCAAAAGCTGGTAGGTTGGGAACATTTAAAGTTCCCTTACCAATAATTTTGGCACTACAGCCATCTCCAAAAGTAATGGTGCCACCATTAAAATCAATCATCTTAGAAAAATATGATTTATCAGCAGTCATATGTCTTGAACATCCACTATCCAAACACCATCCTAATTGATCTCCAGCTTTAAAGGCTATGTGAACCACTAGACTCTTGTTCTTAGGTATCCACCTGGATGGGTGGATGCTCTAGTAGCAGGGATTCCAACAAGCTTTTGATGTTTCACTTGATATGTTTTATGTTGGGTAAAAACAGTATCAAATTCAAATTTTACTTTATCTCTTTTGTATATTTCAAATTGTTTTATTAACTTCTGAACTTCTTTTACTAGGTTATTCATCTTTTGGTTCAAAGTGAATTTGTTACATTAATTTTCTTTAATTTTTATTTGTGACTTAAACATTCTATTTTTAGGTTCAACTTTCTTTGTAGTGTTTTTCTCACTATTTGGATTTAAGTTATGATGAATTTTTCTCAATTTGCACTCTACTTTTAAATGACATTTTTCCCCACAATAGTGATAGATGACATTTGATGAAAAAGTACGAGTACTAGTAGAAGCTCTATCCAAAATGTTTTTAACATCGGTATCTTCCTTATCTAGTACAATTTTGATGAATACAGTTCCGGGACTTGGAGACTGATTAACATCTTTGTCATATCTAAGGCCGGTCATGTCCTTATAAGATTACCCAAGTTTGAATAATCTTATGTACTTCTCATCATTTTGGGTAAATATATACTCATACTTTTCTTTATATCTTCTCAGATCAGTCACTTTATTATGGAGAGCATTATTTTCACCTTTTAATCTCCAAAGTGTTTTTTCATTTTCTCTTAATTTGATTACATTTTTTGTTTCTATTGTTAACTGGGCTTTTACTCTTTCAAGTTCTTTGATTAATTTTTCCTTTTCATCATTGAAACTATCAACCCTTTCTTTTAAACTTTTAATTTTGTTTTATTGCTTATTCATAGTTTCAACTAGTTTACAAGTTCCCTCATAAAGTAGTTCATAGGAATTTGTTGTGTTGTCATTATGCCAATCACCCGAATTTTCACATTAACTTTTTGACTCACTTCCTAAGGTTTCTTCATGTGCTATTTTAGATTTAATCATTTACTCATAGAAGTTGAATGTAGTAGTAATAGCCATCAGAATTGTATATTTGTCTGGTTCATTTTGACATGAATCATCTGAGTTTGAATTTGATTCAGATGAATCATCCCAAGTGGCTACTAGATTTTTCTTTTTGTATTTTCCTTTTTTTGTGGACAATTGGTGGATATGTGTCCATATTTCTTACACTTGTAACACATGGACTCCTTAGACTTGCCTCTAGAGAAGGAACTGTCACATCTTGAGCCTAAGAATTCGAGTATTAGGGTTAAACCTAAAATAGCGGCACGTACTCCCGTATATACACAACTAAACCCAAGTCTAAGTGCACACACACAAGGGAAAAACACACGTGTGATTACTATTAGTGGACTTTTGTCCAAGCATTCATACATGGAAGCTGTCAGTATCATACAAAGAAACAAGAGAATCCATACATAATACACAATAATTAGAAACACATTTATATATATAGAGTGAAAAAGAAGCATATCTTTACAAAAAGGGAAGTAAGTTTCTTAAAAGATGGGTCATTTGTACGGTAAACAAAAGTACATGGAGTCATGGCCCATACATAACAAAATGAACTTAATGCAACCATAACCCAATGTAAGACCTATACTAATCCAAGTCGCACTCCGCGGTGGATCGATCAGATATTAACTGCTATCCATTCGTCTAATCCCGACGGGACCTTAGGGATCTCCTCTGAAGTCTCGTCGACCTTTGACGGATTGGAAGAGAGACCTGAGCCTGTAACACCAATGAAGAACAAATGAATAAGACTATTCAGCAAAGCATAAGTAAAATTAAGGTAACATGTATCGTATCTACAAGAATACTAACAGGTGATCATAGATGGATGTTCAATTTAGTATATTAGCCATGTTGTGTAATTTGAATAAAGCATGTTATAAGATTCAATTAATATAAACACTTTACTATGTGGTTACTACATTTGCCATATCCTCCCTTTAGGGATCTATGTATTGATAACACCATTCATCGGGCCAAGGTATGAATGGGTCTCTAGTTCTTGGAGTCTGGAAGCCCCAAGAAAAGCACATTGCAATGGCAACATTTATGTTACACCAAAGTCAACCTCGCCGGGTATTATAAGGCTGAGGCTGAGTAGAGCCAGAACATATCGATTCATTCATATACGTGAACTTGAGTAAATTATACAATTCGTTCATATTCAATTCATTGTCAAGGTCAATAGAGAACGTACATCAAATAACATAATTAGAATTAATTGAGAAATGATCATTCAATTCAAAGCATTATGGAAGAATAGAAGACAATAACTGTAATTCAATATGCTATGAAATTCAATTCAGTTCCATTGGATCAAGGTGGTTTACTAGCCAACCCTAATCTAATCATTCACTGATTCTTACCGTGCATGTTGATGTAGTTTTAAGTTATCTAATACACAATTGTCTTTCTTTGGTGCTATATTATATTAAAAAAGTGTATCAAAGGCCTTTAAACTAACACCAATTTGGAGGTGCTTAGCAAATGGACAACACACATGAACAAGTCTTAGCCCTCAAGACCCTTCATGATATTCAATTTTTCCATGGGACCAGTTTATATGGTAGAGGGATCCAAAACTAAAGCCCTACAAGGTCTTTTAACAATACCTAGTTTAACCTTAGTTTTCAAGGGCCTCATGGCTTAACCGTAGGCATCTTATGGCTTAGCCGTAAAATGCACTATGGCTTAGCTGTAGTTACCCAGATTCTCTCGCATTCACGGTTGAACCATGGTTTGTCTTACGGCTTAGCCATATTTGTTCTACGGTTGAGCCACGGTTTGGCTACTGCTTAGCTATAGCACATTTTAAGGCTTAACAGTGGCTTAGCCGTAGAAGGATTTCAATTTTTCATACTTTGGGGTTTTCGAGTCGTAAAATTGCTTACGATTAGACCATGGCTAGGTTATGGTATAGCCGTAGTACATCCTGCGACTTAGTCGTTGTAATACTCCGACCCAACTTAATCTGGTTTAGCGACTAATTATTGCTGAATTGGTTGCTAATTGTGTTTTGTCTTTGTTTTTGCTTTGTTTTGGGTTATGGATAAGTAGTTGGGTTGAGTTTGACCTGATTTAGGTAAGCATAAACCCTTTTTCGTAATTTTAGATTTTGTTAAATGTCATCACTCATGCATCCTCTGGGCATTAACGCGTGTCTTTTGTTATGCTCGTTGATTCTCATAACTATGTCACTTGTTCACTGTCATTTGTTTCCATCGGACCCATAAATGACTTGAACTGTAAATTGCCTTAATGCGTGGACTTTCTTGCAATTGGTCTTAATCCTTATCTTATAAATCAAGCACCGACTCTCTCCCTCATCAGTTCCTCACGTGGATTTCTCTCTTGCCTCTTTTCTTCTTGTTTCTCATTTCTTCTTGTTGATCAGGCCAGAGAGGGAGCATTTATGCATGTCTACGTTGGATTCATCAATTGTGTGTGGTTGAAGGTGAGCTTTGGTTCCTTGAATCCCGTCTTCTCCTCTTTCTTCTTCATGTTATCAATTGTTACATGCACTCATGCCTCTCGTTCCTTCTTCTTTTGCATGCATAGGTGTTAGATCATTACCAAGAAGTGTGGATGAGGCCAAGGACAACAAAGAGCATGTTAGAACTCATTTGAGGCAAGTATAAGCATAATTTATATGAACCATGTGGGTAGATGTTTGACTGTGATTGATTCACATAATCTTGCATGTGAAGTATAATTACAGCCCATCTTGTGTGAGTTTCCATCTATTTCACATGATTTTACCATTTTGGTACACATGCAGTTGTTTCTGCAACAGGTTCAGAATATAACCCCGAGCAGTCTACGGCTAAACCATAAACTGCCTACGGCTCATAGTCTAGAGAGTTAAAACCCAGATTTCTTCTACGGCCAGGTCACGGGTAAGCCATGTAATGGACTACAGCTGAACCGTAGCTTAGTCGTGACCCAGCCGTAGATCAGTACAAGGTGGCTTTTTCTGGATCAACTGGGAGTAACCCTTTTTGACAAACCTACTAGGCCTAGCCATGTCTAAGCCGTCAAACATGCTGCGACTAAGCCGTATAACATAATACGGCTGAGCCGTAGAATGAAATATAGTTGAACCGTAAATGCGGATGAATAGTAAGGGGAACCGCGGCTGAGTGGCAGTGCATATTACGGCTAAGCCGTAAGATGCCTACGGTTAAGCCGTACCACCCCTAAGAAATGAATAAAAGGATAGGATTAAGGAAGAGACCTGATATGGCCCTCATGCTAGAATGTAAATAACCCGAACTTGCCCAATAAAATGTACGAATGACATGAATGATCTCGAGGGCTACGACTCATTCATGTGCGTTATCCGGTTGTTTAGCACTTTCCCAGGGGTGTCGGTTTAAGGAACTTCGGTGTACATTCCAGTACACTGCAACACTAGACAACGGTGCATCGGATAACTTAAAACTACATCATCATGCACAGTTAGAAACATTAGATAACTAGAATAGGATTGGCTAGTAAAAGATCGTGATTCCTGTAAGCTAATCTGACTTGCATTGCATCTTGGCTTCGGTCTTTGCCCTCTTCTATGAGTTCTGCGCTAGGGTAACGATTGGATATTTCCTGGCTCTGTCCATGGTTAATCCAGGGTAGAATAGCGGTC
Organism: Sextonia rubra; assembly: GCA_037013555.1. Lineage (NCBI taxonomy): Eukaryota > Viridiplantae > Streptophyta > Magnoliopsida > Laurales > Lauraceae > Sextonia > Sextonia rubra. Next base: position 92,704,364 of record JASUAD010000001.1, read on the forward strand.
TTGCATGTTTGACACTACTGTTTGATGCATATAAGTTGAGATGCCTTCACTTTTTGGTATCTTATTTCTTTATACTTTGTTAGCATCCATTATATCGTTTGATCTGATAAGTTTGATTTGGTTGTTCTATTCGATATGTATGATTAGTTTAACTCGTATGACCGCTTGATCTGTCTGATATATGCCTAACAAGACATGCACATCACGCTTTGATAAGATATACATGTTATGCTATGCACACGTTATGATCAGATATGCATGTTCTTATGTTTATTTGACTCCATATGGTCCGACATTACTAAACCTCAGCCTCAGGATTCCCGACAGGGTTGAATTTGGCATAGTTATATGTCGCCACTGCAGTGTGCTCACGTCTTAGGGATTCCGGACTCCAGGAAACCGATACCCATCTGGCCCATGCTGTTCTCATCACGGATATAAGATCCCTCTTAGGGAGCATATGGCATATGTAGTAGCCACTTAGTATGTACATGTCATGTATACAGTGATTCTGAGAGCATGTTTTAATTGAATGCATAACTGCCTAGAATATGAAATGGAAATGCTATAATTTATCTAATGTCTCTACTCCACTAGATACCACATGTGAAAACTTGTTATTGCTTATACTTTGCTGAATGGTTGTATTCATGAGTTGTCCTTGGTATTGCAGGCTCAGACCCCCTGACCGAGTTCCCGTCGGTTTTTCAGATTTCAGGGGAGACTCCAGCTGTCTCTTCAGGTTCGAGGAGTGTGTGAAACCACTCCATCAGAGTGTGACATTATTATATTTTCATATTGTCTTCTTTTTATGTCACTAGTTATATTCATGTTCTGTATATTTGTGATTGGATTTAGTTTGTATATCTCCAACCTTTATGTGAGCTTTTGGATATCCTTTCTTTTGGTCTCCTGTATTGTTTATTGCTACGATTTGATACCTACAACTTCCACGTACATGTTTGCACGTGTGGTTTTCCCTTGTGTGTGTGCATCTAGACTGGGTATAAGTGCATATGCATGAGAGTACATGTGTCGCTGGTTAGATTTATGCTAACCCCCGATCTCCTGGGCTCGGGTTATGATAGCCGTAACTTGGCCATAGTACAAATTTCAAATTTACTGCTCTCTGGAGTTAGAGCCGTGAAAGACCTACAGCGTAGCCGTAAGCTTCAGATTTTCTGGAGCAGTTTGTTTTCATTGCAGAAATTGATAATTACAATGCAGATTCAAACAAGGAAGATAGAAATACAAAAGAAGGGCTATAAAACACATTAAGATGGAAAGATTTGTAGGAATCATAAGAATCAAGACATATCAACATACATTTAACCAATTTGCTTATACTTGCCTTCAATTAAGCTTTTCAAGCTATTAATTCTTCCTTTGACTCAATTTGGGCATTTTTAGTCCTGATTGCTGTGAATGCAAGAATTGAGGAAAGAAATGAGTGCATGTTGTGAATTAAGAGTCCTCTAGACTCAATGAAGCTGTAATAGAAAACAAAACTCTTACCTTAAAGATGGATTAGAAGAACGAGATACAGAGGAGAGCTTAAAGATGGAAAAGGAGAAGAAAAAGAAGATGATGTTGGAGAGGAATTGCATGTATCAAGAGAAGAACGACTGGTTAGGTGAGTCTTTTTATAAGACATATGTTTTCTGAGATTTATATGAAAGTCCCCATTTTTTGGGATAATTTTAGTTTAAGTCAAGTGAACGACCAACTAATTCAAATGACTTCATTTGCGTTCGAGTTAATTATGGAAGTTATCAAGCTTAACGGAACACACATGACCACACCAATATGATGCATGAATGACGTATTCATACAAAGTCAAAAACTACGAAAAAGGGCTCGTATATACCTAATCTAGGCTAAACTCAACCCAACTACCAATCCATGACCCTAAATGTGACTTATTAAGACAAAACATTATTAACTAAACTAATGAAATCAATTAGTCACTAAACATATTCAATTATTAAGACAAAACATTATTAAGAAAATCACTAATAATGAAATCAATTAGTCACTAAACATACTTAATTAAGGTCGGAGTGTTACATCCTCCCCCGCTCAAGAATCATTTAGCCCTCTGAATGAAAACATAGCTGTGTGAAAAGGTTTGGTTGTTGTCGAACCATTTGTTCTTCAAGTTCCCAGGTGGCTTCATCGGGACCATGATGTTCTGAAAGTACTTTGACCCATCATATGTACATAGTGTTTGCTCCCTTGTACATATGATATAGAGCGGGCTCTCGACGTATGATGCATTTGGCTGAATTTGGACATCACCATACCAAATAACGTATGTATGGTCTCTAACATATTTGCGGAGCATCAATATATAAAACACATCATGCACTCCGAAGAACTCAACAGGAAGCGCTAACCTGTAAGCTAAATCACCAACCCTAGTCTTGTTGACTTCGATTGGGTCTACGTATCTTGGAGCTAATTTGCCTTTTTGGCCAAAACATATTGTGCCTTTCATAGGAGAGACTTTTAGAAATACCCAATCACCAATTTGAAACTCTAAGTCTCTTCTATGAGTATCAGCATAACTCTTCTACCTTAAATGAGCAACCTTCATGTTCTCAATTGCTTTCTGTACCTTTTTGGTAGTTTCAGCAATAATTGTCAGTCCATGGAAACTTCTAGTTCCAACTTCTTCCTAACAAACTGGACGCTGACATTTATGTCCATACTATGCTTCATACGGAGCCATACCAATGCTTTCATGAAAGTTGTTATTATATGCAAATTCACACAAAGAGAGATGTTTATCCCATTCTTTGTCAAAGCTTAGGATACTGGCTCACAACATGTCTTCTAAAGTTTAAATAGTGTATTCAGATTGTCCATCCGTCTGCAGGTGGTATGTAGTATTCAAACTCAGTTTGGTACCCATAACTTCTTGAAAAGCCTTTCAAAAGGATGCTACAAATTTACTGTGACGATCGAAAACTATGGACACTAGTGTACTATGCAACCTTACAATCTCATCCACAAACTTCTTGGCCATTTCGAAAAATGTCATACTCTTTGTGAAAGGAATAAAGTGGGCCGACTTAGTTAGCCTATCCACAATCATCCAAATTGCATTTTTCTTCTTGCTCGTTGGGGGTAGACCTGAAATGAAATCTATCGTGATGTGTTCCCATTTTCACTGAGGAATATGCAATGGGTGCAAGGAACCAAGAGGCCTTTGATGATCAGGTTTCACCTTCTAGAAGGTAAGGCACCTAACTACGAATCCCGCGATTTCTCGTTTCATATTTTCCACCAAAATTGATCCTTTAGGTTTCGGTACATCTTCGTACTACCCGGGTGCATTGCATACCTAGCATAATGTACATCTATCATTAGGCTCTCTTTTAGACCATCAAGAGCTTGTATGCACAATCTGTTCTTGAAATATAGGACACCATCTTCCAGGTGGAAATCTGATCTAGCTCCTATATGGTCTTTAATTCGCACAAGATTTAGATTTGCAAACTGTCTATCTTTAATTGCTTGAAGTATATCAGGCTAGAAAGTAACTGTACTTGTAAACATCACTAAATCATCCACCAATTTTACTTCTACAAGCATGTCTTTAAATTGATCTTGTATGAACAAATTTGAGCTCAATAAAGCACTGAGACTCTCTATCTTTCTGCTAAGAGCATGTGCCACAACATTCTCTTTTCTTGGGTGATACTTGATAGGAAAATCATAATCTTTGATGAATTCAATCTATCTATGTTGCCTCATATTTAAATCATGCTGCTTGAATAGATATTGCAAGCTGTGGTGATTTGAATGTACCTAAAACTTTTCACCATATAGGTAATGTCTCCAAAGTTTCAAAGCTAATACAATAGCTACTAGTTCTAGATCATGTGTAGTATAGTTCCTTTCATGTCGTTTTAATTGTCTAGAATCATATGCAATCACCTTACCATGTTGCATCAAAACACACCCTAATCTAACTCTCGATGCATCTGAATATATTACAAATCCTTTACCTCCATCTGGTAGAGTTAATATTGGAGCGGTAGTTAATTTTTCTTTCAAGGTCTGAAAACTTGCTTCATAGTCTTCAGTCCAATTAAAGGGCACATTCTTTTTAGTTTTGTCAAAGCAGCCGATATCTTAGAGAAGTCCTGAACAAATCTTTTATAATACCTTGCAAGTCCAAGAAAACTCCTGATTTCTGTCACAGATTTCGGACTTGGCCAATTTATGACTGCCTCGATTTTTGCTGTATCAACTGCCAAACCATCTCGTAAAATGATATAACCCAGAAAAGCTACCTACTCCAATCAAAATTCACATATCTCTAATTTGGCGTATAATCAATGTTCTTTCAATAATTGTAAGGCTCTTTTCAAATGATCTTCATGCTCCTCTACTGTCTTTGAGTACACCAAAATATCATCAATGAAAACCACAACGAAGTGATCCAAAAAGGGAGTGAAGACCCTATTCATTAAGGCCATGAAAGCAGCAAGCGTATTAGTCAATCAAAAAGGCATCATGAGGAATTCATAATGACCATACCTTGTTCTAAAGGCAATTTTAGAAATATCAACTTCCTTAACCCTTCATTGGTGATAACCAAATCTCAGATCAATTTTTGAAAAATATGCTGCTGATAAGTCTTTAAAAATGCATATTTTCATATATATTTTGACCTATTTTAAGGACTTATTGAGTCAAAAGAGCCTCATTTAGTGTGACATCATGGTTTCATGCATTTTAAATTCATTTTTGTATTTTTCTGCATAATTTGCTTCAAAATCACACTTTTTGTATAAATTCATGAAACCTGTCATTTTTGGAAAGTTTTGTAAAAATTTATATTCTTATGAATTGAATTGAATTTTCATCATCATTAGTTTATTCACATATAATCATGAAAAATGATATACATTTTTATTATCATTTCATGAAAGATGGGCCCACATTCAAGCATTTGTGATCTTAGGGGTAAAATTATCTTTTCACATGAATTCACATTTGTTTTGCACGAAATTGATTATATGGGTCTCATTTATAAAGAATTGAGGCAAGGAATTGATTTTCAAGAAAAAGAAGAGAAGAATTAAAAAGAAAAGGAAATTGGAAGAAAAAATGCAAAAGTTGGCTTCCTGGTCCATTTATTTGTGTGAGGTACAGTAGTAAAATATCCAAGATGGGGTCCATTTATTTGTTGCACATTTTCAAGATATTTTAAAAAGAGTTTGAAGAATATCTCATCAAAGATGAACAAGGAAAGCCACATAGGAGTTCTTTTTGGAGAAGGGAAAGATTTAATTGAAAAAAAATAAAAATAATAATCTCCAAGCAAGCATGGACGTCCAACACATGTTTTGGATTAGATTTTGGCTGAAGAAAATGAAGGAAAAAATCAAGGGAGAATTATCTAGAGGATCTCTTTGAATTTAGAGCCAACAAGGAGTACTTTCCAAAAAAGGAAAGTTGACAATGCAAAGAGATAAAAGGGGAAGTTCTACACCTCATGTAGGCCAAGTTTGATTTAAAGAGAGGATTCTTATCCCTAAATTATCTCTCCAAAGATCTCAATGCAAGGTGGCAAAGATACAGAAGGAAAGAAGCATCCAAGAGAGACTTCCAAACAAAGCAAGCAAGGAAAGAAAATAAAAATAAAAAAAATCCCAAAAGATATTTCATGCTCAAAGCCCTGTATGGAGCCCATTTTCTTTCATTTTTTTAATTATTTTTAAAATTTTAAAGTTTGAGAAGGAATAGGACTTGAAAAGTATAAATAGGGCACCCCTCTCCCATATTCTTCATAGAAAATGAGCTCCTACTCTAGATCTCTACACTTCATCTTCTTCATCTCTCCCTTCCTTCATCTTAGTCTTCAAGGACGCTTAGCTCTAAGGCCACACTACACCGTTGGGAATTTCAACTAGAAGAGGTTCTTTTTTTGTTCCATCTTAGCATGTATTGTTCGTAATTTTATTCGACAATTTTCTTTTGTAAAGAATTTTTACATGTTAGTATATGTTGTTCTTCTTAAAATTTTTCTTCTTTTCTTATGGTTTGTGTGGATATTTTTAATGTTTCTTGTGCTTGGATTGACAACACAATGTACTAAGATCATATCTGAAGAAATCATGAACCTAGTTTAAAAGAGAATTTTGAGAAGATAACTTTACTGCCTTTATCGCCTTTATTGCCTTTACTACAATTAAATTCCAGCACTACTACATTTAAATTCTTATTTTACTACCTTCAAATTTCTACACCTTTTTAAATATTCTTGCACTTTTCTTTTATTTTCTGCATTTTTGTTATTTTTCCTGTTATGTTCATGTTGATTTTAAGTTTTGTTTTTATATAATTTGATAATTAGATTAGGAATCATTGCATATATTTTTACATCATAGGGTTTTATGCATATTTAAGTTGCTAAAAATTAAGCTTTTAAGATCTGAATTGAATGAAGAAATTCGGACTTAATATACAAACAATATAACGGTATCATCAAACTGTAGAAATAGGTTTTGGCAAAAAGTTCGAAGTGGATAGACCAGTAAAATCATAATATTTTTCTTTAAAACTTGGTAATATTAAAGTTTAGGATGTAGTCTTTATTCTCTAGAATTTCAGATCAAAATAATTTTGAAAGGTTTGTGAGCTAAAGGCTTAAACTTTGTCAATCAGTCAACTCGGATAAGAATTTCTGCATAGAATTTTGCAAAGTTGTCATGTTCATGCATTCATAACTTTTTTGTTTTAGATCCTTTTTTACTTCTATTTTTTTTTTTTTTAGTTTCTTGTATTAGTAGAGCATAATTTCCAGCCATTAAACTTAGATTTAGGATGCAGTAGAATAGTTCAAATCATGCATAAATTTTGCATTTGCATACTAGTTTTCCAGACTTAGAATTTTTCAACATCTCATGGCATGCATTGTATTGCTAATTTTACTAACTTCATAATTTTAATTTTGTTTCTACTTTTATGTTTTTGACTATTTCAGCTAATTTTCAGAATTAAAATATCTTTCTAAACTTGTTTAATTAAAGATTTTGAATTGGAAAGTTTTCTAGTTTTGAAAGTTCAAACTTAGGAGAGTTTCTAACATTAGTTTAATTTGTTTCTAACATTGTCTAGTTTAGTTAGTTTCTAATTTTAGTTTTAATTTTTGGAAATTCTAATGTGTGTTTTAGTTTTGCAAAAACTTTAGTTTTATTTTAGGAATTTTTAGATTTAGGTTTTCTAGATTTAGGAAAGTTTCTTTTCTTTTCATTGGTTGTAATTAATTTAATTTTGGCAAGTAGGATGGTTGTATTTGTTAGTTTTTAAATTAGGCTAGTTTTAGAATTTTGAATAGGTAGGTTACAAGTTGAAAATATGTTAAACATAACTCCCTATGGATTCGACCCTATACTTATCGGGATATTACTACATCGCAGCTCTGCACTTGAGTTAATGAACAAGTTTTTGGCGCTGTTGCCGGGAAGCGCCATAAAAGGTAACTTTTCTAACTTTCCCTATTTACATTGTGGGTGTGGTTTAATTTTGGCATCTTTCTAGAAATAGGAGGACATGCATGGAATGATAAACTGCCCTCAACTGGATTAGGAAAGTGCAATGATTGTTAGAAAACTCACATCACTGCTATTTTTAGAAACTTTCTAAAAGCAAAAAAAGTTACTGTTTTTCAACTTGTCTTAACTTCTTTTGGGAAGGAAGTATACCAAAAGTGATCTAATTGTTATCCTTAATCTTCTCGGTGTCTAAGAAGGCCTTTGCCCCTGTAGCACGTGACAACTTGTCTGTTTAGGAAACTAGTCCTTCAAACGGGTCTATCTATGATTTTACCACTTCCTTGTGGCTAACTTGGCCGAGTTGGGTTCATAGGACAAGATTAGAGAACTCAAGGAAACTTTTTGACCTTAACAAGTCATTTAGATTCTAGGTTTGTTTTCTCATTTTATTATATTAAAAAAATCCAAAAAAATAAAATCCCAAAATTCCAAAAGGAAAGGACAAACCCTCTCAGCTAATTTGGCAAAGAGGATCAGCATATAAATTAGAATGGAAAGAATCTCCTAGACCCTCAAGTCCTTCGAGATTATCTCTAATGGCGAGTGGGTCCGGTAACAATGATACCCAACTCAGGAATGGAATAATAATAGGGACTGCAATGGTGTTGAGGTTAACTAGCCACTAAGGACTTTATGTGATTATTTGAACCCCGCTCGACAAACCACACCATCATGTATAGTGATACCCCCAATTATAGGTCAATTTGAAATCAAACTGGGCATGATCCAACTTCTACCTAAGTTTCATTGGCTTGACTCTGAAAGTGCATTCTTGCACTTAAAAGAATTTGATGAAGTTTGCTCAACTCTTTAGTTACAAAATCTAGTGCCAATGTAATCAAACTACAATTTTTCCATTTTCTTTAAAAGATAAAGCTAAGACTCGGCTCCACTATCTTAGACCAACTTCAATCAATACTTGGAAAGGCTAGAGATTGAATTTTTGAAGAAATTTTTCCCACAGCAGAAGACCAACACTTTAAAGAGGGAGATCATGATGTTCAAACAAAATCTCAAGGAGCCCTATTATAAGTGTTGGAAAAGATTTAATGAATTGATCTTTGCATGTCCTCATCATGGATTTGAAACATATCATCTCATTGAGATTTTTATTGAGGGTTTAACTCCTAATATGCATCATTTTATTGAGATGATGTGCAATGGTCAATTTGATCAAAAGCAAATTGATGAAGCGTGGGAATTTTTGGAACTAATGGCCGAAAATGCACAAAATGGGACTTATCTGATGGGACAGATCAATCCAAGTCATTGAACCAGTCTAAAGGAGGAGGAATATATCAATAGAACAATCAAACTGAGATCCAAGCCAAGCTTGCTGCACTTTCAAGAGAAATTGAAACCCTGAAACTTGGAAAGAACAAGGATGCAGTTATGGTTTATGGTATTTGTGCTTCTGAAAATCACATGTCAACAGATTGTCCAACTGGACCTGCATTACAAAAAACAATTTAATGACAGGCTAACGCTTTGAATTCTTATCAAAAGCCATTCAATACAAATACCATGGGGAACGCGTATAATCCTTCGTGGCGAAACCAAACCAATTTTAGCTGGAGGAATGGACCAAATGCTACACCTGAGTATAATTCCCAAAGACCATCAAATTCTGGTGCATACGCCCCCATAGCATAATACATCTTATGCACCACAAGCTCAGAATAGTTCATTGGAGGAATCACTTAGAATGTTAGTACAATCTCAACAACAGTTTATGCAAAACATGCAAAATAATCAACAGAATATTCAGCATAACCAGTAGGCTATTCAAGAGAATCGATAGACTATCCAAAGGTTAGAAGCTTCTATCGAACAAATCAAATGTAGCCTTCAAGTTCAAGGGAAAGGAACATTTCCTGCTCAACCTCTCCCGAACCCAAAAGGCCAGTTTGAAGTAAATGACATAACTAACCCAAACTATCAGGCGCATGTTCAAGCTGTCACTCTATGCAGTGGCAAAGAACTTCAAGATAATCCGAAAAAAGATAAACAACATGTCTCCTCGAATTTGAATGGGAAGATTGAAGAAAAGGATAGCACTAATGCAAACACTGTTGTTGACAATGAAAAGAGTTCGGACCCCACTATTCCTCAATCGGTTACCCCTTTTCCTCTGAGATTGACCCATCCCAAATAGAAAATCTCAAACCAAGAAATTTTGGATGTTCTTAAAGAGGTCAAGATTAATATCCCTCTACTGGATGCCATTAAACAAGTCCCCACCTACGTTAAATTCTTAAAAAATATCGAGGTCCAAGGTCATGTTCCTAAGAAAGCATTCCTCACTGAACAGATAAGTGCATACCTGACTCAAACCACTCCTCCAAAATACAAAGATCTGGGATGCCCCACCATTCCATGTGTCATTGGAAATCACCGGAAAGGTCAAGCTTTACTAGATTTGGGAGCGCCTATGAATTTATTACCTTACTTGGTTTATTTGCAATTAGGGCTTAGCAAGTTGAAACCAACCAGAACTACTCTTCAACTCGCCAATCGATCTATTAAAGGACCAAGAGGGTTAATAGAGGATTTTTTGGTACAAATTGAGCATTTTTTTCTTCCCAATAGATTTTAATGTGTTAGATACAGAACCAGTACGGAATAAAAGTGGTGAAATTTATGTCATTCTGGGAAGACCATTTTTGGCCACTTCCATTGCACTTATTAACTGCCGGAGTGGAAGGCTCAAACTTTTTCTTGGGAACATGACCTTGGACCTCGATATTTTTCAAATGTGTAAACAGCCGAAAGATTGCGAGACCGACCATCATGATGTAAACTTGAATGGTACCTTGGTTGAGGATGATCTTGAGGATTGCATTAACTCCCACATTGTGTTGATCCTTGAGCCCAAAGAGGACATGGACTCTCTTGCGAAATTGGAAGATGAAGCTATTGAAAATGCCCATGCAGTATGGCACCCCATTTTAAGGAGCTTGTACCAACTGGAATGCCAACTCTTTCATCTCAGGTGAAACCACCTCAACCTGAGTTGAAGCCCCTCCCATCGAACTTACGATATGCTTACCTAGGGATAATGAAACATATCCTGTGGTTATTTCTTTGCTACTTACTGAGGACCAAGAAGTCCAACTGTTGAAAATGTTCAAAATGCACAAGGAAGCAATAGCTTGGAGTGTGGCTGATATTAAGGGAATTGATCCTTTAGTGTGTACAAATCGCATCTACCTCTAAGATGATGCTAAACCATGTAGGCAGATGCAACGTTGGTTCAATCCTACCATGCAAGAAGTGGTTAGGGCTGAGGCGCTTAAACTTCTGGATGTCGGTATAATCTATCCAATCTCGGATAGCCAATGGGTCAACCCTACCCATGTTGTTCCAAAGAAAGCCGGCGTTCCTATAGTTAAGAATGCCCAGGATGAGATGGTCCCAACCCGAGTACCCACGGGATGGAGAGTATGCAATGACTACAGAAAATTAAATACATACACACGTAAAGACCATTTCCTTTTACCCTTCATGGATCAAATTTTGGAAAGGGTAGTCGGTCACTCCTACTATTGTTTTCTTGATGGATGTTCTAGGTATAACCAGATCGAAATTTCCCCCGAAGTCCGAGAAAAGGCCACATTCGCATGCCCCTTTGGTACTTTCGTTTATCAGCGAATGCCTTTTGGGTTATGCAATGCTCCAACTATCTTTCAGCGTTATATGTTGAGCATTTTTAGTGATATGGTGGAGTGTATTCTTGAGGTCTTCATCGATGATTTCACTATGTTTGGCAATACCTTTGAGGATTGTTTGAGCAATCTAGAAATGGTGTTCACTAGATGCGAAGAAAAGACCCTTGTGTTGAATTGGGAGAAGTGCCGTTTCATGGTTCGCCAAGGAATTATTCTTGGCCATATTCTGATACCAAATTGTTGGAAGTAGGTGGGTCTCGTGGATAGATTTTCAAAACTTTTGACCCACTTGACACAGGGATCAACTATCCATAAGACCAAAACCCAATCCAAGATGCGTTACCCTCAATCTCGTGACCATGTACAGTAAAAATTATACCAGCACTAAACATCCAAAATAATCTACGACATGGAAGAAGTAGATCATACCTTTGGAGACCCGCAGTGCTCTAATGGACTTCTTCAAGACCTCTTAGCCTTCCACGCTATGACCCCCGAATTGGATTTCTTTTCTCAAGAAGAACGGTGGAATCTTCAGGAGAAAATCCCAACTCGAGACTCCAAGGAACTAGAAGAAAGGAGAGGAGAGAAACTCGTGCAACTCTTGCACGAAAGGGTTTTGGGCGTGAGGGGGACTCTTTTGGACGTCCAAGGATATTTTATAGACTTCCAAATCTCTCCCTTGTCTAATTGAAATAGAAGTCTTACTTCCAAAGCAATTAGCAACTTTCTCCTTTCCAAACTCTTATTTCTAGAGTCCAAGTCGGATTAGTGTTTTCCAATATCTTGGGCTAGCGTGGGGACCACTAGGGATTCCTTAGAAAGCTGGCTCCAACTGGAACACCGCGACCCCACATCTCATGTGCAATCCGGGCCCACAGTTAATTGCAAATAACACCACTATATAAATGCAATTGCACTCCAGTCTTAGGAATAAATTACAATGAAGACCCTAAACTTCCCAATTACCACAAGTAGGCCCCTCTATCAATATCCATGGATCAATTGGAATAAATCCGTCTCTTCCAATCTAAGTTCCACATCTTATTATCCTTGAGCCACAATTAATCACAGTAATCATCAGTACCATCCAATTAACTCTTAATTGAGATGGGTGCGCACTTACTAATGACAAATCCATTAATTGGCACAAGGGGATAATAGAGATAGATTCCATCTTGATCATTCAACGTTCCCACAGTTCTACTACCACATACCCAAGACACCGAGGTGTTAACCTATAGTCGGCCTCACTCATTGGTGACTCAAAGCAAATGAATAGATAGAAACTTGAGTTCGTCAATGTCTCAGGATTGAGAGCCTATTGCTAGGGAATTATGAGAGCATACCTTATTATTGAGATGGAATTCCATAAGGTGCATCTCATGGTCCTTCAATACATCCAATGTACCAGCACCGTGATCCAGAATCTTACATTCTGATGATCGAGACAAATCACACTATCTCATAGTGATCAAAGTGCTGCAACCTTATCAAATGAGATGCCCAATCTCATTACTGGTTGTGAAGCTATTTTAAGTATAAGATTTGTGACATATATCTCCCACGTGTGGATCTCATCCATGCGCATATATCACATCTAATATACTAATGGGACCCGGTTCAACTCATGAACCATTATGTCATACGTATTGGTCATGTGCATGAAGTAGTAAAATAACATTCATCTCATGAAAGCAAAGCATGATTTTATTGATAAATAAAGAAATTAATCAATTTATTACATCAACTGATGGATTGAGTCCACAAAATCTAACAGTTCACTAGATGCGAAGAAAAGACCCTTGTGTTGAATTGGGAGAAGTGTCGTTTCATGGTTCGCCAAGGAATTATTCTTGGCCATATTGTGTTAGAAAGAGGATTGGAAGTTGACAAGTCCAAAATAGATTTGATCACCAACCTACCCACACCAAAAACCATAAAAGACATTAGATCACTCTTAGGGCATGCAAGTTTTTATGAAAGGTTTATCAAATATTTCAGTTTTATATCTAGACCTCTCTGTAACTTGCTCACCAAAGAGGTAGAATTTGAATGGACCAAGGCATACTAAGAATTATTTGATAAATTAAAAAGCATGCTGACGTCTGCATTGCTTATGCAACTTCCTGATTGGTCTTTGCCCTTTGAGATCATGTGTGATGCTAGCGATTACACAGTTGGGGCTATGTTGGGCCAACATAAGGATAAAAAACCTTACGTAATTTATTATGCCAGTAGGAGCTTGAATAGTGCACAGATCAATTATTCAACCACCGAGAAAGAATTGTTCGCAGTGGCCTTTGCACTTGACAAGTTCAGATCATACTTGGTTGGATCTAAGATAGTGGTTTTCACCATCATTCTGCGCTTAAGTACCTTCTTTCAAAGAAAGATGCTAAGCCCAGACTTATTCGTTGGATCCTCCTACTCCAAGAATTTAACTTAGAAATCAAGGATAAGAAAGGAGTAGAGAATGTTGTGGCAGATCATCTATCAAGGCTGGTCACTTTCGATACCACTGAACCGGTGCTGATCCATGATAATTTCCCTCATGAACATTTATTTGCTATCTCACAATCCCCTTGGTTTGCTAATATCGCGAACTATCTTGCTACGAGCAAAATTCCTGATCATTGGAACAAGTAAGATAAAGAATCATTCTTTTCTCAAGTTCAATACTTTTTCTTGGATAATCCATATCTTTTCAAGTACTGCCCAGATCAAATAATTAGGAGATGTGTACCTAACAATGAGATACATAGTGTACTCTCTTTTTGCCATACACAAGCTTGCAGGGTGCATTTTTCTAGACAAAAAGACTGCTATGAAAATTTTGCAGTCTGGATTCTTTTGGCCCACATTGTATCAAGATGCTCATGATTTTTGTCGGGCCTCTGATCGCTGTCAGCAATTGGGAACAATCTCTAAAAGAAACATGATGCCTCTAAATCCTATTCTGGTAGTAGAACTCTTTAATGTATGGGGTATTGATTTCATTGGTCCATTTCCTCCCAGTTTTGGCTATATCTATATCTTAGTGGCTGTAGACTATGTGTCTAAATGAATAGAAGCTATTCCTTACCGGAAAAATGATGCAAAAATAGTCCTAAAGTTTGTGAAAAAAAATATTTTTTTCTCATTTTGGTAGTCCACGAGCCATCACTAGGGACGGGGGTGCACATTTTTTTAATCGGGCATTTGAAGTCCTGATGAAACAATATGGGATAAACCATAACGTTGCCACCCCTTATCACCCACAAACTAGTGGACAAGTGGAAATATCCAATCGCGAAATAAAAAGAAATTTGGAGACTACGGTTGGCCTTAATCGAAAAGATTGGTCCGTACGGTTGACAGATGCTTTATGGGCTTACCGTATTGCTTTCAAAACTCCAATCGAAATGTCTCTGTAGTGGCTCATTTATGGGAAAGCATGCCATCTTCCAGTGGAGCTGGAACACAAATCTTATTGGGCCATAAAACAGTTCAACTTTGACATGGACAAGGCTGGGACTAAGAGGAAATTACAATTGAATGAACTAGATGAGTTATGACGGGAAGCCTAAACCAATTCGAGAATTTTTAAAGAAAAGACCAAGATCTTTCATGATAAAAATATTTTGCAAAAGACATTTCACCTTGAGCAAAAGGTCCTTCTTTATAATTTTAGGCTTCATCTATTTCCTAATAAACTGAGCTCCTGTTAAACTGGACCTTTCATTGTGAAGGAAGTAATTCCATATGGTGCTGTGAGAATTTATGACCCCAAGGATGGCCAGATGTTTAAAGTTAATGGCCAACGATTAAAGCCATTCTTGGATATCGCACCACCTGAAGAGGAAGAAATTCCTTTTACTGATCCTGCCTACAAGGATTGATTGACCCTGGATCTAACAGAGGCCTTCTCCAGTGTATATTATGCATATTTTGTATTTTTCTTTTGTTAATTTTGCTTTGTCTAACCTTGGAAAGGGAGCAGCCCTAACATATCTTTAGGTGCCTTCTTCTCTTTACCCTCCTTTACATTTTTGTTTCCTCATATTATTCTTATTGTTTTACATACCATTCATATACATCGAGGACGATGCACATAATTGGTTAAGGGGTGGGAACAAGAACGTTTGTCCAATTTTAGGCACTTCATAGGTATTTTTTTTCATTTTTAAGAAAATTTTTGCATTTTTAGACTTTTGTTTTAGTTTTAGGATTTTTTTACTGGCATTTATTTTTTTTTCATTTTAAAAAAGAAAATTTTCAAAAAAATTGAAGCAATTTGAAGATATATAGAAATCTAGAATTTTTCTACTTTTGGAATGAAGTAAAAAGAAATTTTACATTTTCTAAAGGAGAAACCTATCGAAGAATACCAAAAACTTGTACTTCACATACACACATGTATACATTTTTTCGACATTTTGGATAGAAAGGTTTAATGCTGTTTTTGGAATTTCTCTAGAAAAGTATGATGTGAACCTCAAATTTAGTTTGTAGAATATTTTTGTTTCCTGGTTCATTTTTTGTTAATTGTATATATTAGAACTAAAATGAATTAATTCGAGTGAAATGAGAACTGCCACGTAATGTTTACTTTTGATGTGAAAAGAAAAAAAGAGAGAGAAAAAAAAAGAGAGCATATATGAGCAGTTTGTGACTAGTTTGGGCTCGTAGCCTTTTTAACTAGAGCTAATAAGCCTGGAGGGGTATTTTTATATCTAGTGCCCTAAAGCCATTTGGTTTGGGAGTCATTAGCCTAATGCTCGCTACATGGGTTAATTAGAAATCTTAAGGGATCTAAACATTACACAGTCACAAAACATTGAAAAAAAAATGATGAATTATGGCCCAACGAGTGTCCGTAGAAATTTTTAAGGGATGTGTGCTGAAATACATAAGGATTAAGTTTGCTCCTTAGATCCCAACTGTTACTATATCATATGAACATGGAAAATTCTACGTAGGAAAAAGTAAGTGAGTGAAGAGTGTCTGCAAGAGTTTGCAAGGAATTATGTGCGGGGAAGGACAAGGACTAGATTTGCTCTCTGGATTCTAACTTTTCTTATATCATATGAACTTAGGAACCCTTGTATCAGAAAAACATAGTGAGAGAAAAAGAGGCCTATCCAAGTAAATAGTAAAGTGGCAGTTATCTTAGTAACTTTGAGAGGAAATTTCTTTTTGCTAAATTTCGGGGGTTTAGACTATTTGAAGGAAAATTTTATTTTTGCAGCTTTATTGTGGAATATCCGAAATAGGTTTTTGATAAATACATTTTTCACTGTGCACGCAAGTTAGTATGAATTTGAGAAAGTTTTTGAGAATAGAATTATGGACAAGACTTTGAAATGTCTGAAAGCGTGATTATTCCAGATTTCAAAAATATCCGATATGAGTGAATTTTCTTTTGGGAAATTTCTTTTCACTTTTATTTATTTATTTATTTTTCCTTAAGAAAAAAGAAAAGAGAATTTTGTGAGTATATTCACTGCAAACCCTCACGAGGTATAACTCGTCCACTAAGGTGGAACCTAGGGGTTTAAAGGCTAGCTGCATATGCTAAATGCAGTCGAGAGTGCCAACGAAACTGGTGTTGTATTCTTGTTTAATTTTCTCGCATTGCATTAGTTTTTGTTAGATTAAGTTAGGGTAGAAACCTCATATTTTGTTGCATTTTTTGTTAGGGACTAGCAAAACACTGGTTGGGGAGTGTGATAAGTCCTTAAAAATGATTATTTTCCTACACATTTTAACCCATTTTAAGGACTCATTGAGTCAAAAGAGCCTCATTTCGTGTAATATCATGGTTTCATGCATTTTAAATTCATATTTGTATTTTTTTACATAATTTGCTTCAAAATCACACTTTTTGTATAAATCATAAAACTTGCCGTTTTTGGAAAGTCTATTTTTGGAAAGTTCTGTGAAAATTTATATTCTCATGAATTAAATTGAATTTTCATCATCATTAGTTCATTCACATATAATCATAGAAAATAACATACATTTTTATTATCATTTCATGAGAAATGGGCCCACATTCATGCATTTGTGATCTTAGAAGTAAAATTATCTTTTCACATGAATTCACATGTGTTTTGTAAGAAATTGATTATATGGTCCCATTTATAAAGAATTTAGGCAATAAATTGATTTTCAAGACAAAGGAGAGAAAAATTGAAAATAAAAGGAAGTTGGAAGAAAAAATACAAAAGTTGGCTTTATAGTTCCACACACACATGCATATGTGTGGGTACACTTGTAAAACATCCAAAATAAGGTCCATTTATTTGTTGCACATTTTTAAGAGACTTTGAAGAGAATTTGAAGAATATCTCATCAAAGATGGACAACGAAAGCCACATAGGAGTTCTTTTTGGAGAAAGAAAAGATTTAATTGAAAATAAATAAAATAATAATCTCCAAGCAAGCATGGACGCCCAACAGATGTTTTGGATCAGAGTTTGGCTAAAGAAAATGAAGGAAGAAATCAAGGGAGAATTATCTAGAAGATCTTTTTGAGTTTAAAGCCAACAAGGAGTATTTTCCAAAAAAGAAAAGTTGAACAATGCAAAGAGATAAAAGGGGAAGTTCTACACCTCATGTGGAACAAATTTGATTCCAAGAGAGGATTCTGTGACAACACACTTTTACTATGACACTAACACTTGTTTTCGCAAGGGACTTTCTGTGTGGTGACATTTATAGCATCAAAAATCTCAATTGCTTTTAAATCCTCTGCATAATGATGCTTGATCAAAGTCACCCAGCCTGCCAGTCTCTGACGCAGTTAAACCATCCATGAGACTGGTGTCTTTCACAAAGCTAGGCACTCACATCCCAAGTGTGGATACCAAGCCTAACTGTCCTGAGTTGTGAAATCACTGTGCCCACCTCAAGATTTAGAGTACATGGTTCTACTGCCTCTATTTTAGATCTTGGAGACACTGTGAAGTAATATGGAGGCTGGCACATGAACTTACCAGTTTTATAATGACTATGATACTTTATCTATGGAAATGGATCATTCCTTGCTGGAATAGTGGAAGTCATCAACATTATTGTTGGATATCGCTTGACAGACTGAACAGTGATTAATATATGAGAAATGCCCGCTGAGTCTGTATAGCAATATTGTACGTTGTCAGAAGGATGCTTCACATTCTCTTTTGTGGCATCTCCACATATATAACGTGGCTTATCGAACCTCACTTTATTGATATTCTCCCAATCAGTATTGTTGGCTAGACACTAATATGTATACCAGTTCCTCCTTCCCAAGGCTCTGGTTCTCTGGTCTCTCAAAGTAGATGCATGTACCTCGTTTGGATCTTTTAGGTCAGGGTTACTAGTACCTTTACCTTAGAATGACCCGTTGTAGTGCCAGCAATTAAAGTCACAAGTGCTTTGCCTTTCTACTCCCAAAACAAAGAATAAGAAGAAAATATTAGTAACGATGACAAAGAATGGGAAGAAAATATCAGTAACAGTGAAAATAACTAAGGCATAGAATTCTACCTAAATTTCAGCAGCATCTCCCCTTAGCAAAAGGCCAAAAGGAGCAAATAATACTCAATTTTGATGCCAAAAATTAGCAAGGTAAACTTAAGTCCTAGAACTGAGGCTTCTGGTCCAAACAAGTGTTCAAGCACCTGAGGACCTTTTAAGGGGCAATTGGATTTGTATTCGAGCACGAAAATTATAGTACCTAATGCAAGAAATGCATGCACAATACAAGCAAAGCATGATAGCACTATATATAGCACAAAGCATAACAAGCTCAAACATGTATGAAAATATAGTATTTGAAAGTATATGGCATGTTTTCTACAATATGGCATGTTTTTCCCAGAGTTGACAAAGAGCAACACCAATTGTTAAAGCACTGAAAACAAAAGTAAGTGCTATCAGTTTATGGGTAACCACTTCGAGTCACTCCTGTGATTTCATTAGACTTACTTGCAACTATTGGAGATTGTTTTGTTCTCCACATTTAAATTGGAAGCCGACTAAAGGATTTCCACATTCCCAAGACGGCATCTCTAACAAATTTCAACAAACAAAGTCCTAGGCAGTAATTTGCTATGATGGAACCATTAGACATTCTTACGGGAGATCGAAAATGCACCATTTTCAGTGTATTGAGCTAATGAAGGAAATAATGCTTTGCAAAGTTAATTTCAAAACGAAGATCATCAACTATCGTCAATGATTAGAAGCTGATATTGTATCTATTAGCTTCTCACAAAAACGGTCGGCATCATTCAAAAGTGACTCAGATGATACATCTCGGGTCGGCATCGGAAAAGGCGAAGAAGGATAAATTAGCCTTGGAAGTTGTAGCTGAGAAAGACAATGTAAAATAGCTTATTCAAAGCTACATTCAATCACTTGACCAAAGGTTCATTAACCTTGGAAGTTGTAGTTGAGAAAGACAATATAAAACGACTTATTCGAAGCTACATCCAACCACTCAATTGGGGGTTCATCCTATTTTTGTTGGTTTCTTTAACCGGCCGCTCATATCCTGGTGATTTATACGTCTCATGTTTATTGAGATTTAAGTGGAGTAACCTTCTCATAAAAAACAAAGAGCAGTGTCGAGTTTGTTCACAACATGCCAGTGATTGGGTAAGCTACAAATCAATCCCTTGTAATTCCCACAGAAGACATGGTGACTCCACTTCCACCTTACACTTTGCTGAGAACCAAATGGGCTGTCATCTCTCAATCCTTTATGCTTCCCGCAGACCTTAAAGGACAAATGTGTTCCTACACTTTGTCAATGGTCAAGTAGAATAGACAAGTGAGCATTCACTAAATTACTACTGAAATGGTGAAGCCTAATGTTCCACCAAATTTCTACACCCCCAAAAGATGGAGTTCGTTCATTTCAGGTTTGTTTGTTGAAGGGTGGATTCTTTATGAACTTTCCAAAGTTCAAAGCCTCATGCACTGACACCAGGAACCAAAAAGAAGTCATAACCAATTCATCTTGGCAATATGACTTTGTCTTATGAAGCAAGCAAAGGAAAAAGAGACAGTAGGAAATTCATGCCAAAGACAAGTCACTTGATTTATGATTAAGGGCTTAATTGAACAATGTTGAACGAGTCAAAACTCCATGGAATGGGACTCTAAGTCATAATATGAGTCTCAAATAACGGCTCAAGGGCATCTCTACATCAATGGTTGTGATCAAATTAAGCACCATAAACAAAAATGGCTTCACTTGTCATGACCGTGAACATGCCTAGAATATAGTGGCTTGGCGTTGGAATTGGGATGATATCTATCAGTAATCTTGCATCTTGTAATCAAACATCTCAACATGAAAAACTGAGAGAGGGAAAAGTCACCAGATGGTAGTGACCGTGGTCCTCCATGACCACTGTTGGCAGTGATAGTGGACTTGCACAAGTGGTGTTCTAACATGGAATACTTCCATGGATCCTCAACCTATGGAGATCACAATAAATAGAGCTCAAACAGAACCTTAAGAGGCAACTGGGACCATGAAACAAATAAAAAAAAGGGAAAGAAAGAGACAAGAAAAAGGAGCACAAACAGTCACCAAAGAAGAAGTGACCATGAGACTCCCCTGGACACTGCATGGGCATGATAAAGTTCCAAGAATTTCATTATTCCAAGAATTTCAATGTTAGTCTTATTGTGAGCTTGAGATAACATTCAGAGGAATTTACCAAAGAACCAAATTCAGACAAGCTTTTCACTAAATGGATAGTGACTGAATTTTTTTCTGCACAGTCACTCTAAGTGGAAGTGACCGTGGGTTTGACCGGGTGGTGTTCCAACATGGAATGTCTCCACGAATCTACAACTCCAATTCATGTTAGTTACCCTGAAGAAAGTCACAGTGGCATCCTCTCATTCTCAGATGTATCAAGTTGAGCATCAAAACTTTGAGTACTGAGTTTACCTTGAACCAATTTCCAACTTTGTGAGCTGCACTTGTCATTTTAGATTTTGAGTTTGTGACAATTTTCAAGCAGAGCATGAGAAGAATTCTTAGAATGAAAATTATGGAAGAACAGAACAAAAAAAAAAAAAAAAAAAAAACAAAGAAAGAAAAACAGGGGACCAATTTGTCAAACAGGTGGTGACTGTGATCACCACTATGGATTCGTCTGGGTAGTAAGTTGATGGGTTTGAGATGATGTCACAAGAACTATCTTCCATCACAATCATTGATCAGGTTATGCATCTTGAATAAAATACAAAAAAAGGCCGTGGCCATGGGATTTCCCCGAACGGTGCCCATGGACTGCCGCTGTGATGCTTCAGGGGTGCAAACATCATGGATGGAGATAAGATAGAACCCTCGCGTCAAGAGGCAAGCCAGGAGCATGAAAGGAAAACATGAAAAACAAAAAAAGGGAGAAGAGGCAGAAAGGGCCGAGCCCTGATTTACTACATTTTGAAGCAGTATGAACAAACAACCACAACAAAGCTAAAAAAAAAAAAAAGGGCCGAGCTGAAATTCATACCAGCCATTGCTGAATCTTCGGGAATAAGAAAAAGCTCGACTCGAAGAAAAAAGGGAGGGGCTTGAATTTCTGTCTTTCCCTCTATATTATTGTGAGTTCTTGAAGCAGTTGTTGTGCGTTCTTGAAATGGTAAACAACAAGACGAAGCAGAAAGAAGCCACGGTCTTATATGCTTGAGTTCTTCCTTGTCAAGTCACCAGCCCAGTTTGGTTGAAGTAGTGGGGGCCACTGTTTAATGGTCCGCCCTTGGTCCACAGTCACTGCTGGTCTTGGGTCCACAGTCACTGATGCTTTGCTCTCCATGCTCACGGACATAGCTTAGTTAATTAATGGGGTCCACAGTTGATGGCGGGTTCAAAATTAAGTTTTGCCCCTTGGCAGTTGCTAGTCATCCCTCCAACGGCCACAGCTTGGATGAAATACCATTGTCTGGAGACATGCTTTCCCTAAGCACATTGTCATTGTTGTCGTTCCTCCTTTAATCCACGGTTATAGCGTGGATGATCATGGGGGTTTACAACTTGGTAGCCCAGGCCCTCTTCTCCCATGCAAATTACTTGATCAAAGTGGTGTGGTCCACTGTTTGGAAGCAAACTCTCTCCATTGTACTCAAAACTCACGGCCTTCCATTATTCCCACCGACACAAGAGGTCTTAATAGTGGGATTCATTCATTGGCCAAGTCCATAATCATTGCCTCTGTCATCATTTTACCCTCACGATCACTATGATTTTGAGTAGTAGGGCCCACTGTTAGCAGTCCACTTCCTCCAATGTGATCGTTCAAAATTCCCATTTCGGGTATTTTACAAAAGAAATTAATTTCCCATCATATGATGAACCCACTTTGGATATTTTGCCCAAAACAAAACAAAATATATGTGTTTTCCCACAACAAAATGAACCTATTTTGGACTAAGTGGTTTTTTTCCAAAAAACCAACCAAAATTTCAAATTTATTTTGGGTTAAACTAGATTTTGAACCATTATCTCAAAATTGTTTTGAATCAAAATCCAACAAAGCCAATTTTTTTCAAAAAAAGAAAAATTCCATCCCGTCTCAACACATGTCATGCCAAGTCAAAACCTTAACTTTGATTTTTGAAAATGAACCAAAAAATCCATGAAAACCAAACCTAAATTCATTTTAAACCAAGCCTTTGATTTTCTTAAAACCTCAGGGATTCTTTTTGTGGGTGTTCTCCACATCCCTACAAAGATGCCACTCTAGATATCTGTGACAAATAGGTCAAAAAAAAAAATCCATTTCCAAGATACCAAAATCTGAAACCAAATTCATAAATTCCTGAACTTTCTAATCCTCGAGGGATTTCTTTTGTGGGTATTCCCCACAGTCCCCACAAAAATGCTACTTTTGATATCCGCAAAGAAATTCAGATATTTTATGTTTTTATCAAAATTCCAACATCAAACCCTTCATGGTTTTTATCAAAATTTTCAAAATTTCAAGTCTAAGCCTACAACCTACCTTAACAAAGCCTTTTCCATCAAAGCCATTCATTATTCCCACAGATTGGCTATTTCGAGGGACAATGATTGTCATATTTTAATCATTACACCTTAAGGGGGCACTTGTTGCCTACAAAAAAAAACACAAATGTTACAGTGAAGACATTACAAGCAAATTCCAAACCAGTGGTACATAAACTTTGGAATTGTGGAATGACAAGTCAAGTACTGCGTCTAAATGTTCAGAGGTGGTGCAATCCACTCAGAAGACTTCAGATGAGCTCAAAATATAACATTTCAAACTTCAGAGTTACTGGACTTCATGTAGTCACTCAACTCACTAAATACCAAATTCAGGTTCATTAGCTCAAAAACTTGGGATCACTAACACATTCAAGGTTCTAAATTACCAAAGTAGCTCAAAATCTCATGGCAAGTCCAAAACATGCTTGGGAATGATGTTTCAAAGTTTCAAAGCATTTGGACTTCATTTCAGCTCAAACCAAAGCTTCAGTAACTGTTTGCCAGCTCTTTGGGGTTACTATGGAAATTAACACTTCTACATTTCAGAACAAGTTCAAACTCAAGGAAATGCTTTCAAGTACATTCAAAGACTATCTTTTAAAATTTTAGAACATTTGGACATTATTTGGACCCCAAACTCAGTTCAAATGGTCATCTACTAAGCTCTATGGGGTCACTGTACAAAGTGACACCTTACGAAGATCAAATTAGTTGAAACTCCTGGAGGAAGCTCAAATTATGCTTAAGAGAAGCTCTGCAAAATTTCAGGTCATAAGGACATCATTTGACCCAAAGTTTACAAACATGTCAACTTTGGGCTAGTGACTCCAAGTCATGGGGTCACTAACCAAAGTCTTGCTTCCCAATGTCTAAAATTGATAAAATTTGGGCACAAAGCTTCAATCATGCTCAAGGGAGATTCTACAATTTTCAAGTCAAGAGGACTTCTTTTTGTCCTACTTCCACAGTGTGTCAACTTAAAAGTGAGTAACCCCCAAGCCATGGAGGTCACTGGCCAAAATCCTACTTCTAGGGAGCCAAAGCTGCTGAAATTCAGAACAGAGATTCAAAATATATTGAAAATAAACTTTCCAAAGTTTCAAATCAATTGAACATCATTCGGGTATAAAACAAGCAATCTACTTACAATGTGAGGTGAATAGTGACTTAAAACATGCAGTAAGTGGGTTACTATTCGAAATCCTACTTCCACAAATCCAAACTGCATGAAATTTGGTTGAATACTCCAAGCTACTCCTCAAATTAGTCCCTCCAAGTTTCAAACCAAACAGAGATCATTTGGGCCTCAAACTGCTAAAACAAGGGCTCATTTTCATGAAAAGTCAATAGGGAAGTTACCAACATCAGAAAGTCAAAACGAGCATAAATTTCTATGGCACACTCAAAGTAGTGTCAAAAAGCATCCCTTCATGTTTCATGAAAATCAGACATTGTTTGGACTCCAAACAGGTGAAAATGACTTTCATATGCAAAAGTCCAAAATCAGGACTTGGGAGTGACTGCGGCTGCAGTCACTAACATCTATGGAGCAATTCCTGTGGTTTTCAGCAGTTCCCTCCAATTTTTTTCAAACTTTAACTTCCAACAACTCCCTTTAACTTCCCATAACTACTGCTGAAGTCTATAAAAAGGAATGGTTGTCACTTGGAAAAGGGAGAGTACACAGATAGTACGAAGAGACGAGTTCAAGCAAGGTTCGAAGCAATCAAAGCAAGTTCAGGCTTAGTTCTAAGAATTCGGCAAGGATTCCAAGGCACTTCAAGCACTTCAAGCTTACTTCTTCTTCTCATTATCACTAATTCAAGGTGAGAAATAATTTAGAGAAAAGGAAAAAGGATGTACCTCACTTAACGAAGACATATGCAAGGGCGAATTGGATGACATCTTTTTCCTTTGATTTTTTCACTTGGGAAGGGTTTTGGGCCATCTCGAAAGTTATGAACAAGCCTTTTTAGGCTTCATTCTATTCCTTGAAAATTATAGGTTTAGAATGACACAACTTTGGCTCCATTTTTCCTTGTTTAAGCGCCCTTTTTGGATTTGTGCAAAAATAGTCCATAACCAAAAGGTGATGATTATCAAAGGTTTAAGTCGACTCCATGGCCAAATCAAGCACTTTAGGTGGTTATTGAACACTCCAAATTTGAAGAAAATAGGCTCCAGCACTCTGCAAAAATAATATAAGTGAAATAGAGAAAAAAAGGGAGCAAATAGTGGCCTTTTTGGCCACTGTTTGCCAGTGACTGTGACCCACGGTCACTCCCCTCTGCTTCATTGTTTTTAGTATCTTCTACCAATTTTCATGTATTTTCTTTCAAATTCCAGATTTATATCACATCTGAGACTAGAGGGAGGGGTTATAGATGTTTCAAAACTTGTAAACAACCTACATCGCTGCAATCAGAGCATTTGAACCCATGTAAACAAAAGGAAAAAGTAAAAATGAACTGTAGTTATTTCTCATTCTTCTTAACGCTTGAAGTGTGTGAATGTTGGACTCAAATGCATTGCATTTCACATCACATCTCAAGCACGATCAAAGGATTGGCGCCGTCTGTGGGAATATTCACTCTAATTTGTGATCAAATTTGGCTAGACATGAAAATTGGTTTAAATGCATGAAAAGATGTTAAAATATGCTGTTGTTAACCAATGATCGCAGGATGCTGTAAAATAGCCAATGACCATAGGAAGCTATACAAGCGGTACTGTGACGGCAAGAATTGGTGGAAAATGGGCAGTGACCACAGCCCTGTGGTCACTAGCTTGTCTTGTCTCCAATATGACTTGTTTAACTTCTGAAGGCACCCATACAAGACCTTGAGGTCTATGATGCATTTGGGGGCATTAATGAAAGGACCTTACACCTCAAAGTGCATCCTTTTATCACTCAAATTAAGGCATTAAGCACCCCAAAGTGCATAACTTCACCATTTATTGAAGAAACTTTGCACCTCGATGTACATAGACCAAATCTACACCCTTTTATGTAATAAAATAGTGGTGATTCAATCCAAAAGGCTTCGATCCAAATCAATGTTTGTCTCAAATCAGTGATAAGATTAACGACATTGCAGTTATGCACTATCTGGTGTCACGCACTGATGGATCTCGTATGATCATTATAGTAGTGGTGCAAGCTCGATCTATGGGCCCTATCCCTTTGATTAGATCTAACCCTCTCTCTTGCTTATAAGTCTAACATAGATAGCCCTGAAATGCTGCTGAAATCTTGGTAGCTAGATCTGGTCAATTTAGCGTGCTTTTAAGCTTGACTATATGGTCCCAAAATGTTGCAAAAATTCTAATAGCTAGGATAGTCAGCATAGCATAATGAGATGAGGTTTATGCCTATGTTTAACCATTCTGGTTCAAAACTATGTTGGTTCAGATGACATTCATAAACCACTCCGACTAGCCCAGAGGTAGCCATGTCTATTATAATACTAATGCAGTCTATTGGGCTTACTTTTTTGAAAAGATATCATGGGTTCTCTAATCATTACTTTCAATAAGGCTAAGGAGAGGCTCTTTAAAATCTCCATGACCCAAAACAAATCATCTGTAAGAGTACCAAAGAAGGCTCGAATTGACTCCACTGCCCTTACATCAAGAGTCTCAGTCTTCCAAAGGCTCTCTACCCCTATGGGCTCCATGACTTCGGCTATTCTAAATAGGTCATTAGTGATCCCAAAATCCATCAAGAATGGGTCATCAGTGACCAAAATCCATCAAGAAAAATGAGACTCCTAAACTCTGGATTTCCAAATATGCCTAGAATCCATTTGGAGTTTTCAACAAGGTTCAGGAGGAATGAGAAGACAAACTGAAGTCAGGAGGTAGCAGCCTTCATATCATCATGCCTCAACTAGGGGCAAGGCAGGTCCGGTTTATGAATCACAAATCAATGACACTTGGCAAGTCGCATCCAACGGCTGCTTAATGCTCAAGACCATCATCTACTTAGCCTAAACAATGGGCTGTTAACAAGCAAGTATCAGAGGACCTTTGGTAACTTCTAACTCTCAAGAAGGCCCAGAAAGATACGTCCATTCTCAGATATAGCATGTGGTCACCACAGCCACGCATTTCCAAATCCAGCAAGGCCGAGAACAAACTCTTGGCCTCACTTAAAGATAATACCTTCTACCCTCCTACTCAAAAAGATGGACGGAGGTTTGGCAGGAGGCGTCTACCCTCTATCATAGTGGCACTATCCCCATCATTTTCACCCCAGCATTTATCACACGGCGCTAAAGATAAGAAGAAAACAGAGCAATTGGTCATCAATAATTCAACTGACCTTGCTCGTTTCAAAGATTTTCTCCAACAAAAAAAGGAGCAGAAGAAGAATAACAAGAGAGGTGTTGTTGGCATTCTTTCACTTCCCACTTCCAATCCCATAGATTAGAAACAAGTTGCCAGTATTTCCAGGCCACTAGTTGCCAAGTTCAAAGATCAAACCTTGGCAGCCAAGCTAGCTAATCAGATAAAGAAAAGGGCTTTGGCTTGCTATAAGGATCAAGCTTAGAAGTTGTCACGATGCACAATCACTCAAAAATGGGTGATTAAAGAAGATGATCCGAATTTGACCTCATCATGCATGGTTGGACCAAGCTCAACCTAAAGAGTCACTTGGAGTATGGCTAGGACTCAATCATAGGAACCTAACTCCAACTTCCATTCAGGCAGGACTTTTGAAGGGCATGTTTAAACAGACTCTGATGAGGATCCTATTACTATCTTAGACATATAAGTTAGCCAATCCACTCCTCCTACATTAACATCCTCCTATCCTTATCAGTATACTATGTTCATGGCTGAAGGGAGTGGGATTAGTAAGGATGGAAATGATAATGCCAATGCAAGTAAAGATGCCAGCGAGGAAGATGCTGGTGAAAATCAGGAAGACGATGTCAGTGATGTTGTTAAACAATAAGGAGCTAAGATTAATCACCTAATTGCCCAGTTGAAAATCTTGGTAGATAAGTTAGGCGGTCTAGCTGAAGCTCCAGTCAATCCTCTGTTTACTAACAGGAGAGAACAGGCAATGATCAGAGAAATGGCACTAAAATTGACCTGCTCACAACTCAAATCAAGTCTCTAACGGACAAGGTGATAGCTGTAGGTTCTACCGGTGGTGATCATTCGTCAATCCTTGGTCTTCATGAAGATCCTGAAAAACATGTAACCTTAAAAGAAGTTGAAGAGATACTGACAAAATCAAAAATGGAGACTAAGATGAAAAGAAAGGTTTTACACCCAAGTATCCTTCGGAATTTGATCTGGTTCCATTTCCATCAGATTATAAACTTCTGACTTTCCAACCTTACCTTGGAAAGGGGTTAGCTTATCAACACATCGTGCATTTCAAATCACCCCATGGAAGCTTACCATAATTAGATGCACTGAAAATAAGGTTGTTTATTAGTACATTGAAAGGAGTTGCCTTTGATTGGTATATGTAGTTACCAGAGCTCACATTCAAGACATGGCCTATCGTAAAAGAAAAGTTTTTACTTCACTTCAAAGAAGAGGATCAAACAGTCACCTTCGCCATGCTCATCAGTATAAGGCAGGGAGACAATGAAACTACACAAGCTTTTATCAATAGATATAGATCATTATCCTACAGATGCTTAGAACAACCATCTTAAAAAGCAACTATTAAAATGTTCAAAACCAATTTACGACTGAAGATCAAGGCTATCATACTTTGTTATAAAACTAAATCTCTGGCTCGGTTAGTTGAAGTAGCTACTAATGTAGAAATGGTTTGTTTTTGTGGGCATTCACAGGTTATATGCATTGACCTATTTTAACTCCACTAGTTTTTGCTACCAGCTTAAGCTCGGGTAAAGGAGGAGGGTTGCGTTAGGTAAGTTGACAGCTAGCGTAAAACTTTCCCATTACCCAAACATGAATTCTGAGATAATGATATTTCGCGATAAGGTTAGGGCATTCTTTGCTTTAAGTGATGTATTGTAGTGTTGCCCGGCTGTAGTAAAAAGTGTGCAAGGGCTACCGCATGACTTTGGGCTAGTGCGGTTAAAGAACTTAGTCCATGAGAAAAATAGGAGGAATAGGAAAATTAGACTTGCTACTTGAAATATAGGAACCTTGACAGGCAAAAGCATGGAGTTGGTTGAGGTAATGAAAAGAAGAAGAATTAGTGTAACTTGTATATAGGAGACAAGGTGGAGAGGGAATAAAGCTAAGGAGCTCACGGATGGATATAAGCTTTTCTATGCAAGAAAGAGTAATACAAGAAATGGAGTGGGTATAGTTATAGATAAAGATTTGAAAGAGAAAATTGGTAGGGTAAAGAGGTTTGGTGATAAAATTATAGCAATTAAACTAGTGCTAGAGGAAGAAATAATTCATATCATCAGTGCATATGCTCCCCAAGTAAAACTAGAGGAAAGTGTGAAAAGACAATTTTGGGAGGAGATAGATAATTTAATGCGAGAAATCCCAAATAGTGATAAGATTTTCCTTGGAGTGGATTCAATTGGGCATATAAGAAGAGATAATAGAGGATATGAGAGAGTGCATGGGGGGCAAGGATTTGGAGAAAAGAATGAATTCAGAAACACTATATTGGACTTTATAGTGGCATTTGATCTTGTAGTAGCAAATACTTACTTTAAAAAGAGAGATGAGCATTTAATTACCTATAAAAGCGAGAGTAATAGGAGTCAGATATACTTTTTTCTAGTTAGAAAACAGGATCGATTGGCTTGTAAAGATTGCAAAGTTATCTTAGTAGAGAGTTTGACTACGCAACATAGACTCGAAGTTTTAGATATTTGCATTAGAAGTAGAAAGAGAGTGGTACTAAACAAAATAGACCCTAAAACAAGGTGGAGAGATTTTAAAGGGGAAATAGCAAATATATTTAAAGACAAAATGATTGAGAACGGAAAATGGAATATTGAAGGAGAAACTACAGTAATGTGGAATCAAATAGCTAATTGCATTAGGAATGTTGCAAATGATGTACTTGGAAAATAAAAAAGAAAGAGACATATTAATAAAGAAACATGGTGGTAGAGTGTAGGGGTTCAGAAAATTAACCGACAGAAAAGACATTGGTACAAAGTTTGGTAGGAGACTAAGACTATGGAAAATTTTGAGCTGTATAAGAAAGTAAAGAAGCTAAAAAACTAGTAAGTAGTATAAAGTTCAAAGCATATGATAACCTCAATAATAGGTTGGGAACAAGAGAAGGAGAAATGAATATTTTTAAGCTTACAAAAATAAGAGAAAAAAGAAATAGGGACTTAGATCATGTTAAATGTATCAAGGATAATGAGGAAAATATTCTGGTGAAGGACAATGATATTAAATGTGGAAGGAATATTTTAGCACATTTCTAAATGAAGAACATTTGAGCAATACAAGAGTTAAGGAGGATGTTTCATTACTAGAGCATACTTTTCTCCGTAGAATTAGAGGGGTGAAAGTGAAGGAAGCATTAGAGTAAATGAGGACAGGAAAGACAATAGGCCCAAATGGTATTCCGAGATAGAGGCATGAAAATGCTTAGGAGAGGTTAAGGTGAGCTGGTTATGTAAATCATTCAATAAGATACTTGTAACAAGAAAAATGCCGAATGAATGGAGAAAAAGCATTATAATACCTATATATAAGAATAAGGGAGATATACAAAATTGTACCAACTATCAAGGGATTAAACTTATGAGTCATACTATGAGATTACGGGAGAGAATAATAGAGCAAAAACTGAGATGAAAGAATAAGATCTCTAAAAATCAATTTGGTTTTATGCCAGGGAGATCAACTATAGCTCTTTTCACTTAGGTAATTAATGGAAAAATATCGAGTAAAGAGGAAAAATGCATATATGGTCTTTATCGAATTGGAAAAAGCCTATAATAGGGTATCGAGGAATTTAATTTGGTGGGTTTTAAAGAAAAGAAATGTCCCCAAAGGTTACATTGAAAATTTTAAGGATATATATGAAGGAAGAGTAACAAATGTGAGAACCACATGTGGAGAAATAGGTGGATTCCTCGTGACTATAGGTTTACATCTGGGATCAACCTTAAGCACTTATCTCTTTGTATTAATTATGGATGAGTTAACTGTGCATATTCAAGAAGAAGTACCATGGTGTATGTTATTTGCAGATGATATATTATTGGTAGATGAATCAATAGATGGTGTAAATGCAAAACTTGAGAGATGGCGAGGAGCATTAGAATCTAAAGGCTTTAAAATAAGTCGTACAAAGACAGAATATATGGATTGCAACTTCAGTGGACATATACAAAGTATTGAAACCACTGTCAAAAATGAGACCCATGAAATACTACGTAGAGATTCTTTTTGGTACCTAGGCTCGATGATTAGTAAGGATGAGGAGATTGACGAAGATGTGGAGCATAGGGTAAAAATTGGATGGCTGAAGTGGAGACTAGCTTCTAGAGTGCTTTGTGACAGACGAAGCTAACAAAATTGAAGGGCAAATTTTACAAGACAATGGTTAGACCAGCTATGACATATGGATCAAAATGTTAGCCAATTAAGAAGACGCATATTCATAAGATGGATGTAGCGGAAATGAGAATATTGTGATGGATGCGTGGTAAAACTAGGAAAGATAAAATTAGAAATGAGCGCTCTTGAGAGCATTTAGGGATAGCATCAATAGCTGATAATATTAGAGAAACTCATTTAAGATGGTTTTGGGCATGTTGAGGGTAGGCCGGTAATGGCACCGGTGAGAAAAAATTTGTCTATACAAGTGGATGGCCCATCAAGAGGTAGGGGTCGGCCGAAGAAAATATTGATGGAGGTCATTAATTCATATTTGAAGAAGTTTAACTTATCGAATGATTTGGTTCAAAATAGAATAGAATGGAGAAATAGAATTCATGTAGCTAACCCCAATATAGTTAGGATAAGGCTCTAATGATGATGATGATATGATGATGATGATGATGATGCATTGACCTATTCTATTTTCCTTTTGTGATTGTAATGGCAAGAAAATGGATGGCTTGTTTAGTTTAGGTTGTTGAATATGAGAATTGGTTTAATTCAACGTCGTGATTTTTTTGGATCCATACCCTTTAACACTTGAGCTACTAGCTCTACAAATTCTTATCCCTCTATTCAGATTTGATAATGAGTTCAAATGTTCAATGTACGCAGAAGTAAAAAAATGAATAAAGAAGACTTGCCATTCCTTCTTTTTCTTCTTCTACTTCTTTTAACTTACATTATTAGTGACTTTGTCATGGTATATACATTGTGAGAGAACAAAACCATTCATAGGGTCAGCCTACTTTCACATTTCATTTTCTAAATTTAAGATCTCCAATTGAACAGTTATGCTCATTCAATAGACATCATGTTTGACAATGACCCCATAAAAATTGAGGGTATATTTTTAAAAATCAAATCTTGGTTTTTTTTTCAATTATATAGTTCACTTTCTTTTATTTTCTAATACTTGTGGTTGGAACTTCCTGTTCCAACCCCACAAATCCACATTTTTGTATCCACCAACAGTCTTTAACACTTCTCCCATTCATTAAGTCATTATGCATTCATTTATAAAATAAAACTCATTTCCAATTAATGACAAAAATAACAAAAAGGATGATAACAATAATTTATTTGAAATCTGTTGAAATCTGATTCTATCGCCATCAATATATCAGCATGCATTAACAAAATCCTACTTACTTGCCTTGGTTTGATGCAAAATTTCCAATTTGTTTCACTTAAGCTCACTAGCAATGAAATCCACAAATTTGGAAACCCTACATTACATGCATATGGATGATGGTGATGAGATGAAGTGCATGGACTTCTTAAGGGTTTCCTTGACTCATCTACACTACAAAAATTGAGAAATAAGAAGAAGCTTTCACCTTCTTTGTCTAATGGAAGAGAATAGGGATGGAGATTTCTCAATTAGATGAAAAGAAGAAAAAAGACAAGTTGAAGAAGATGATGCCCATTTCAAATCCCATATGTAAGCCCTCTTTGTATTGAATTCAAAAATGAAATTTGGTGAAGAAATTGAGATGAAAAAGCCCCAAGAGGTTCCAGCTAATATGAAGAAAGAAAAAAAGAATCAGGTGGAAAAAACTCCCTTCTGTTTTATATAAATAGTTTTCCTAAAATTTAGAAAATTAGGATTAGGGGTTTGAAAGCTGTCATTAACTAATGTGAAGCCACTTCTATCTAGTATATTAGATTGGGAATCTTGTTCTCACAATCATCAATCTATTAGATATACAATCACATAAGTCTTTTAAATTGAGATTAAGGGAAGAAGAAGTTCATTCATTAATAATAAGTCAGTACATCAAGGTTCTATATCAGAAATAGAATGATTATGTAGCTCTTCTTCTTCTTCATTGTTATGTTCCCCATCACATTCATCTTTATCATCGAAGATCAAATCGCCATTATCTTCTTTATCGAGTTTTTCTAGAACCCATCACTCAGAATAATTTCAGGAGCAATATCATTCATACATAAAGGGAACGTGATGGGATCTTGGTATAACCCCAGTGGATTCTTCCTACTAAAACACATCATCAGGATCAGATAATTCAACATCATTGGGTCCTGCATCATCTAACACTGGCACATCCCATATTCCTCGATGTTTAGCTCGTTGTACAACTTTCTAATGTTCACCATATTTTGTACCATTCACATAGAAGACTTGTTACACAATCATCAATCTATCAAACATACAATCACACAAGTCTTTTAAATTAAGATTAAAGGAAGAAGAAGTGCATTCATTAATAATAAATCATTACATCAAGGTTCTGTATCAGAATTATAATGATTATGCAACTTTTTTTTCTTTATCATTGTTAGGCTCCCTATCACATTCATCTTTATCATCGAAGATCAAATCACCCTTATCTTCTTCATCGAGTTGCTCCAGAACCCCATCACTCAAAATAATTTCAAGAGCAATATCATTCGTACAAAAAGTGAATGTGATGGGATCATCCTCAACGATTGGTATAACCCTGATGGATTCTTCCTGTTGGAACACATCATCAGGATCAAACAATTCAATATCATTGAGTCCTGCATCATCTAACTTTGGCACATCCCATATTCCTCAATGTTTGGCTCGTTGTACAACTTCATAATGTTCAACATATTTTGTATCATTCACATAAAAGACTTGTTGCACTTGACTTGGTAGGATAAAAGGGTCCTCACTGTACCAATGACTTCTTACATCAATGTTTGTGCAATATACATCAGTTTGCATTGTCTTGTTACTACCGGTGTTATACCAATGACATGCCAAATAACTCGTGGTTGTCCACCAGAACAACTTACCATATGCAAGGAAGTCGTTAATGGTCTACATAACAACTGCATGCATTTTAATAGTTTGTTTGGTTAAGGCATCATAAGTAAGCACACCATCTTCCCACAACTTTTTCAACTCATCAATTAATGGTTGGAAATAGACATCAATCTCTTTTCCTAGGCCTCTGGTCCAAGAATCAACAAGGACATCATGCAAAATAGTTCTTTCATATACTTCCATGGTGATAGGTTATAGGACATGACTATGATAGGCCACATACTGTAAGAGGTGCTTATGTTTTCAAAAGGGTTAAAACCATCAGTGGCCAACCCTGGGCGAACTTTGGATAGTTCCAATCAAAATCCTTCCACTCACTATTATCGGCCGAATACCTCGATAACCCATTTTCCACATGTTTGTCCTTGTGCTATCTCATATCTGTAGCTATTTTGCTTGATATATACAATCTCTTCAACCTAGGTGTCAATGGGAAGTACTGCAATATTTTGTGGGGAATCTTCTTACCCTTTCCATCATTGAGCTTGTATCTAGACTCCCCATACATCGAACAGTTTTCTAGAGTTGCATTTTCCTTTCAAAAAAGTGTATACTGATATCGACAGGCATGAATGTACACATATCCCAAACTCAAGTCACGTAAAAACTTTTTAGCTTCATAAAGGGAAAATGGAATAGTCTAATAACTTTCTGATATAAGGTCATTCAAAAGAGTGAACAACAGGTTAAATGACTTGTTGCTCCATTTATTCAACACCTTCAAGTGAAGCATCTTAATCATGAACGACAACAAAGTAAACCTTTTGCAGCTTGGGTATAGTTCACGTTCTACATAAGGGAGCAATTTCTTAGAGTTCTACACATTCTCACTCTCGACGTTATCAGGCAATTCATCGATATCATCATTCTCGACATTCCCCATGTAATGATCTTCCAACATGTCAAATAATTCATCTTAATCCTCAATCTGTTCATCATATCACGTTCCATCCCCAACATCTTCACCCTCGTCATATTGGTTATCATCCAGCATGTGTGCCTCATTCACAAGTAAAGGTTCCCTGTGGTGCAACCAAGTCATGTAATCTAGGTTTATCCCCTTCAAGCCCAAATTATATTCCATGACTTTGCTAGTGTGCTACACAAAGTGCATGTAGTCCATACAAGGGCAACAAATCTTGTTATCCTCTGCTGAATTGGCCATTGAAAATTCAATAAATGACTTAACCCCATCCTAGTATGGTTGGCTTCATCTATTAGTTAGTTTCATCCAACTCTTGTCCATAGTTGGGGCTTGGGAATCTCATAAAAGAAAGGCATCCACCAAGAACACATCCCTAGTGAAGATGCACATACAAAAGGTAGTAAATGATAAATTTTTAAACCCATGTAGTAAAATGATAAAATTTTATACATTAGACCCCCCCATTGAGGAAAAAGAAAAGGAGCACAAATGTTGTTTTATGGAAGAAATTAGTAACCCCCATTTTCTTTGAAGAAACTAGTAAGATAAAAAATTTGTAGAACAAGAAAAATCAAGGAAATACTAAGAGGTTTTATGGTGGGCTTTCTTGGGAGGAAATTAATAACCCCAATACATGTTTTTTTGTTTAAGTTTACTAGTAAAGGAAATGCAATCTCAAAACAAACAACATGTAAATAGAATATCGAAACGCTACACTCAAACATCAAACCCAAAAGGATAAAGAGTTAGAGGAGGTTTTTTCATGCATCCATGAGATGGTTCTTGACCAGCTTTCATAAACTTCAAATTTTATGTAAAAATCAAATCTCAACAAGTATAAATAACCAAAAATAGAACTTCCAAAAATCAAGTTTCCAAAGCTTCATCACATAGTAAAAAATTCTTTTACTTCCAAAGCTTTATCATAACAAAGAAAAAGAAGAAGAAAAAGAGCAAATAATCTCATATGCACTAATTCCTTTATTAAAAATCATAACCTAATCACTCAAAATCCATGTGTCAATGAAAAATTTTTGCTAAAAAAAGAACGCCTCATTATGTATTCCCACATGTTAGGAATCCTTATCTTAAGTACAATCCCATTTCAAAAAGTCATTAGTACCCATCAAAATCAAATTAGAAGATTAAAAAAAAAAGAACCTACTAATCAAAACCCCTGAAAGAAAAAGAACCTCACAATCCAAATCATGATAAAAATGGAGATAGAGATTTAGAGAGACCAAGAGAAGTGATTACTTGAAGGAGATTTAGTGAGATAAAGAGACTGTTCTAGGCTTTGAATGGTGACACTGTTCTTGAAAGTTCGCTTTGATAGTTGTACACTTTCATGTTGCTTTTTACCCATTGTCTTGAGCAATTAAATGCAGCTTATCTGAAGGTCTCTAATCTCTACCTTGGGTACACTAAATATAATCAAATCAAATTCACCTAATACGAGTACTTTACAAGTACCAAACATAACATAACATCTACTGAGAAAAACATACATAAACTAGAATCTAAGAAACCCAATTTATGGATTTAGAGTCAAGCATAGATTCAACAAGAAACAAAGAGCTGAAATTAAACTAATTACCAGAGAATGAGACCATCCTCATTCTATTCCCACTCATTCCTCTTCTTAGAAGAATAAAAAAAATGGTAATCAACTGTTAACTAGATTTCCATCATCTTTCAATTTATTCAGCAAACCAAATCCAAATAAAAATTAAAAAAAATAGTTCAACCATTTAAAATATTTCTTACTTGCTGAAAAAAAAAGAACCAACAAATAGGATAAATCATAAGAAGATTGCATACTTAGATGAAAATGAAATTGGGTTTTCTTTTCAATAATGTACAAGGATGAATGAGAATGGTAGTAGTAGAAGTAAAGTAAAAAAATCTCTAATCTCCCACTGTAATTTGTTCCTACAAACCAAGAAAGATTTTCAAGTCTTAAATAAATTTTTGTCTTGAGATTCATGTCACATGCACCTTGCCTGAACAAGGATAATTCCTTTTTAACGTCTACCTAGTAGATAAAGAAAATTGTTACACTCATTGTAAGGCCTGGGAATGGATTGGCTGGACCTTCAATTTTATGAGATTTTTGTAAGGTCATCAATCTTTTTGATGAGCACTTCAATAATATAAATCTTGATCTCTTAAATAATTAGGTGTTCAATCTAAAATACTTAATACATGGACCAACATATATAGAATTAGGAGGAGCAATGAACTATACATATGTTGTTGAGAAGTGTACTATTGTTGAACAAAAAACAAAAATAAAAGATGGAAATGATTTTTTACTATTGTACATGGGAAAAAAACATCCAGCTACACCACATCCCACATATGCCTAGAATGGAGCTAAGAATGGAAAAACAAATTCCTTAAAAAAGCAACAATGGAATTTAGTGGTTCAAACCAAGTAAATCTCTAATCTCTACTCCAAACCAACCATTCCTTCAAAATCAACCCCATTCAAAATCAATCTCTAATCTCCACCAAATAGATTCCTCATCTATCAAATAAATTACCGATCATAACCAGAAGTCCAACATAAAAATTATTTGTTCTTTTGCCCATATTGCCAATGACCCATTTGTGAGTATTCCATTCATCTATCTAATATAAATTTTTGCTGGAGTAAATTGATCTTTGTGTATCTCGTTAATCCCACCAGCTGTGCTTTTGAAGATTAACATTGAAGGCAATCATTCTATAGATCCTTGTCTAAATATGCCTCACCAACACATCTAGGCATTGTTGGCTGTAGAGAATTCATTTACTAGTAATCAAACAAAGAAATTCAAATAAATAATACCACGCACAGGTTAAAACAAAACTCTATTCAAAATTCTCTACACAAAAATGTAAATTAATAGAGATGTACCGAAGGCACTATTCTATTCATGATCCTCAACACAAACAAGTAAATTAATAAATATTTACATATGTGAGTGCATGTGGGTGCATATGCATGTTCGTGTCATTTTGATGCATGACAAAAGAATAAAGTAGTAGAGATGCACCCAAGGGGCTTCCATTTAGTACTTTCCACACAATGTGTGCAAGTTAGTGCATTCATCATAATTAGTAAATGCAAAAAAATTTTGGAAATGTTAGAGTTCTAAGAATTTTGCAAGCCAAACATGACATTTTTACAACAATGCCAACTTTACGAATTCTTACCATTCAAATAAAGAAAATATAGAATTCTCATAAAAAAATTTCTTTTATATGAGATATGGGAAATTCCCAACAAAGGATAATTGAAAATTCCATAAACATATAGACCCATATAGTGTCCTAGCTTTTTGCCCCATTTGATTTAGTTCTTGGTTCAAGAAAAAAAAATAAAGAAAAGAAAAGAAACAAAAAAAAACAAAGTACCTCGGTAGTCAGTACACATACATGCACCAAACCACACGAAAGAGAGAGAAGGGGTTGGTACTTAAGCAAGACAAAGAGAAAAGAGAGAGAGAAACCTTTGATTTGCTTTCACCTCAAGCGATTACAGCTCGGCCGTGCAATGCACAACACTTCTATTCCCTTTTTTTTTCTCTACAAGCAGTAGTAGAAATATAATGCCTTCTACAAAAAAAAAAAAAAACCCATCTTTTCTTCTCTCCAAAGCCCTCAGATAGTGAAAAAACCTACTTTCTTCTCTACTACCAGAGCTCAAATCTGTCATTACATGGTATGCATTCTTTATCTTTGTTTCTCTCTCTTTCTCATTGTCTCCCTCTCTTGCTCCTTTTTTAGGTTGGGAATAAGACGTTGTCAAACAATATCCTACCAGATGTCTTTTATGTGCAAACCCAAAAGCAATGGAAATGCAAAAGAATAGCACAGATTCCAAATAAATTTCACCTACCCAACAACTTCATCCTTAATTAAATAGTTATTATCCAATCTTTGTAGACAATGCCCCTTTAGAACACCCATAAATATCACTAAATAAGCTTCTTTTTTCTCCTAAATGTTTTAATAGGATTCTTTGAATTCCTTTCCATTGGAACTCCTTATAGAGCAATATTCCCACCAATTCCCAAATACTATATTCTAAACTCAAAACCAATTACACAATAATGTATCAAAATCACACGCCAGTGAAACATACAAAAGCCCTTTTAACCCCAACCACCCTCGACCATTAAAAAAAAAATCCTAGCATAATTAACCCCATGAATGTATTTAGGAACATAGTGAATACTCAGAGCCTAGAATTGCACATGGTAACGAACCACCATTTCGTGTGAACATGGGTGAGTGAAGATGATGATGGTGATGAAAATCTAGAGAGATAGAGAATACTTATGTTGAGAGATATGGCTTTAGGAGAGAGATTGAAGTGTTTTCTCCATTATAAGTTACTATGAAGAGAGGAGCAAGAGGCATTCCCACCACCAAAGAGAGATAGGGATGGGGAGAATCATCAACAATAGAAAGGGAAAAAAGACCTAAGAAGATTTGGGGATGGGTTAGAATATTACCAAGCGGAAAGAGGGCCTGTGGTGTGTAGCCACTGTACCAGAGCCGGAGATGGATTTTAGAATTGTGGTGCTCTAAGGTTTAGAGAAGATGCTCACAAGAACTTCTTCATTTTTTATGGGAACCCTAATGAAAGAATCTCCCTCTTTCTCCAATATTAAAAAGTCTTCTGCAACGATACAACGTTGCCAAAAGTGTCAAAAATCATTCAGTGATGACATAGTAAAAAACCTTTGGCGACAAAAAAACTTTGTCGCCACAAGTGTTTTCCCTGTCCCTACAACTACAAGTGTGCTCCAAAATTTTTTTACTCTTTAGCGACGACATATGAGCTATCGCAGTAAATACATCAACCCTTATGCAAATCTATTGTTGCCAAAGCATAATAGTTGTCAACAAAACCTTTCTCGCAAA
Organism: Sextonia rubra; assembly: GCA_037013555.1. Classification (NCBI taxonomy): domain Eukaryota; kingdom Viridiplantae; phylum Streptophyta; class Magnoliopsida; order Laurales; family Lauraceae; genus Sextonia; species Sextonia rubra. The sequence goes on from JASUAD010000001.1 coordinate 92,744,847, forward strand.
TTGGAGCGAAATAGCTCATGGCATGGGTGAGCAAACGATGAGATATGACAACGATCAACTGTAGTCATCAGCAAAAACTAATATTAGGCAACAACAGTATGTGGTTGTCGTCAAAATGTAACCTTAAGGCGACAATATAATACGTTCGTCGCAAAAAGTCATCTCCAAAACTGTTTTTCCTTATAGTTAAAGCTCTTGCTGCTACCTATGCCTAAAATTCGCAACCTCGTGAGTTTGAACTTGTCTCAAAACTTTGTCTTCTTTCCATGAATATCTTTGTGATTTCAAATCCATATGTGACGAATTAAATGATATTGGAAAAGCTATCCCTGACCAAAGCAAAGTATTCTGGTTACAAAATGGATTGGGACCAAGTTGTGAGACTTTCACTACAACCATGCTAAAGCTATAAATAGTATTAGATGTAATGCACACATGCAAGTGCTGTCATTATCTGTATTTATAGTAGATACTAAGATCCTACATTAATGGTGAAGATCAATTACACAGATTTAAATGGCTAAGATCCTACATTATAGGTGAAGACATCAATAACACCATTCGAATTATCTTTGAACATTTGATGATAGGCTGTGTTGACTAGAACCTTGTCTATTATGATTTAGATGTAGATATGGTAGATGGGCCGTTTGTAGTGGCTGACATATACTAACATCCCCCTGTAAGTGTAATGGTCTAATCTTGATGTGTATCTTGTTCTTTAAACATTGAAACCGTGTAGTACTGAGACCTTTGTGAAAATGTCTGCTAACTAATCAATGGTCCTCACAATTCTTACTTAAATATCTCCACGGATAGCCTTTTCTCCCACAAAATGATAATCAACTTCCATATGTTTTGTACGAGCATGGTATACCGGATTTGAGGCCAGAGCAATTGCGCTGATGTTATCAGTGTAAATAAATGGCGGAATTTTAAGAAAAATCCCAAGATCCTTGAGCATCATTTTAAGCTAATAAAGTTTTGCAACAGTTAAGGTAAGTGACTAATATTCAGACTCTGTGCTTGATTTGGACACTGTGGGTTGTTTCTTAGCATTCCATGACATTAAGTTTGGCCTAAGGAAGATGGCATAGCCTGTCATGGACCATCAATCATCAGGATCACATGCCCAATCTGCATCATAATTGGAAGCAATTCTAAGTGGACCCTTATGTAAATGAAGGCCATGTGTAATTGTTCCTTTTAAGAAATAAAGAATTCTAATGACTTCCATCCAATGAAGTGTCCTAGGCTCATGCATGAATTGACATACCTGGTTTAGTGCATATTCAATATCTGGCCTGGTCAAGGTCACATATTGTAGTGCACCAACATTACTGTGGTATTCATGAGGATTTGCTAATGGATCACCATCAAATTTGGAGAGCTTTGACCTTGCTTGTACAGGAGATTTGACAGGCTTTGTATCTTGTATGCATGTTTGTTCGGCGCAAAAGATCCCAAACATATTTTGTTTGAGTGAGATACAGATTAGATGGAAGATGATGGGCTTCAATTCCAAGAAAATAGCGGAAAGCGCCCAAGTCTTTCATGGCAAATCATCGACCCAAGGCCATCAGGAGTTTCGGTAAAGCAGCAGTACTATTACTTGTAATGACATTATCATCGACATATATAAGTAAAATACTAAATTCTCCATCAAAATGCCAGAGAAATAATGACGCATCTACTTGGGAGCCCAGGAATCCAAGACTATGGAGATAGTTGGTTAATCAGAGATGCCAACTAATGAAGTTTACACGCATGACTTGGTTGAGTTGGGTCCACGAACCCTTGAGGTTGGGCCATATATACTTCTTCTATGAGAACTTCGTTAAGAAAAACATTATGGACATCAAGCTGTCTAATGGGCCAACTTAGTTGGACGACAATTGAAAGAACCATCTGGACAGTTGTCTGCTTCACTATCAGGCTAAAGTTATCACCATAGTCAACTCTAGATTATTGATGGAAGCCTTTAGCCATAAGGCGCACCTTGTACCATTCAATCGATCCATCAGATTTTGGTTTTAGCTTGTAAACCCATTTGCTACTTACAACATTTAAATTAGGTTTATTGGGTGCAATAAGTCCACGTGCCTTGGCATTGCAAGGCATCAAATTCTACAGTCATTGCAACATGTGAGTCAGGTGATTTCACCGCTTGAGAGGAACATGATGGTTCAGATGGCGGCAATTTAGTCTGTAAAGTTTGTGGTAAAGGATACTTGGTGCTCATTAATGTTTTTAGTTTGTGATTACCATCCATTGCCCTTGTTCACATAGAATGAGTGCGCTGAGAAGTTGTTGACTTATATGACCCATTATCAACTGTTAAAAGTTTTAAGCCGAGAATATAATTCTGGCCAAGAGGTGGACTCACAGTGGCATGAGGATTTGTAGAACTTTCTTCAATTGAGCCTACACTTGAATGTGGTTGTGGTCTACACTTAAAAGCAGTAATATTAGGAGTTGTTTCCATGGGTTTTACTGTTTCAATGCCAAGGAATGTGTGGAATAGAGACGATCGATTGTAATGGATCATCAGATGTAGGTGGGTCTTGTGATGCACAGTATGTCCGTTGCAAGGTCAGTGGATCTGGTTGTGCCGATCCATTCAATGGAGCTAGAGGTGAAATAATGGATGAAGCAGTGGAATCTATATCAATAGGCATAGTGGATGTCATCTCAGATGTGGAATCTTTAACAATGGGCAATATTGAAGTAGTTTGTTCAGTAAGCTGTAACCTTGCTAATGGTATTGTAGGGATAGTTGGACTAACACCGCCTAATGAAATGTGTTCATCAAGAGGAGGACTAGTCTTTGTGTTATCACCACTAATTTTAAATGGATACACACTATCATCAAATACTACATGACGATATAGATCCATTTAGAGATTGGATCATAACATTTGTAACCCTTATGATGGCGTTCATATCCGAGAAAAACACATTGTATTGTGCGAAAAGACAGTTTAGTTGAGTCATATGGATGAAGACAAGGAAAGAAAGTGCATCCAAACAAATGCAAAATTTTATAATCAGGGTTTGTTTTGAAAAATTTTTTATATGGAGAGATGTTATTGAGAACACGAGATGTGAAATGATTAATTAAGAACACAGCTGTGTCAAAGGCAGCATCCCAAAATGAAAATGGAACTCTAGAGTGGGCAAGGAAAGCTAGACCTATCTCTACAATATGACAGTGTTTACGCTTAGCCAAGCCATTTTGCTCAGGTGTGTGGGGGCATGTCCTACAACGAGAGATCCCATTTTGAATTGGCATTCTTTTAAATCAATGACAAGTGTACTCCCCACCACCATTAGTTTGGAGAATTTTTATTTTTCTATCAATATGTTTTCAACTAATGGTTTAAAATTCAAGAACACATAAAAAACTTGTGATTTAAATTCAATGGCAAATACCCAACAATAATGACTATAGTTGTCTATAAACGTAACATAAAAATGAGAACCACTAAGTGAAATACAGGAGAATATCCAGAAACATCAAAATGTATTAGCGCCAAAGCAAAAGATGAAACAGAGAGAATACTAAGACGGTAACTTCGACCTCTTTCCCATTTGGAAAGCATGATAGATAGATGGAAGCATTACAGACCCAATGTTAGGAAAAGCAGATGCAACTCGTTGGAAGATCTAGTTGGAAGGATGTCCAAGCCTTTGATGCCAAAGAGAGCAACAGAATCAAATACTACTAAAAGCAGATGGACATGATGACAATTTATTCTTCTGACATGACAAAAATAGAGAGGATAGAGTCCATTAATGGTCCAATGTTGGAATGGAATCTTCCCCAATTTGTTTTCCTTGACATAGAGACTAGATTCAGTAAACACAAAATGACAATTATTATCTTTAGTAAATTGAGACATAGATAATAAATTTTGTGAAATGTGTGGTACATGAAGAATGTTTTTAAGATAAAAAAAATGACCGCATGACATGTAATGAGAAGAACCAACATGGGTAATAGAGAGTTTCAAAACATTACCAACAGCAAGATTATTGGGGCCTACACACTCAGAATGAATGGATAAATTGCTTAAATCTGGTCTTGATTCGCAGCCCCTATGTGATGAACCAGGTAGAACCGTCTTATTTAGTAGCAACCATAGACTGAAGCTTTTCCGATGGTTATCTTCCTTGGAAAGAGAGGTCCGACCTGCTGAAGCAATCAAGTGCTTTGCATTTTGACCACTGCGGCCATGGCCACGACCACAATTGGTCGATCTCCCACGAGACCCAGATTTACCTTGAGAAGATGCAACAGTGTAGAAGGTAGCAATTGGTTGTACACTAGCTGGCGAGGATTGATGAAGTTCGAAACGCAATTCAAAGTTCAACAGTTGACCAAACAACTCTTCAAAAGATATGGGTGCATCACGATTTGTGATGTAAGTATGAACATCATCATACTCAGGGCCTAATCCATTAAGGATCTAATTACATAAATCAAATTCTGAAACTGGTTCTGCTTTAGCCTTAAGTGCATTACCATTCCTTTCATTTTTATCAAGGTAATTAGTAATTGACAAACCTCCTTTTTTGAGGTTTTGAAATTGTTGCTTCAATTGAAACACCTGAGATCTAGACTGGATCAAATGAAGCTTTTCTAGACATTGCCAAACATCACGGGCAGATTGCATGAAAAATTAGAACAATTTTCCTCTTTAATATGAATTCTGTGCTCGCACAGGTAAAAATACATTGGACTCATATAATTTTGGAAACATAATTAACACAATGAGACTATTCTCAAGTTGGCAATTTACAGTAAGGCCCAGCTGCTCTTCGAAATCATAAATCACAATGGCCGGCCGGTGTTGGAATCACAATGTCTAGTGCTGGAAATTATAGTGAGATAATCTGATGTATAAAATCAAAGGGAGGATCGAATATTAGTAATCATGGTCGACCGTCTAATAATGAAAGATGTCCTTTGAGATATGCAATGGTAAACCCTGTGCATGTTGAAGTCATGATTGTTGCCATCTAAATTTGGATATCCATGGTTTGACCCATCTTTTATCTAAAGTTGGAATTATGGTGGGATGTAACTCAAGAAGGAAATTCAAGGTGGGACCCATTAATAGAGATGTAAATTGTGCCATTATGTAACTCAAGAAGGAATTGGGCCAACCACCTGTTGCAAAACTTGGGGTGTGAAAGTAGCATTGATTCATAAAAAAACAATGACATCTTATTCTATCCAGAGATCATATGCTGGATTGACAATTGAAGTTAGCTTATTATCTTTATCACAGAGGAATTGGTCAGGGCATAAGGCTGAGCAACCAACATACTTCAATAGTTTATTCGTGCGAGGTATGGGAAGAAATTGACTCTTCCATAACAAATAATTATCTCGATCTAACTTTATTGAGATCAAACTGGCAATGTTTGATATCGAAATGGTACCTGTCGACCCTGAATTAGCCATAACATAATGAGTTGGAGACTGAGACAGCAGCTGTCAGCAACAGTGATGAAGAAAGGTATGCACGATCTTTTCTGTCTATGTTAGATCTATGTAAGCCAAGATTGTGATGAGGAAAAAAAATGTGCACAGAGCTATAAGCACGTTGATACCATGTAGACAAAATTAGATGTACTGCACACACGCAAGTGTTGTCATTATCAGCATTTATAGTATATACTGAGATCCGACATTATTGGCGAAGATCAATTAAACACCCTTAGTTAGTTGTGATCCTACATTATAGGTGAAGACATCAATAACACTGTCAGAGTTATCTTTGAACATTTAATGATAGGTTGCGTTGACTAGGACCTTGTCTATTATGATTCAAACATAGATATGGCAGATGGGCTATCTTTAGTGGCTGAGATATTCTAACAAAAGCCACTAGTCCCTACATATGATGCTGTCATTCCTTTATTACAAATCCACAAGCTTCGTAAAAGGGGACACCAAAATGTTTCAATAAATCTACTATGGACTTTTATGGTTAGAAGAATAGCGATGGACATAGAAATGGGGTGAATACTTTTTAATCAAAAGGTTAGAAGGTTTCCACAAAACAGACAAAAGGCATGACTAGCCTTACCACAACACTCATAAAATCAAGGTCGTAATGCCAAGGACAAGTCTATCGTACCTTATTCTAGTACAAGTGGAAGGCCTATTTTGGTGTGTTAGATCTGTCATGATCTGTCATATAAACAAGACATGATGCTCTAAAAGGTTGGCATCGCTTTAATCATGCCTATCATTTTGAAGATATCCCTCAAGCTTTAGCTGCTATCAACCTCTCTAACACTCTAAATGCTACCTAGTTCCTTGATACATGTGCCACTTCTCATATCACAAATAATCCAGGTAAGCTATTTAATTTACATCCTTACCATGGAAACTATGTTATGGTTGGAAATGGAGATCTTCTCAAAATCTCATATGTTGGAGATGGTGTTGTTTGTCAAGGAGACACTTCTATTCCTTTATAGAATATTCTCCTTGTTCCAATCATAAAAAAGAGTCTATTTTTTGTTGCTCAGTTGACTTCAGATTTTCCATGTTACTATGAATTTAACAGCTCTAAAAGTCACTATAAAGGATCTGGCAACAGAAAGGGTCCTGGGATCAGGAAGTAAATACGATTGACCTTATGCGCTAGATGGATAAGGAGTTTACAAGGCCCATTTCTCCCATTGCTTCAATTGGACTACAGCAGACACATGGCACCAATGACTTGGACACCCTCATGCATGTATAATACTGTTGGACATTTATACTAAAAGCATACTTTTATATATTTATCTTTGACTGATTTATTTATTAGTAAAGTTTGTCTTTCATCTTAATGAGAATTTGTATGGGTAAATGGTTGTATTATTATTTATTATGCATATTTGTGTCTTTTATTCTATAAAGTAGACACGTTGTGTAGGGTTCAGCTTACATACGGAAGACTTATTTGCCTGTTCTTATAGAATATAAGTTATTGTCATTCAAAATCTACATGACGTTGGACATACCATCGGTACGATTGTAGATAATGTTTTAGCGGGCTTATCTTGGTTGCTGGAATGATATAGTTTCAACTCATTATGCTAGTACACTTTATGTGTATTGAATAGAACTGCTTTTGGGTTTATTGTCTTTATATTAACTATATAAGATGATTAATATCCAAATAGTTATTCTCAGTTCTTGTACTCTTAATTCCAATATAAATAATAAACACATGCATTTAGTGTTTGACATTTTGATTTATAAAGAAGTGAAATCTTTATGGGTCAATAATCTCAATAAATTGCATAGCTATACTGTGTGTATGGTGGAAATTAGTTTATTGATGGAATCCACGTCCCATAATGGGGATTGATGATATCCTCTTAATGAAACTTATACGTTTTGATTATGTCAAATCATGTAAGTAGACTTTGTATCCGACATATCAAATAAGTTGAGTGAAAGGTCTTAAAAAATTATGAAGATATCGATTAAATGCAGTGTCAGTAATTATTTAATCGATAGATATCTGAAATTTTAACGTGGCGAGATTAATAAGCATTTAATAACCAGAAGCTCGAAATATTATTTTGAGAATAAAGACAAGAGTGCAATTATAATTCTCTAGTATACTGAATTGTAATTTATGAAACTAGGATTCTAATTTGGGTTGAATTAAGGTTCCCTATGTCCATTAGAAGTCTACTCCTTAATTCCTTCCTAAGGTCTCTATTGTAGCGTATAAATATGCGCTATTACTCTCTAGGAAAAGTAACAAGAGAAATCTCATTTTTTAGAGCAAAAAGAATTGGCAGAAAAGGACACGCCCTAGTGCTTGTTCGAGTATAAAGGAATACAGTAGAAAGTCTTCAAATTTTTGGGTTATTGGAAGACCAAGATCAAATCAGAAAGATCTCGCATGTATGATTCTTGAATTGTCATCATCTAAAATTATTTCTGCAGTAATCTGCATGCAATATTTAGGGATCCTAACGGCCGCCTCCAATAAATACAGCATTTGAAGAATAATGGATTTATTAGTTTCAAAAGAACAAAGTCTTCATTATTTGCACTAGTTGTGAGATGAGTAAAAGTGCAACACTTCCTCATTATGCTTTAAACAACGAGTCTTGTTTGTTAGAAATTTATAGTTAAAGCATACTTTTATGTATTTGTCTTTGACTAAATTATTTATTAGTACAATTTTTCTTTTCATCTTGATGAGAATTTGTATGGGCAAATGGTTGTGATGGGTCATTAGAAATGCATCATTTCATGGTTATTTTAGGAAACTTTAAGGACTTATTTTTTAGAAATCTCTTCACTTAGTTAAAAATCACGCTTTCATAGTTTTGAGCATCATTATAAAGTTCTCATGCAAAAATCATTGAAAATCATCAATTTTTCATAAAATCATAAAAGTTTCCATTTTTTATTTCTATTTTTAGAAGGTTTTTCAAATTCATGATTTTTACATGAAATGATAAAATTTCCCATCATCATTAGTTATTTAAAGTTAAATCATGATCAATGATGAACATTTACGGTATCATTTTATGTAAATTAGGCCCACCTTAGTACACTTGTGACTTTTGGTCAAAGTCATTATTTTTAATAAAATGTCAATTTTAATTGTAGGAAAATTTTAAAAAAAAATGGACCCACATACATGTGCATATTTGCATACATACTTGGATGTCAAAGGAGAGTCTCACTCTTCAATTGTTGCATGAATCTAAATTTGGATTTCAAGAACTCAAATTGGAATGAAGCAAGGAAAGTCATGGTGGATAAAGTTCAAGAAAAGGAAAGTCAAAGAAGAAGAGATAAAAAATGAAAAGTCAATCCCGTTTTTATTTGGACAGCATAGATTAAAATACTCATAACTCTCAAACCAAGTGTCAGATCAAGGCAATCTAGGTACCGTTGAAAAGCTCTTTCTGAGTAAATATTTGTAGAACCCAAGTATATACCAATCAGAGCTAAAATAACAAAGTTATGACTTTGAGAAGTTGGCTGTGTATTTTTAGGTGGGATTGCATAAATTGAAGTCTTATTTTGATTTTATGTGGAGAGAAATTTCATAAGAAAAGGAACCAAGATTCTTTCTACATACTATTTATTTGCTAACTTTTGGCCAAACAAGGAGACCAAACATTATAAAAAGAAGTCAAAAAGGAAGTTGCAGAACACACCACAAGCCCTCCTTCTCGCACCATCTCTCCTTCACCCTAAGATGGGTTAAGCCAGCCCACTTAGGTCCCATCTACTCCATCCATTCCATTCCATTCCATTATCCTTCTCTTGTCCAATTATCCTCCCATGGCGTGAAGCATGAAGATTAGATCCCGGATTGTGCGCAAGGTCCCGTCTCTTTCTTGATGTCTTGAGCTAGGGTAAGGAGAGATTTCTTTTTCTAGTTTTAATTATTTTTGGGTATTATTGGTTGTAGTAGTTTGTTTTAATTTAAAAAACACGATTAGTGAGGTCAAAGTGTCTTGCCTTGGATCGACATCGTGTGTTTGTGTGGGTGATAGCACGTACTTGGTGCAGTGTTTTTGTGGACTTTTATTAATTCTGGCAATATGATGTTTTCATTTCCCATAATAAAATAAACCAAAATTTTTTTTATTTTATTTTTTATCCATTATATTTGGATGATTTATTTCTAATTTTTAGTTTAATGCATGCTTTATTTATTTTTCTTCAATTGGTGGTTTCATTTAGTTTCTTGTTTTGTAGTTTCTAGTTCCAGGATTGTTTTAGTTTCGGATTTTAATATTAGGTATAGTTTGTGATTTGTAATTTAATTTTCAGATTTGGGATTGTACTTTAAGTTTAATTTTCAGAATTAGTAGTTGTGTATTTTTATAGATTTTTTCTAGGCTAGCATTAGTTTTTCAATTAGGACAGATTTTCTGTAAAAATTAGCTCCCTGTGGATATGATCCTGATTCATCAGGTAAAACTATAATTGAGACTTTGCACTTCTGGTCATCGATTAGGTTGCATTGTTATTTATTATGCATTTGTGTCTTTTAATCTATAAAGTAGATAAGTTGGTGTGTAGAGTTCAGCTTACACACAGAAGACTTGTTTGTCTGTTCTTATAGAATATAAGTTATTGTTGTTCAAAATCTACATGAAGTTGGACGTACCATCAGTATGATTAGAGCATGTTGTTTTAGCAAGCTTATATTGGCTACAGAAACGGTATAGTTTCGACTCGTTATATTAGTACACTTTGTGTGTATTAAGCAAGACCGTTTTTGGGTTATTGTCTTTATATTGACTATATAAGATGATTAACATCCAAATGGTTCTTATGAGTTCTTAAACTCTTAATCCCAATATAAATAATAGACACATACATTTAGTGTTTGGCATTTTATTTACAAAGGAGTGGATCTTTTATAGGTCAATAATCTGAATAAGTGGATGACTATAATATGTGTATGGTAGATATTAGTTTATTGACAGAATCCACGTCCCATAATAGGGATTTGTGATATCCCCTTGATGAAGCTTATAAGTTTTGATTATGTCAAACCCTGCCAGTAGACTTTGTGCCCGACATATCAAATAGACTAAGTGTAAGGTCTTAAGGAATTATAAAGATATCGATTAAGTGTAGGTGTTAGTAATTATTTAATCAAAGGATATCTGAAATCTTAACATCGGGAAATTAATAAGCATTTAATAACAAGAAGTTCGAAATATTATTATCAGAATAAGGGCATGAGTGCAATTACAATTCTCTAGTAAACTGAATTGTAATTTATAGAACTAGGATTCTAATTTGGGTCAAATTAGGGTTTCCTATTTCCATAAGAAGTTTATTCCTTATTTCCTTCTTAAGGCCCTTATTGTAGTTTATAAATATGCGCTATTGCTCTCTAAGAAACATAACAAAAGAGTCATTTTTTAGAGGATAGTGAATTCGCAGAGGAGGCCCACACCCCGGTGCAAGTTCAAGCATTAAAGAATAAGTGGAAGGTCTTAAGATTTTCAAATTGCTGTATGACCAAGATCAAATTAGAAAGATCTCACAGGTATGGTTCTTGAATCATCATCATCTAGAATTATTTCCGCAGTAATCTGTACGCAATATCTAGGGATTTTGGCAGCTACCTCCAACAATGATATCAGAGCAAATCTTGATACTACATACGGATAAAACAGAATATAGTAAGATTATAGGTTGCTGTCAAAAACATGGAATTGCATTTACTGTAACTAACCTTTGTTTTGCAGTGATTGATCTGGCTATCATGGTTACCATATGTATATGTTATGTGAATGTAGCCTACGAATCAAATTCGTGGTTGCTTTTTTACTTACTTTTTCAATATTTCATGGTGATGTAATTATATTGACATAGCATGAGAACTCCGTCCGTCAGAAAGTTTAGGATCCAATGTAATTTTTCATAGTGTTGCAATTATATTGATATAGCATGTGATCCCCTCGGCCCCCACGAGCTGACCAAGCAGCTCAATCCCTGCCGAGGGACACCCTTAGACCCCCTTTGCAAAGCGCATATCTTCAAGAAGTAGCAATCAAGAAGACATAGGATCCTACTTGACCATGATAGCTAGGACTCTTTTGTTGGTTATCTTTCTTTCTTTTTTTTTTTTTTTTTGCTTAGATGTATATTATTATTATAACCTGCTAATATATGATATTAAACCTATTTAATAATGTTTGGAATGGTGAATTAGTAAAGATATGGTAACGTGACAACTTGGTAACATATTACTTTAGGATTCTAAACTGGTCTTAATTAAATTGTTTTACAAGAACCCTTATTATTAAATAACTAAGTGAGAGAGGGAACCTTTTAGTTCCCACAGTCTCTATTATTGTTTTGTAGGTGATGTAATTGATTTGTGTGTTAACCTTGGAGCCTTCCTCTTCATAGGATGAGTTAATTATGGAATCTTCAGAAAAAACTCTCATATAGATGATTTAGGGTAATTAATAGTGTACGTCATTTCTCCATCAGACGGAACCGAATACAGAATAATGGACTTTGAATTAAGTGATGGTGTACACTTAGCTATAAATAACAGTATGCTCTCCATCTGAGCCATTGCTATTATTTATAGAACCAAAGTCATGGCAGCTATTTAGTTTTACTTTGCATGGTTTGTTGCTTTGATAGTAAAACTAATAGGTTATGTCTTATCTGAACAAAATAAGTATGGTAGAAGTCCTCACATCGAGGCATACTATGCATCGGTGTTTTAGATTACTGTTGAATTCTTTAATTAAATGGCAGAAGGAGCCACTTTATTTTTATTGGAATTCAAAGTTTATTTACCCATCATAATTTTATTGATTATGTAATTTTAGGATTTAAAATAAGTACTTTCAATCCACTTGTTGTTATTCTCAAAGAACACAAACTCACTAGACTTAATTACATTGATTGGAAAAGAAACTTGGATATTGTGCTAACTGCTAAAGAGTACAAATATGTGCTCACTGAGGTGTACCTAGGGAAACCTATGGATGGTTCTACCGATGAGGTGGCCATCCAGGCATACAAAAAATGGACCAAAGCTGATGAGATGGCACGATGTTACATGTTGGCATTTATGTCAAATGTTTTGCAACATCAGCATCAATCTTTGCCTACTACTTATAACATCATGCACAATCTCAAAGAGATGTTTGGTGATCAGGATCGAGTTGCTAGGCAGGTTGCTATGAAATAACTGTTTAACACTAAGATGGCTAAAGGTACCTTCGTGAGGGACCATGTTCTGAAAATAATGGGATACCTCAATGAACTAGAGGTCTATGGAACTAAAACTGATGGGGAAACCAAGATCGATATCATTCTCCATTCCTTGACTGAACCCTTTGAGAATTTTTGCCTATATTACAATATGAACAAGCTTAACTTTTCTCTGGCAGAATCACTCAAGAAACTTCAATCTGCTGAGGACCTTCTAAAAAAGCCAAAAAAAAAAAGAGTGTTCACATTGCTAAAAAAGATTTTATTTTTATGCTGAAAGGCACGAAGAAACAAAAAAAGGGTTAGAATCATACTGTTGTTCCTCAAGGGGAGCAACAAATCTCAGGGAGGAGTGAAAAAGCCGAAGGGCAAGTGTTTTTGTTGTAAACAAGTAGGGCACTGGAAAAAGCAATGTCCGGCTTATCACAACAAAGTGAACAAAAAGGTAAATTTCATTCACTAGTTGTTGAATCATGTTTGGCGGTTATATCTACGGTTACTTGGTATGTGGATACGTGAGCCACTAATCATGCTTACAATTTTTTGTAGAGGTTTTAGGAAACTACGCAGCTAAGTGATGAAGAGATTTATTTGCTTATGGGTGATGCTACAAGAATGCAGTTGTCACGCCCCACCCTTCACACATGCATGATATTGTCCGCTTTGGCCCATGGGCCTCACGGTTTTATTTCTGGTGGGCCTCAACCCACCAAAAGGCCTCATGCAAGGTAAGGGTGCAAGCTCTATATATAAACTCATTCACTTTTCCTCTCTATAGTCGATGTGGGACTCCAGGATGTCACAATCCACCCCCCTTAGGGCTGCACGTCCATGTGTAGTAGCCTGCCAGTTTCTGTAGCCTGCCAGCCCTCTTAGCCCGCCCACATATGAACCCGCCCACTTGCACCAAGCCACGGCAGGGACCCACACTCGATTTAATTGAGAGTCGGCTCTGATACCATTTGTCACTCCCCACCCTTCACATATGCATGATATTGTCCGCTTTGGCCCATGGGCCTCACGGTTTTGTTTCTGGTGGGCCTCAACCTACCAAAAGGCCTTATACAAGGTAAGGGTATAAGCTCTATATATAAACCTATTCACTTTTCCTCTTTATAGTCGATGTGGAACTCCAGGAGGATTGTAACATCCTGGAGTCCCACATTGACTATAAAGAGGAAAAGTGAATGAGTTTATATATAGAGCTTGCACCCTTACCTTGCATGAGGCCTTTTGGTGGGTTGAGGCCCACCAGAAACAAAATCGTGAGGCCCATGGGCCAAAGCGAACAATATTATGCATGTGTGAAGGGTGGAGCGTGACAAATAGTATCAGAGCCGACTCTTGACTAGTTCGAGTGTGGGCCCCTGCTGTGGTCTAGTGCAAGTGGGCGGGTTTTTATGTGGGCGGGCCAAGAGGGCTGGCAAGCTACAGGAACTGGAAGACTACTACACAGGGACGTGCAACCTTAAGGGGGGTGGATTATGACATCCTGGAGTTCCACATCAACTATAGAGAGGAAAAGTGAATGGGTTTATATATAGAGCTTACACCCTTACCTTGCATGAGGCCTTTTGGTATGTTGAGGCCTACTAGAAATAAAACCGTGAGGCCCATGGGCCAAAGCGGACAATATCATGCATGTGTGAAGGGTGGGGAGTGACAAATGGTATCAGAGCCGACTCTCAATTAAATCGAGTGTGGGTCCCTGCCGTGGCCTGGTGCAAGTGGGCGGGTTCATTTTAGTAAAGACAGATATTTCGTTTATTTTAGTAAATTTGTAGTTATTAAGTACAATAAGCATTTTATTTGTTTTGTTTAATTAGTGCATGATTTTTATATTGTTGTTCCTATCTCTCCCAAACCGCAACTGATTGAATCGAATAACACAATTACCTTACCATGTAAGAGAAAGCAACCTTCACAATCAAACCAAATGTATCTTTGGCATTTATACCCAGGTCATATTATTCTAAACCCTATTTTAAGAATGGTTGCAAATGGACCATTAGATTCATTGGAAGTGGAAGCACTTCCAATCTGTGAATCTTGTTTAGAGGGGAAAATGACCACGCGTTCTTTTTCGGCAAAAAACTATAAGGCCAAATAACCCTTGGAATTGGTTCACTCAAACTTGTATGAACCCTTGAATGTCCAGGCAAGAGGTGCTTTGAGTATTTCATCGCTTTTATTAATGATTACTCAAGGTATGGGTACATTTACTTAATACACCCTAAGTTTGAATGCTTTGAGAAATTCAAGGAATATAGGGTGGAAACAGAGAAGCGTCTAAGTAAGAATATCAAGGAGTATAGGGAGGAAACGGAGAAGTGTCTAGGTAAGAGTAGCAGGACACTACATCATGGCGGTGAGTACCTTTTTAGAGAATTTAGGGATTACTTAGTATAAGAGGGGATTACATCCCAGTTGTCTACACCATGTACACCTCAACAAAATAATATTGCAAAAAGGAGGGATAATGTTGCAGAAATAATGTTGGAAGTATGATTGATCTAATGGGTGCACTCACCCCAAAAAGATAAATTTTTTTGTTTTGATTTATTTTCTGGGCTGTTTCCAATATGTAAATTGTTAGCATATTAATCTTCAGCTTTTATGGCTCATTATAACATGAACATCAAATATGAACTTCGATGCAACTTCCAGCTACTAACTTAGATTGCCCTATGTTGAAACATGAATCTTAAACTGTGCAAAAAAAAAAAAAAGGTAAAGAAAGAGGGCTAGAAAATAAATGTAGCAGTAAAAGGAAAAGTAAAAGTAGTATAGATAAGAAAAATTAATGTAGTATTATGAAAGTTTAAATTTAATTGTGTGGAAAAATAAAAGTTAGTGTGGTGAATTTATCTCCTCAGGATTCTTTCTTACCTAGAGTTAAAGTTTCTTCAAATATATTCCCATGAATTAGGTCGTCAAGCCAAGCATGAAAACAAGAAATAGTTAAAGCTTCAACTACAAACCACAAGAAGAAGAAGAACAATAAGAAGAAAATATCATTCCATTAGCATGTAGAATCTTTACATTAGATGAAACATTAAATCAAAGAAAAATACATACTAGGATGGAATGAATTCCTCCTAGTTGAGCACTCAAGGGTGTAGTTTGGCTTTATGGCTAAGCATCATTGACTTGAGATGGAGAGGCAAAAGAGGGAGAAATTCAAGGTAGAAGATCTATTGGTGGGATGTGAGTAATTCATCCATGGTATGGGCATCCAAGAGTCCTTGTATTTAAAGATTTTCTAAGTCCAATTTGCCTTATTTACTCCCTTCGTCCTTGCTAGTAATCTAATTTTGGAAAGACACTTTGGCCTCTAAGTTTTAAAAAATTAAGAGATAATATCTTGCATATCTTTGTAAAATCTCTTGCCACACACACTTTCTTTTCTTGAAAAATTATCTTTATTCCTCGAGAATTTTAAGAGATATTTGGAGATAAAGATAATAAATTTCTTAGCAGCAACCACAAGTTAACTTTTAGTTGATGTGGATGTCCACCATGTGTATGCAATCTTTCCAACTTGAGCCATTCTCCTTATGTGAATTTTCACCATTGACCTTCTTTTTTTTCTTTTTTGAATTACTTGGACATTTCTTTAAAAAAAATCTTGAATTATCTTTAAAGATAATGTGAAGTAAATCTTGAAAAGGTTGTGGGCCATCTTGGACCTGCCACACTTGTGGGCATGTGCTCATGTGCATGTGTGGCAGTCATTTGATATAATTTCCTAATTTTCTTCAAAATTAATATTTTCTTTTTCTTCCATCTTTTCTTCAAAAATGCAAAAACGCTGACAACGACTTGAAGGAGCTTGCATTCAGTGATACAGGAGATAAGGATGATGGGTAGGTGAGCTTTATATATATATAGATAGATAGATACGTTTAAAAGAAAGTCCCACTTCTTCGAATTAATTACAATTTAAGTCAGCTGGATGACCAACGACTGCAAACAGTTTCAAATGCAGTCGAATCAGCTATGGAAATCAACAAGCTTGACAAGATACACCAAGTTGATGCATGAATGATGAAATCACACAAAATCAAAAATTATGAAAAAGGGCTCATACCTACCTATCGATGACCCAAAACGAATTTCAAAATGACAAAACGACATGCATTAAACTAATTCACTAGAAAATTACTCAAAAGCACATTAATTATTTGCTAAACCGGATTAAATTAGGTCAAAGTGTTACACCAACCAAATCAGCAAAAAAATGTTTGGGATAAGAAAAAAAAGCCAAAAAGGGATCATCCAAATGTGTAGTCACAGCCCTTAAACTGTGATAAATATTAGCCAAAATAGATGGTGCAAGAGAAACAAGCATTCCTATGCTTATTTTAGAGCCATGATAAATGTTTCCGGTGTAACTACATTACCATGATTGCAAAGGAAGATGAACTGGCTCAACCAAGCAGTGATGTAAGCCGCCAAGAAACTATTTGAAGAAAAAGAGCTTAATTTGCATACAGAATCAAAATTTCAAGATTCACTCGGCCTTGGTGTCCTTTTCAATGGCACATATGCATGTTAATGGAACTTGGCCTCGATAACAGTTGTTTGATTTAGAATGGCATCCAATGGGGGCATAAAAAAATTATATATCCAATCATCCAAAGAAAATGACCTCTTTCCTCTCTGTTGGCGACCACAAACTCCCTGATATTTATTGAACAAGTTATGGAGGATTTTCTTCTTGTGGAGCTCAACATCTGAATAAGGAACCAAGTTCTCTTCGTAATCATATATGAAAGGATTATCAAGAACAAACTCATCATAACAAGCCGCATATAATCAAGGTGATATCTCACCCCCACCAAAAGTGAAATGCGCTCGTCTTTGCACCAATATTCCGTTCGAGCTTTATATACCTAAGGTGCTCTTAAATAGTTTCCTTTAGAAGCACAAAAAACATCCAAGACTCTAGAATTGCGAAGGTTTGCTTCACAAAGGTGGACTATGGCCTTTGTCCAACTTGTCCATTGAAAGGTTGTTTGAAATAAACCAAATGTCCTGAATTTATGTTCCCAAACCCATGGCAATCGTTTTCCAAAAAAACCTTCTCTTCCCAATGTACTTAAAAGAAAGTGACTTCCTTGAAATGAATATGAGGACAAAGCACAGTCAATCTGGGGGAACATCTGAGCTTACAATTCGAGACATTGGTAGCTTCCTGTGTGGTTAGATTCCAATTCCTTTGGCCTTCATCAGGGGCATCAATCAATTTAGAATCAGAAAAATCCATAATAGAATGAGTCCACTCCATTCTTATTCCATTAAAATTATTGACTCGATCAAAAGGAGCTAGCAAGTGCAGTCGAGGAGCTGTAGAAGAATGAGAGACAAGTTGCTTTTCCTTCCTCATGACTGAAAAAAAAAAATTTTTAAAAAGAAGAGAAAGAAATTCCGAGCCACACGTGTAAGTATTTTCACCTATATGACACGTGACTTGAGGGGACATTTGTTGACACTAAAAAATTGCCTAGCAGAAAAATTCTTGTTACTTGAATCGGCCCCAATCATTATTGGCCTAGGTTATCAAACCTCGTTAAGTAAAGTGGTTGGAATTATCATTATTTTACTTAGGGGTCTATGGTTAAATTCCTCACAAATGTGTTTTTTATTCCTCAAAGTTCAAGGGTGGGCCCCGCAAGATGATCCAGCAAAATGGCACAAACTGATCGACACCGAAGCCTGTCATTTCCTCCACTAGCACTCACGATCTCATCCTTCCAAGTTGTCTCTGACTGTGAAAGTTTGAAATAAAAAAGAGGATAACTCCAAAGGAAAGCTCTCATTGGTTGGAAAGTTTGAAAAAGAGGAAAAGAAAGTAAAGAGAACCGGACTTCTCAGTTGGAAAGAAAAAGAAAGGTGAGAACAGAACGACACTTGGAAGAAACAGAAAGAAAGAGAGAGAAGTAGAAAGAAAAAGAAGGTGAAAAAAACAATCTTTTGCATCTTTTTCACAGCTGCTTCAACTATTTTCTTTTCCTTTTACTTCATCTCCATTAAAATGGAAACGAAATTCAGATCTTTATTTACAGGAATCCGTCCTCCAATACAACTTCCTCATCATTCTTTTCTCTTCACTACCTTTCCATTAAAATGAAAAGGAGATTCAGACCCTTATTTGAAGGATTCTACCCTCTAATCCATGGCTTTATTACGTCTCTCCACTTCATCTTTCCTATATGTTTCTTGTTTGGAGATTCGAAATTTCAAATGGGGTTTGCTATTTGAAAACAAAAAGGGACTCAATATACTCATGGATTTAATATTTTTTATTTACAATTTTACCCATTCATGAATTGACTAAAAAGCTCATTCTCCCACTAAAACATAAAACCTAGATCTCTTTCCACATAAAAGCACCATCTTTCCTTCTTCCCTTTCCTTCTTCCCTTTTCCTATTTCCCTTTTCCTTCTTCCCTTTCCCTTCTTCTCTTTTTATGTTGTCACTCATCTTCTTTCTTGTGAAACTCACTTGTTATTTGTCTTCTTCCTTTGTCGTTCATCCTCTTTCCTTTTTTTGTCTTCGTCCCATTAAATTTGGTAAAGCTCTCCAATGAAATAGTGCAATGGAGGAAATTAACACTAAAATACTAGTTTTTAATCAAAATAATAGCAAGGTTCGTACTATATGTATTTTGATCTCTTCTCACCATTTTTGTTCACGTTTTTAAATTTTTTTCACGGTTTAACTCTTTTGTTCGTACTTACAAGGCCGAACATTAGTAGTAACAGCCAAACATTTGAACAATATTAGGCTATGAACAGCCAAACAATATGATTTTGTTCGACTATTACAGTAAAACATATGATTCCCTTCTCTGTTTTACACTTACTATAAATTCACATTGTAGAATGATGCTTCTACACAATGCAATGAAGTTGTCTCAGAATGTGCAATGGACTATACGAATGAGTTTACCACTCATGAGGTAAGACGTAAAGTGAATTATTCATTCAATTCATGTTGCGAGTTACTAAAATATTTGCTAACATGGTAATATATAGTATTTTACAGTAACAATATATTAACTAAGTGGGCTCACAACGTTGGAATGAGAACTGGATTTGTCATTGTCATTAAAGTGTCAAATGCCGCCAAGGTTGGTTTGAAAGCTAAAGTAACACTTGAATGTGAGAGAATTGAACATTACAACCCACCAACCACCACAGACAAGAGACCTCCAAATAAAAAGCCTCGGAAAACAGGATCGAAGAAATATGGATATCCTTTTACATTAAAGGGTAAAAAGTTGGATACATATAATGATTGGATGTTGGAGGTTGTATGTAGTGTGCATAATCACTCAACTGTAGCGTATCTAGAGGGCCACTCATATGCAGGGAGATTATGTATGTGCATAATAACTTTGTATATAGTGTACATAATCACTTGACTAGGCCATGTCTAGAGGGCCACTCATATGCAGGGAGGTTATTAAAAGATGAAACAAAGTTAGTGATTGATATGTCAAAGTGCATGGTTCAACCAAAGGAGATTTTAGTAACATTGAAAGAAAGAAGTGTATTAAATATAGCAACAATGTAAACTATCTACAATACATAAGGTGTTTGAACATGGTGGGAGAAGTCAGATGCAACAACTGTTGGGAAAGTTGTCAGAGCATAACTACATTGAATGACATAGGAATTGTAATAATAGTAATAGTCACTGACATTTGTTGGACACACCTAACTAGATTAGAATTATTGCATGCATTTCCCCATGTTTTGATAATGGATTGTAATTATAAGACCAATTGGTATCGCATTCCAGTATTGGATATTGTTGGAGTGACGTCCATAGAGACAATATTTTTTGTATACTTTGCATACCTCCAAGTTGAACGTAAAGATAATTATGCATGGGCATTAGGCGTATTGCATTTGGTCATGGGTGACGGTATGTTTTCTAATGTTATTTTAACAAACAAAGACTTGGCACTCATGAATGGCATAGCTGCTGTATTTTTTGGTGTTACTTATTTATTTTGCAAGTGGCACATTAATAAGAATGTGTTGACGAGATGTAAAAAGTTGTTTAAAATGAAGGAAAATGAGAAAGGTTTATTATTTATTAGAATATGTTAATATCTTCCTCTACAGAATACGAGCACACTGAACATCTTTGTAAGTTAAAAAAATAGTTCAATACTTATCCAGAAGCGCTTAAGTATATTTAATCTATATGGTTAGATACATATAGGGAAATATTTGTGTCTATATGGATAGATAATTGTATGCATTTTAGGAATACTACAACAAACAGATACCTTAAATACTTATGTTCTTACCTATTTTAATGCCAACTAATTGATGAATCAATAATTATTTTCCTATATGTTTTTAAAGGGCTGACAGTTCACATGCATTGTTGAAGAGACAACTTGGGCCAAGTCAAGGAAAATTTGAAACAAGTTGAGCAAAAGGTCCACAATTTGCTTCAATTGCATCATACAAGCGTTAAAGCATCATTTGAGAATTCAAGACAGTTGTGCAGCATAATTTCAAACCTGAAGAATTCAAGTAGCTTCTGTATGACATCTCTAAAAATACATTGGAAAAAATTATCTCAAAAACAAAAAGAGCCAATTTAGTTGGTATTGACCAAAGTGCATGTGGGTGTATAATTTGACGCACACATGATTTACCTTGTGCTCATGAGATTGCAATTTATATTACTAACGAGTACCCAATTCCTTTCAAATGCATACATCCACATTGGTGTAAGTTTGATTGATGCCTAATTCTACACCAAAAAGCTTCGTTATTGAGTTTGATTGTAAGGCAGAGTTGATGTTATTTGAAAAGCAGTTCAATAAATACGAGCCCATAAGAAAATTGCAGCTTAAAAGGAAGTTGAGGGAGTTATCAAGCCCAGACAATACGTTCTTAATGGAACCGGAAGTTATGTAGAAAACCCAAAGACAACACCCTCTAAAGGTAAATACCTCTACTCGACGTGATCCAAGTGCATTTGAATTGGTACAATCTTGACATGATAGTCACTCCCCTATGTTTACGGTGGCTAATACTAAGAGAATGTTGGAAATAAAACCAAATATGAAACAATAGTCATCTTTGCAAATGAAACCCAGGAGGAAAAAAAAGGCGAAGGCGAATCGTTCAAGATCAAAGGCAAATATCTCTTGTCATAATCAATTTCCTAAGGTTTCAAGCCTTACTTATGCCATCTAAAAGATGTAAAAGCCTATAGAAACTGTGGTTTCATAGCAATTGCTAATTTGATTGTGTTCACCAAAGATAGTTGGCCAAAAGTCCTGAGGGGAGTAGGAAAGGAGTTGCTTACTTATTCAGATCATTACAATCAATTATATGGGTGGAGAACAAAATTGAAGAACTAATTAACACATCATCATACTATCATGATCACCCTTGCTATGACCATTGGATGACTATGCCTAACATGGGGCACCTGATAGCATCTCATCATAATTTGGTCTTGTACCACATCAAGAAGAAACAATGTCTTACCTGTTTGCATCTTAGGTTAAATGCCACTACTACAACTTCTTGCAAGGAGATAGCAATAGATTTTGTCAATGAAAATCACTTTGTTCAGGTATCAACTTCTAGCAAGCAATTCAAATTATGATTAGCCATACTTGCTCATATTCCATGGATGAGCTAGACTGTGAATCGTGGGATTGTTAGCAAAATCTGATACGGTTTGGGTTTTGGAGTAAAGTCCATGAAACTCGTGTGTACCAACCATTGTAATTGAGTACACAATCGGATGGATGCCTCTCTAAGTGACTCCAGTTTGGTCCATATAATACATAATTCTCCCATCCCTCCTAAACCGTATCCAAATACTGATATACAAATATTATTTTGCTAAGCAGTTGGACCTTGCATACCACGAAGATGAGATAATGGTGGGCAAGGAATAGCCTGAACTCTCCCAAACTGCCTCAGTACCCTATATGGATGGTAAGGCTCGAGAATGTCCATATAACTTAATGCAGCCAACATAAAAAGCAACCTCCTGAAATGGATGGTGGCACTTACAATCTCTACAAGAATCCCATATGACCTGAAAACAAGATAACAATCATAGAGAGTTGAAAGGTTGGAGCCATGTAAGAATAATTCATAGAGAATATTTGCATAAATTAATATCTTATCAATACTCATGTTGTCAAGATTCTCTCGTATTACGGGCAAAAGATGCTCATTTCCAAACTCCCTATGAGGGTGCCAACGATGCACTTCAGGATAGTTCTCTTGATACAAAAGGTTGATAGTCGAAGCCAAATTCTCAAAATACTTATATAGCCATGCTTTTAGTAAGTTTAAATATTCAGTTATTTGTTTAACTTCATATTAGGTAGCTAATCCCAACTGCTGATACAAACATATCAAAGCAACGATACCCCATGCATATGAACTCACATGATCTATGTCCATCAAAATGTGAAAATATATAATTGGTGCTCGTGTTCCACTCTTGTCAATAAATAGCATATATCATAGCTACTAAATAAAGCAAGTATGCTCTCACTGCACAATTGATGGCTTCTTCTCAATCGGCATCAATAACTTCTTGAAATTGGAGCCTTAGCCACTCGAACCTTGCTAATTGGCCATGCATCTGAACAAGCTTATTGTGTGCCTCTATGGAATCAATTCCAAATGCTTATGCCAATAGCTCACTTGCATTAGGAATTGTGATTTTTTCATTCTATGAAATAGCACGACTTGTAATTAGACTCCTAAGGATGGAGGCAACATTGTCCAATGTAACGGTCATCTCACTGAATGGCAGGTGGAAAGTGTTAGTCTTAGGTCGCCACCTTTCCACAAAAGAGGACAAAAGACTCTTATTTATAGATCTGTAAGATGCATTGATCAGCGGTCCCAATCTAGATTTAGATATCTTCTGTTTAAACCTATTTTACTTATTCAATGGCCACAATGGTACTTTCTGGCCATGGCTGAAGCATTTCAATGGACCATAATCTTGCATACATAAATTATACATTATTAAGACACTATGGGTAGAATAATCTTTGAATATAACAAATAAACAAACCTCTCATTCCCAAATAAATTTCCCAATAAATGTTTAGAAACTGCTTAACGATGACCTATCTACTGGCCCCATATTTGTTTCTTCTGCATCAACATTTTCATCCTCAATATCATCTTCAAATTCTAAGTTGGGGACTTTGGGTCCTTTGAGAACTTCTTCAACTCGTTCACAATGCCTCCTATTGGAACTCTACAACTACTAGTCATATTTGTCAATGTAAAATTAGTTTAGTATACATGGCAAATAAAGGGAAAAAGAATTTGTATGGCCAAGACTAACCAAACAAAACTAAACTGTTTAGCCATTTGTGGTGGAATAGGGTGGAAAACAAAGAAGAAAAAACACGAAAAAATCCATCTTCATTCATCTTTCTTTGATCGCTATGAATGGAAAACTATCCCCAATCATAATAATTGATGCAAATACATTCATCAAAAGGAATCCAAACACAACATGGCCCATTATAGATTAGAGATTGCTTGAAGATATGAAAACGGTGGAGAAGAGAAGAAGAAGTTTTTACCTTTGAAAACAAAAGAGAAGAGAAGAGAAGAGAAGAGAATGGAAACAGTGGAATGCCCACTTGGAATAGCCAAACAAAGGAGGAAGAGAGGAAGAGAAGAGAAGAAGAAGTTTTTACCGTTGCTGTACGCCATCGCAGGTCCCACGCCGCTGTCGTCGGTCGACTCTGCCACAGCCGAGGCCGACACGGTTTGCAACAGGGTTGCAAACAGAGGCGTAGCGAGGTTGAAGACGAGTTACAGGGTTCTGGGTTGGGTCGGGTCAGTTTGACCTGACCCGCCGCGGAGAAAGTCCAGTCAGGGTTAAGTGTGGGTCTGTTCGGTTTTTGGGTCGGTCAGTTGGATCCAACACGTGGTGCATGCCCAGTCGACTGGCTGCAAGTTCAGTTCCGGGTCAAGTCAGGTTCGACCCGACCCGCTAGCATCAAAGCCCACCAGTTCAGAGCCGGTTCAGTTCGGGGTCAGGTCAGGTCTGACTCGACCCGTTATCAGAAGGTCCAGCCCAGCCAGCAGGTTCAGGCCGGGTCAGGTCAGGTTCGACCCGACCTGTTTGCAGACGGTCCAGCCCAGCGCATATTGCAGTTTAGTTCCGGGTCAGGTGAACCCGACCCGGGTCCGCTCCAGAAGCCCAGCAGACAGTGCAGTGACGTCAGCAGTGATGTCAGCATCGGTCAACAGGCAGGTTTGACCAGATTTGCGGTTGAAATTGTTTCTGCGATATCTTGATCGTCCGATGTCCAATCAGAGATCCGTTTGCACCTACAGACTCGTTTCGAGCAGATTTACGCAGTAGAAGAGGTTGATTGGCTGTTTGACAGTCAAGGAGGAGGTTTGATCGATTGGAGCGTAGAAACTTATTTCTACGTTATCGGAGCCATCCTAAGTTGGATTTCAGATCCGTTTCTTCCAGCGTGCTCGTGGTGACGAGATCTATCGTTTTGCTGCAGAAATATGGAGGAGATCTGAACAGATGTGGATTCAGGCTAGAATCGGGTCTACTCGACCTGGTTGTTGTTGCAAACTCAATAATAGGAGTCGCCGGCCTAGTTGTAAAGGGTTTGCTGATTCAAACGAAGTTGTTCGTTTGGTGTTCACATGATCGCATGTGATGTTATTCATCTTGCCAGAGCCAAGCCGGAAAAGCAGCAAGGAGGAGCTGATGCGTCAGCAGTTGTCAAACATTTGTTTGATTGATTGATCGGAGGCCCGGTCAAATGGAGTCTTTTGACCGCTCGGAGGTAGAGGTTTTCTACAATGGAGTCATCTGGACTTGTATTCCCGATCTATTTTGCTTGCATGCTTGTGGTGATTGGATCTTCACAGTGATGTTGAAGATGGGGCAGGCTGGTGAGTGATTCAGATATCACTCAGATTCGTCAATGGTTTCGAGCTTTTAGTTCGAGGTGGAGTTTGACGAGGTGTGCTGGTTCAACATGTCAAAGTGTTGAAAAAACTGCATCCCTGGTGCAGTGACGTACCATTCAGCAAGGTACGTGAAGACATTACCGGTTTTTTCTCCTAGTAGCTCGAGTTGTACGGAGTTGTACGGAATTCAAGCCAAGGTGGAGATTGTTAGGTTTATGTCTTGTATTCCGGTTTAGCCGGATGAGTCACTGGGTTAGCCAGGGACTGGTTTAAGGTCAAGGGTATTTTGGTACTTGTACCGGGGCTTTCTTGGTGGCCAAGAAAGCGGAGATTATATATTGTATAGTCTGTAACCCTAGACCTGGCGGCGGCAGTTGCCCGTGGTGTTCCCACACCACGTAGGAGAGATGAGGTGAGAGAGTGGGAATCTCTTGTATGCTTTACTTGTTATAGTGAAGATGTTCGTCCTCCTGTGCCCGTGGATGTAGCCCTGTTTGGGTGAACTACGTAAATCTCGGTGTCTCTTCTTGTGGTGGCTTGCTTCGTGTTGATCTTGTGATTCATGGATGTGCACAATGGGTGATTGTCAGAGCCACAACAATCCTTGTTAGTAATAGTGCCTTGTTGGAAATAGCGCCCAGGATCTAAGATTAACTACGGCACACACACAAATCACACAATCAAGCAACTATGAAGAAGATGACATACAGGCGATTACGTGGTTCGGCAACCTTGCCTACGTCCACGGAATTAATCACTTCACCTCCTTAGGGTTTAGGGTTACACAACATATCAATATATAGATCCCGTTTTCTTGGCCACCAAGAAAACCCATACAAAATGTCTAAAATACCCTTAACCCTGGACTTCGGTTCTGGCTAATCCAGACGACCGATCCGGCTAAACCGGAATACAAGACATAAACCCAACAATAAGTGTAGAGAGAATGGGAGAAAGAATAACTTGGATATTTTGGTGAATGTAGAGAGTTAAAATTAAAATTTTAAATTTAATATGATGAGTGTAGAAAGAAGGTGAGTCTAATGAGTCCCTTTTTGAGTTCATATAGCAGCTCCTTTTCAAATTAATGGAATTCTTTCCTCCTTTCTAAAAAAAAAAGTTGTGTTCCTGTCAAAAAAGAACTCTACCCACTTTTCGTAGAAAAAATATACATGTATTTCATAATAATAAAAAGAATTTGGAGAGTCTAAATTCCAATAGAATAGAATGCTGCCCTCCCTTAAAAAACTTTGGGTTCTTGTCATAAGAGAACTCGCCCACTTTTTCCTTAAAAAAAAAAAAAAGAGGCTTTTCACCGTTAAAAAAATGGAGATTCAGAATTATGAGACAAATAGAATTCTGCCCTCCTTTCTAAATGTAATCAAAATTAAGATCTCTGTTTAAGATGGTGTGACTAAATTATCTTAATGGCTTCAACAATAATGATATCTTTATCTGAGGTACTAAAGAAAAACATAATAATGATATCTATATCTGGGGTACCAAAGAAAAAAAAAAAGGAGTTATCACTGGTCAGAACTCATGGTGTTAAAGGGCATGCATATTATACCTCTGCAAAGCTCGATGATATGGTTTTCTTATCCACAACAGTCATCACATATGTGATCTATCTGGCTGCCATTAGAGGCGTAAATGTGATTGTGATAAGAAAAGTTACATGGTGGGACTCCCATTATATCACAAAATCCTCAACCGGGAATGAGTTTGACTTCGGAGACATCAACAAAGAAAATTTTGAACGATGAAGCCCTTCTCACTAATAAAAACAAAATCCTTGAGTCAATTTCATGTTGTCCATATATTGATTGTAAATGGTAGATGATTTAATTCAAACCAAGACTCCACACTGGTCAGGGGATGGGCCAAATAGTGGTGGGTATAAAAAAATAGTATGTATGAATGGGTTCAGAACTGTATCAAACAATGACCAAAACTAGGCAGGATTTGAACCCAAATACTTAACCGAAATTGGGCAAGTTTCAGCAGTGCATTTGTAGGCCTGTTAGCTGAATGCTGGAACAATTCTCAAGCCTGATATAAAATAATGTTCCTTTAGCCCATATACATGAACAACGGCCTATCCACCTTAATAAAAAAATAAAAAATACTAAAACAAAGAAGAAGAAAAGAAGAAAAGAAAGAAAGAGCATACACAATCTATGCCACCCAAACAAGTAGGGCTTGCCAGGTCATGTTCATACTTATCCACCCAAGTTTATGAGACTTTCTATACAACATTCAGTTGTTTATGACAAACCGTGAATGCCACAGAGGACACATTCAACCCCTTCAATGGCCTGGATGATCATTTTCTCCAACAGGACACCAACTTAAGAATAAATAAATAAAATTTTAAATGAGTTATAAAATTGTCTAAACAAGGACTGGAAGTGGTCTGCAGATACAGTTTGTGAATGACATTGTAAAGGGGACTTAAACCCACTGCCAAACAACTGCCCAGAATTAAATTTGCAAATGGGCCAAAAAAAATCAACCCCAGGTACAGCTACAATTGAGGCGTAACTCAAGCCAAGCTATAGTTGTTAATTGATCATCATCATCATCATCAAAGCCTTATCCCAACCATGTTGGAGTTATTTACATGAATTCTGTTTCTCCATTTCATTCTATTTTGAGCCAAATCCTTAGATAAATTAAACTTCTTCAAAATCAGCCCAACCCACAATGGCAAAGGGGTTGAAACTTAGCCCAAGAGCATCTATGAAATCCCAAACCAATACTCTTCATTCTACAAGAAACCTTAATCCATCCAAACAAACGAGCAGAATGGCGAAAATCAATTGGGCACAAATACAGCCCAAATAATGGCTGAAATTGGGCTAGGTTCAGCCCAAATATTGCTTGGAAATGGTCTCAAATCCAGCCTAGATAAAGGCTGAAATTGGGCTAGGTTCAGCCCAAACCTTGCTCAGAATTGGGTTCGAATACAGCCCATATAAAGGTTGAAATTGGGCTAGGTTCAGCCCAAATACTGCTTGGAATTGGGCTAAAGATACAACCCAAATAAGGGGTAAAATGGGCTGAAATCAGCATCAGTACTTGCAAAAATTGGGTTCAAAATACAGCTCAAATAAAGCCTGACAATGGCTAAAATCTGCAAAAACATTGTTTCAAATTGGGCTCAAAATACAGCCCAAGGCTAGAATTAAGCCAAAAGTATGAGACAGACCATAATTTTGGGTTAAAACCAGGCCAAAACTATAGGCCAATATTACCCAAAGTATAGAAACCTTGAATAAGCCTCGAAACAGGTCTCAATGTATTTCTCAGGACCCATTCTGTGCGATTTAACCCACTTTATGTGAAATTTGGCTCATTGGAAAAGAAATTTGAGATATCCATAAGGTGCCCTACAAACAGGCCTGACTATTTCTCTGGCATAAAAATGGCTAAATGCAAACATATATATATATTTGGTTAAAAAATTTAGAAAAAAAGAAAAAGGAATGAAAGGTGATCACATTAGATGGAAAAAAAATAATGATGCTCATAATTTTCATATGAGTTCCAAAACAAAAGGAATTTAAAATATGCATACATTGAATAACTAGAAGAGGCATATACCCCACTTATGACGCCAATCACTAAGGGGGGCATTACCTTTCCAATATGCAAATCCAAAATTTTCTTCAAACTTGCATACATAACTTCCCTATACAAAGTTTAAGGGGATAAGAGATTACTAAACTTGCTCCTATTTTAAGGGAGCTGAAACAAAATTAAAACTTCCATTTCAAATTTGAAATTGTTGGAATGACTTGGTCCAAGTCTACCCATTAAGCTAATGGGTCAACCCAATGAGTTCAACCCATTTAAAAGTGAGGCTTGTATCTAATGCCCATATAGATAGTGGCCACTAATAATAAAAAAAAAAATCATCATCAATTTCATTCTTTCAAATTAAAGAATGCAATCTTCATGAAGATTCGGGTGAAAGCAAAAGATGGCTTCTTGATGATGAAAGAGAGGACTAGCAAAAGAATGTTCTTTTAAATTTCTTGCATTTTCTTTGTAAATTTTATTAAGTTATATTTCCTCGTAATCAAAAGTTTTCCTTTAGGGATGTAATTAATAGTTGATGAAATTTTCACAATAGAAAATATGATGTACCCATACAAATTAAATATAAAATCGCCCAATAAATGAGGGAAATTTGTTTTCAATGAATTTTAGTGCATTTATTTTATTTATGCATGAATTTATTGTGTGCAGTGGGAATTCTTGGATCTTATCTCAAGGAATTGTAACAAGTTACTTTGCAAATCATTGAACCTAAGATGGTACTCATAGAAGGAATATACAATAATCAAAAGGCAATATACGAATCTGAACCTACGCATAACTTGTATGGAATATAATTTAATCATGTTAAGGGCATGACTTCGTCTTTAACAATATGTTTACAATTGACATCATTAAAGGGATGAAGGATGTTTTGTAGCTAATCCTAAGCTATGATAACTGTTGTCCATAACCATACAACACGATATAATCATAAAGTGTCACAATCTCAATGTACTACATTGTTTTAGTGCTACATTGTGTATGAAATGGACATTGGACTATTCATGCCAATACCCATGGTGTGGCATTGGAACTTACCAAAGAAATTCAAGGGATGAGTGCCAACTCAACAATTTCCCTTTTGATGTTATATTTACCACCGGGTGGAGTTTCCATCACTAAAATCTCTAAATGGCCTTCTTATCCACCTATCATCCTAGAGTCTTGTTTAACCCCACGGTCAACCCCTAGCAGGGGTGGCTCGACGGTTGGGCAAAAAAAGCCTTTGCTTTAGGCCCCTCCAAAAATAAGGCCCTCAAAAAAGTAAATTCTATCTTTTTTTTTCAGTCCAATAGAATAAAGCCTCAAAAAAGTAATTGTAGTAACTTAAGGCGTCATAAAAGTAACTAAAGCAACTACCATATTTTTGCATTTTAGAAAAAACAAGTGTTATCTTTTCATATTTTAAAAAAAGAATTAAAGACCATTTTTACATTAAGAAAATCTTGCCATTAAAAAAGCCCTAAAATCATAGCAAGCAAGAAATCTTTTTTCGTTTTGAAAATCTTTTAGTTTGCATATTTTTCCCTCTATATTTATGCTGCTTGAAATCCTTAGAAGACAACTTCAAATATAATCTTTTTTTTTCATATTGAAGAAGTTGCATCAAATTCAAAAGTAATCCACATCTATAATTTTTGTGGCCAACAATGATAATTCACTAAATTAGCTTTTATAGTTCTATGCTTTTAAAAAAAATTAATTACAAGCTCATATTATATGTTTATTTTAGTTAATGTTCACTTTATTTGTAAATATTATTAGTTATAATTTATAAATATTAAATATGTCTACTAGAAAAATATTGACAATACTTGTAACTGTTGCTCTTGTAAAAAGAAGTTTTTCAAAATTAAAATTAATAAAATCCTAATTTAGATCAACAATGTCACAAAAAAAGATTAAGTAAATTAGCCGTACTATTAATTGAAAAAGATATATTAGCAAAATCTGAATATAAAAACTTAAATAGTAATATTGCATTACAAAAAATAAAAATAAATTTAAAAAATATTATAAAAATATTAAAAATAAAAAAATATTCCATTAAAGATTGTCGCTTTAGGCCTCAAATTGTCTTGAGCCGGCCTTGACCCCTAGTCAACCTTTAGAAGGCCGGGTCAACATTGTTCAACAATAGTTGATCTCGAAAATTACTAAAGAAAGTTATCTAGTTTGTTCAACCAAGGATCCACCTCCCTCGAGCTAGATCCTTCCAGGAGCAATGCCCGCTCGAGCAGGGTAGTACTGGGTCGAGCGAGCCTGGGAGAGTTTCAAGTTTCAAAACTGATTCAGTTCTATGATTGATTGCCTTAAGTTGGGCTACACTCCCACTTAACAACTTGCCATAGATTTGTGATAAAACTCCTTAAAACATAATTCTCCATCAATACACTTCCAAGTAAACCCATACCTCCATGCATACATCACCATGCCATATAAAATGCATTCAATTGAATTGAATTAACAAAAAGAGTTGTATTGAAGTAAAATATATGAAACATATCCATAGAATAAACTAATTAAACATCATGCTATAATTATATCCACCTATACTTGCCTCTTAATAGTGCTTACTCCAAATCTACTCTTCCTTGGCTCAATGGTGAAGTATAACCCAACCTATGCCACCTTAGCTTGAGAAAACGCATAAATGGCATGGGGGTTTGATGCATGATAGGAAATTGAGTCTCTTTGACTCGTTTGTAGATGGAGAACTGAACTGGTGAAGTAGTTATCACCTTAGAACCTACTAGAGAAGAAGAGATGGTGAGATAATGGAATCCAAAGCTCTATGATGATGAAGGAGATGATGGGGAAGAAGAGGCACTCAGCCAAACGCGCATGCAATAGCTTCTCCATGCTTGATTTAGGAAGAAGATAAAGATGAAAGGAAGAAGAAGAGAACTCCCAACAAGAAGAGAGTAGAGAAAATCGATAGAGGGGAAATGAATAGATGGATTGGGTTTTTGGCTCTTTTTTTTATACATGCTAATGGGTTTGGGTCAGGTGAGCTATAAATGGGTCAGCTGGATCCAAATGAGTTTGGGCCAAAAGTGAAAATGGAAGGCCATAATGAAATGGGCAAAATGAGACCAAAATTATACATTATGATATGCTCAATGAATGCATGATCGATGACATGAAAATTACTATAGACTTTACCTAGGTTTGCTCAAACCTATCCAAGACCCAATTAATTTAAAAGAAGATAATTTAAAGATAAAACATATTAATTAATACAAAATTAAAATTAATTAACATAAATCACAATTATCTCGGATTAAGATCTTACTGTTAGCCAGAAACAATCAATGGGTGGCACCTGAGGTTAGTAACATCAGATGCTCTGCTTTTACAAGTACTCAACGGTGTGCATTCGTCTCAATATTGACCTACAGTTGCAATCAATCAATCAATAGTCCTCCCACAATGGTGCCCCTTTATATTGGATGTTTATAACGGAGTTATGCCCAACACGAAAATCCTAAGACAATGATGGCAATTGGTAAAAGGCTCAACTTATCCTATGTGAAAAGGTTTCCAATCATCAATTGTGGGGGACTACCTCCATTCAATTAGGATCAATAAATACCCAATCGATCAATCAATATCCAATTCAATACTATTCTTTAATTTCAATATCAATATTGGTAGTCTACCAAGCATTTGCGATCAAGACCACCCAGCCTCAACACGTTAAACAATAACAATCCATACATATACAATCAATGGGGATCATAAGTTCAATCAATCTATGTTCTCAATGTGATCCCAACAATATAAAGCAATGACCAATCTAAGAAACATGCCCAAGCAAGCCGACATCAATTCATAGGAGATACAATTCAATTTCAATAGATCAATATTCAAGGACAAAAAACCCAATCCTAGGTCAATAATTGTCTTCCTTGTACAAAACATCGCTACACAGTCCTAGAAGGGATTAGGGTCCCAATATCCCATCAATGAACCATGGTGCATAATCAGTTAATTGACATCCTTCTACCACACTTCGTCCTAGACAGGTATAGATTGTACCTCTTACGTTGCCCAGGCAATCCATAAGGGCATGTTGGTGTTAAGTCCATAGAATTGCATCACTTATGCATCATAGTAGGTAAAATTATGGACTTAATAAAATTAAATGGATCAATTTTAATTGAATTTCATCGTTCCTTGCATTTTTACCTAGGAATAAGAATTTACACATTTTTTAATATATTTTCTGCATTATTTAAGAATTTACATAATTTTTCTTTAAAGAGTCCTATTTGGAGTAAAACTCTATTCGGATGGGTCCCTCTTCAATGTAGACTCTTAAGCATTTTACTAGTTGAATTAAAATGTGCAAAAAAAGTAGGACTCGCAGAAAATTAGGGAGAGTTTTGAGAATAATCCTCGTTACAGTAGGATTTTGTCACGGGACCCGCTTTAGAGCACAAATAGTCATCGTGGACCCCACCTGAAGATAAACTAAGGCTTCCAAAAAATTCTTATCTCATCCTATTTGTGCCAGCAACTATTCCTTTGACTTGGCTAACAAGTTACAACTACTATAGAGATAGAGTCCAATGCAAATCAACATCCAAAATTCAATCCCCATTTTTAGGATAGCCTATCTAAAAATGTTATTATCTCTCAAACTGTAGATCTGATCAGCACAATTAACCTACCATTAGAAAGCATTTTCACTATAGATGTCAATGGAGCTCAAGGTTGTGCAAATTAGAACTAAAATGGGAAAGTTATGGGCCCAAATAGTTTCAAGTACATTTTTAAATGAGATTGCAATTAAATCCACTCCGTTGAATATCCATTATTGCACATCCAAAGTGGAACCCCATCTAAGGAGAAGCCCTTATCGAAGATTAACTTTACCTGCAGAGATAGCTCTATCTCAACCTAACTTAACCACCAAGTCTCCCACTCAAATCAGATGCCCAGATCGATTCAATATATCTGTAAGAGACTTGAAAGCATAAAAGGAAACCAAAAGTGAGGATCGTACATGCTCTATTCTTCCCCCAAAAAGGATTTCCAAACCATATCTCTCTTCTCCAACTCCTTTTCTCCCATTAAGTTTCTATTTTTATTTTTAAGATATTTCTAGAGGCTTGTTCTAGAAACTAGGATTTTAGAAGAGAGATTCTCAGAGAGTGATTATTGTACAAGAATTCTCTTGATGAAATTTATGATAAAGATCTTGGCAATGTCTAGCTAGTACTTTGGATCGGACCACATAGATGGAGTTAAGTAAATTTTTATTTTAATTCATGTGGTTATTTTGTTCTTTTCTTATCTCGTTTAAATGAATTCTATTAGAATAAAATAGTCATGTTTAATTTCATAAGTCATGCTTATGATTTTTCATTTTTTTATGAGGTGAAGGAGGCCTTCGGTGATGATTTTATTCTTTTAATTAGACATTGGTTTTGCCAAAGACAAATCCTCCGAATCAAAAACATTGATTTGTTTCTTATTAAGTTCATTTGAAACAAAGAATAGAATTATTGTTAGAATAGAAAACTGAAGAGTAGAGGGAGGGAGAGAGAGAGCTCTTATTGATGAGATTTCTGTGTACATAATGGGGGGAGGAGGATCTTATTTATAGAATAAGATTGCTTCCTCCCCTAGCAACCTAATAGGGAAAAACTCTAACCCTTAGGAATCCCTTTATCTCATGTGGGTCCCAATGTGGGGCATCCACATATGATAATACATCTTATAACACTCCCCTTGGATGACCACCATTCAATGACAGTTGCCTCATTAAAACCTTGCAAAGGAAAAACCCAGTGGGATAAAAACCAAAGCGAAGGAAAAAGAGTACAACGTTCTACAGGATCATTGAATTGGTGTTGGACGTGCATGATGCTGCCTCGTTAAAACCTTAACTAGGAAAACCCAGTGGGATAAAACCTAGAGAAGGAAAAAGAGTACAGCGCACATATGTCCTGGGTAGCATACTTCAGGAAGCCTCCCCCTGATTGACTACTCCCCCTGATGATAACATCTTTGTACATAATTAAGCATGTCAATCTCGTATACAATTTCTAAAATACTGAGTTTTGGCAAAACTTCGTAAACTGATCAGCCAGGTTGTTGCTTGAACGAACTTGCTTGACTTCAATCTTGTTATTCTTTTGAAGCTCATGAGTGAAGAGGAACTTTGGTGTAATGTGTTTCGTCTTGTCATCTTTAATGTATCATTCTTGAATCTGTTGAATACATGCCCCATTGTCTTCGCAAATAATGCTCGGGGTACCTGTACTAAGAGGCAATTGACAAGAACTACATCTATGCTGAGTTAAATATTTTTGCCATACACATTCCCCACTGGCTTAAAAATCTCAGCATGGTTAGAATAAGTAGCTATCAATAGTCAATTTAGTAGAATATCAAAAATAATGATATTGACATGAAGAAACATGTAAAATGTCTATGATCGATCCTTATGAGAATCAGGGATATATTCTGAATCTGTATATCCTACAAAATTTGACTTCAACCATAAAACAGACATAAATATCATAACATTTGTTTAATACCAATCCAAAGCCTTTGTGCAAAACTATATATGGGAAGCATATTTATAAAGAATAAAAATCTCATTAGAACTTCTCTCGATCTGCAGGTCGAGATAAAATAGTCAATAGTTTTCTCGAGCTCTTCTGGAGTCTCGATTAGATATATAAACTTCTACTATTATAAATCCATTTAAGGATTGTATAAACAGGAACAGGCAACTGGGATTGTTTTCATACTCTTCCTTATATAAACATTCACTAAGACGATTGTACCATATTCTTTAGGCTATACAATGAACGTCTTACTTATATTGAGTACGTACTCTCTTACTTTGCTTCAGGCAAAGCAAATCCTTCTGGAATTTTCATATATATATGTCTGTGTATGTTTTCAATCCCAAGTTTCTACAGGAAACCTTATATCACAAGTTTGCCTTTCGTCCATTTTCCTTACAAACACCCATTTGTAACCTGCAGGGTTAACACCATCTGGGGTTTATACTATAGGTTCATATATACCACGTCTATTTAGAGATTGTAATTCCTTAATGGTATCTCTTTATTTTGTCCAATATATTCTTTGTCGACATTCATTTATAGAACGTGGTTTTATATCCCAAACAACATTCTTAATTTCCATTAATATTTGAGTAGCTACCGCATATGCAAATGCGTCATCGATGATAATTTCATTTCTATCCCATCTCTCTCTTGAATAATTATAAAGTATAGAGATCTCTTTATTTATTGGATATAGAACTTCAGGTTCTATTATTTGGAACTACTGCTTCTGGCAATAATAAATTCATCAAAACTAAAGTTTCAGATAATCATTAGTAATAATTATACCGAAGTAATTATATCAAGCATGCAGTATAATGTTATAGAATATAAAAATAAATGTATATGAGAAACAGAAATAAAATGTAGCACTTCAGGTTCTTAACATCCAATCAAAAATAATAATAATAATGTGATGAAGAATTTAGAAATTGAAGTTTGGAACATTGGGTTCTCAACTTAAGAATCAGAACTTCTGGTTCTGAATTACAGTAGTTCATGGATCTTTCAGTACAAATTAGAACTTCAGGTTCTATATTAGGATAATTCATGGATCTTCAGGTTCGGGTTAGAACTTCTGGTTCTAAATAAGAATAACATACAGAACTGCAGGTTCAGGTTATTTATTCGATATAGAAGTTCTAGTTCTAAGTATCATATGAAACTTCGAGTATGTATTGTAGATCTGAAAACTTCTGGTTTCAGAGTAAAATAACCAATGGATCTTCTGGTCCGAATTCGAAAGAACTTCTGGTTCATAGATTAAAATAATTTACGGAACTTCGAGTCCGAATTATTGATTCCATATAGAACTTCTGGTTCTAAATATCGTATGGAACTTCGGGTTCCAATTTCTTGCATAGAACTTCTGGTTCTATTTATGATCCATGATTTTCAATTTTATCATGATCTCCTTTTGATAATAAATTACAATTCATCACTCGAATTAAAATGATAAATACTTATAGATCTAAAAGGAATAAAGTTAAATGCAGATTATCAAGCGAATAAATGGTCATAAAATAAGGAGAAATTACTTAACCTTTAAATTGTCCTCGTTTTGGCGCCAATGTGTAGATCTGCTCACGAGCTTTCCATAGGTACAAACGGATCTCAAATCGGACTTCGGATCGTCAAGATATTGCAGAAACAATTTTCTACCATCGATCCAGTCAAATCTGCCTTTGACCGTATGATTTGCTGACATCATCAGTGATGTCACACTGATTATGGGCCTCACTCGGGTTAGGCTGACCAAAAAGTAGATTGACTTGCCCAAAATCCAGGCCCGAGGGATCACAATTGATTGTGGTGCCTCGGTGCACCATGCCCAAAGTGGGCGACACACCCACGTGACACTATGATCTCTTCTCTTCCATCTCTGTTCCATCGCGCCGGATCGTGCGAGCACACCCTGCACATCGTATAAACGCTGCTCCCTGCTGCCTTACAATGCACACGCAGCACACAGTACCGATCCAGTCCCTTTCTCTTCTCTCTCCTCCATCGCCTCCTCGACCGCTCCCTCTCCCTCCATCGCCTCCTCCATCTCCCTCACCTCCTCCCGCTGCTGCCGTTTCGCAACCAGCGTAGCCGGGAGATCCATACGGACCAAGTCCCGAGCCGGACTCTGCGTCGCGATCCGCATCGAGTTCGCGTTCTCGGAAGACGCGATCTCCTCCGTAGATCCAGCGGGGATGGAGTCGGTGAAACCATTGGCGGAGATGGAGATCGAGCCAAGGGAGGAGATCCACTCGGCGGCGCTGTCGTCACCGTCTCCGCCTTCAGCGCCGCTGCTGGTGCAGACGAAGCCCGATGCTTCTGGATCGCTTTCCGGCGGAGTCCCGTCGGCAGTCGGACGACGGCGAGGACGATGACGCTGAGGAGGCCTCACGGGCGGCAGCAGCAGCAGATGGCGGTGCACTCCATCGCCGTGCCGCCAGCCATCTCTGTGCACCGCGCCTTCCTCGACGGCGTTGATGGAATCAATGCCGTTGAGTTCTCCTCCTTCATCATGTCCCTCCGGCTCTGAAGCCGCATCGATTACTTGCGGATGATGATCTGGCTGCGCATGTTATCGGCCGTCGGATCAGGATCCGACGACTCCCGTCGATTGATCAGGGGCTGCGTGTACCACTCGAAGTCTGAGGTGACATGGCCAGTGAAGATCGAGATCAGGCCCAACGCGAAGAGCATCAACCCTACAAGACGAATCGCGACATGACCTTTCTGCCAAATCTCTGCAACTGGTTTGATCGCAGGCTCCCGAGACTGCATGTCCGCGCTTTAGGCCCGCGCATCGAGCTCTGTAACGGGAATCTGAGATCTCACAGCAGCAAGAACGAAATCCTAGAAGGATGTCGTTGCGTCGATGTCTGAGACGCCATGGAAGGGTTTGGGAGGGGGAGAAGTCAGAAGAAAGGAAGAAGGCAGAGAGCCTCGTGAGAGCCTCGTGCTGATAACGTGTTAGAATAGAAAACTGAAGAGTAGAGGGAGAGAGAGAGAGAGAGCTCTTATTGATGAGATTTCTGTGTACATAATGGGGGGAGGAGGATCTTATTTATAGAATAAAATTGCTTCCTCCCCTAGCAACCTAATAGGGAAAAACCCTAACCCTTAGGAATCCCTTTATCTCATGTGGGTCCCAATGTGGGCATCCACATATGATAATACATCTTATAACAATTATTACATTACTGAATTAATTATCTTGCTTAGTGGATTTTAAAGCTTTGATATGTTTTGTCCATTGATTTTTCACTTTTTTCAATTGCATCAAGTTTCTGACATTAATAGTCTTACATCCCTTCAATTTCTGCTTAGTTGAAAAAAAAATTCAGATTTTATTTTTAACTTAGTGGTGCTCCCCTGTGGGATCAACGTGTATTTGACACTGTCTCATAAAGACAACTACACATTTGTAGTTTTTAATGAATTTGAATTAAATTTACTTTAAATTTTTTACGCCGTTGCTAGGGAGCCAAATCTAAATTTTTAATGAAGATCTGAATTTTTTTTTTAATTAGATCCGTATGCATGATCATTTTTAGGTTGCATTAGTCTGTTTAGCCATCTAGTTTACATTAGTAGCTTTTCTTTGCAATTAGTAGTAGCTATTATTTCATTTTTCTAATTAAAAAGAAGAAAATATTTTTCTGAATTTTTTATATGTTTTTTTTATTTTATTGAATTTTTAGAATTTTTAAATAATTCTAATTTTTATTCAGAATTTCAGACAGTAAAAAGTTAGTAAAAAGAAAAGGAAAAGAAAAGAAAATTTTTTTTTTGTTAATTTTGGAGTTTGATTAGACTATTTTTAAATTCTTAAGATTCTTTTTTATTTTCATTAGATAATCACAAAAAAAGAAAAAAAACCTGATCTTTTCTAAATTTTGTTTAAGTGTTTAGATTAGTTTGCGAACCTTTGAATTCTTAACTCTTAGTTTAGTTATAATTTTCAAATTCAATCCTTGAAGTTTTTTAGATTAATTGGAGTTCCAAAATCTGAAAATTGATTGGATAAGATAAGACCTGATAAGTGGACACTTTTTGAAAATGCTAACCATATCTGAACTCTTAATTAGATAATTTGGGATTTCTGATTTTTTCATATAGATTTTTAATTTTCTTACTACCTTAGATTTTATCTTTAATAAAGTTTTAATTAAACTGGTTTGCTTTACACTTTTTCTATTTCATCTCTTTTTAGATTAAGTTAAGATAGCATCTTTCTTTTAAATAGAGTTTGATTTTAATTAGGATTTACTAATAAGAGTTTCTTTTTCATAGGTTTCTTTGTAATGGAGGAGACTTGCACAGTGGCTTGCTTGAACTTGGAACTTCTGAATTGCTAAAATTACTTGCAAAAATTAATGAAATTGCTATTAAAAAAAAGATAAGCATGCACAAGATAAGGATTGCGTGGGCCCACTGTGAGATTTTCTATCCTTAGCCCACAACTCTTTTATCTGCAATTGAGCTTGGTTGTTTAATTTCCGCAAAACTGTGATTACTTGCTAGACACACTTGAAATTGGACTCACACACTTAATTAAATGCAATTCACCACAATAAGATAAGGACTAGATTTCATCAATGGATCTTTTCCCACTAAGGTCTAATCATCTCTCACATAGGTACCTCAACTTAGGTAAGAACGGGACCGTAGGAATCGAGCTCAGTATGATAAAGAGCAGTAACATTTGTGCCAATTGCGCTCTTTAACCAAAGTAGATGCCCAAGGAAAGCCTTTGCTCCTGAGTGTGGACAGCCTGTCTGTTTAGGGTACTATTTCTTAAGTGGGTTCATCCCCACTACTCCTTGGTGGCTTATTTGATCAACTAAGGTTTTGAAAGACAAAATTGGAGGCTAACATATTCTCTTCAACTAGTTAGGAGCTATCTAGAATTTTAGGCTAACCCTATGACATTTCTTGTGCCCAATGTATGCTTCACTGATTGTGCATCATATTAGGAGCATTAGGACCCTCCATATAGGTTAGTTAATTTGGTTTTCTTTTCACATTAGTTAAAAATAAATGCCAACCCTTTTGTCATGCATCATGAAACAATGGGAATACATGAAGTAGAGTGAACTTAACAATTGTGATCATCCATGGAATAACATGGCAGGATTTTTGGATATAATGTGCAACCCAATGGATAAGAAATTGATAGTGATCAACCAGTGAGGATCCCACATGATTACTCATACCGCACACAGTTATTGACTCCTATTTTGGACATATGGGATCCACATATGACATTAGAAGATATCTTAAAGGTGGTCAAGAAACAAGGAGAGCAACTTTAAACAATGATGGAAAACTCAAATGCAAATCAAGGACCTTTGGAAATAGGTAACTTTATAGGCCAAATTGGGACACTCGCTCCCCTTATAATTGTCAAAGCAAACCCATTTTGGATCATGAGTACTGCCCCTATGAATTTACTCCTAGTGAGTCGCATGAGTATTAGTCCTTAGCTCCAAGTGCAGAGCCACGATATAATAATAAACTAGTGAGACCAGGTCGATCCGTAGGAAGCAATTTGTTTAAAGACTTTTCAACTTGTACCTGCCCTAAATAAAATCTAAAACTAACCTAAAACAAAAAAATTACATTCATCATTCCTAATTAAAACTAAATACAGTCCCAAAAATAAAAATTTCCTAATCTAAAAAGAAATCTTAAATTAACTGCAAAAGAACACACAAATTAGAACATGAAATTATAAACATTCAATAATTAAAACCTACCAAAAATAAAATATTCAAATCAAGTTGACAAATAAAAAGAAAACGAACAAATATCAAACAAACCTAAGTTAGAATCAACTTGATTTAAGAAACACTCTAAACCAATCAATTTACTTACTAAAATTAAAAATCTAAATTAGAAACTTTCCTAAACCAATTTCCTAAATTAAAGTTCATAATCAATTCTGAGATTAAAAAGTTTGAAAATTTTAACAATGTGACATAATGATGCCATAAAAAATACAGGAATTTAAATGAGATGGAAAAAAAATGAGCCTAATTTAATGCAAACCTAATCCAAATTTAATGGCTAAAAAAACCTTAATGAATGCATGAAGGAGAAAAAAATATAATGAGGAAAAAACAAGTTCTAAAATGAAGAAAATATGCATGAATGAATGAAACTAGTGGCCAAACTTCTGCAGTGCAGAATTTCAATGGACAGGTGAGCTATTCTTGGCACTGTTGCACTCCTGAAACTGAGGTGTTTTTTAGTACAACTGAAATGAAAACTCAAGTTTTAGAATGTGGTTCCAACAATATTTATGGACCACCAACTCTCCAATTTAAACTATGCAAGAATGCATGAGAACTTGACATGTGTAGATACCAATACAGGGTTGCACAATTTCTGAATTAGATGTGCTAGAGTTCAAATTTCAGATCTGAAACATGTTCAAAATCCTTCTCCAAATCATGGGTTTTAATGGTCCATATACATCACAACTGAACCAACAATTAAATGAACATATGAACCAAACATGTGATGGTCAGGTTTTTAACGGGAAATTTTTTTGCAGCATGGACTGATGTTGGACATCCAAAAGTGTCATCAGAACTAAGTTTTGAACTCACTTAGATAATTCTGAAACTCGTCTATTTTGGCCACTCAAACAAGTTAAGAAAACAAGCACCAACCAATGCATGTTATGAGCAAACTTTCAGCCATTAAACCATATTTATTTTAAAGATGGAAATAATAAAAGCATAGAAAGAACAAACTAATAAAAGTGCAAAAATTTAAATATAGTTGTGAAAGGAATTTGAATGTAGTAGAGACAAGGAATTTAAATGTAGTTACACATGAAAAGTAAATGTAGTGGTGCAGAAACTAAAAGTAGTTCAAGTAGTATGTGTAGTGATGTTAGTTTCTCAAAAATTCTTTCTTAGCCCGATTCATATATACTTCAAATATATTATTAAGAACTTGGGTCGTCAATCCAAACATCAAAGCAAGAAACATAAACAAAGTATCAACAAACCACAAGAAGAAGAATTATGAGAAAAATAACTTTTACTAATCTTTACATTAGATAAGAATAAATAAAATCAAAGAAAATTACATGATAGGATGGAAAAGATAACCTCTTCTATTGGAAATCTCAGGGCTATAGTGTGACTGCGGCAAAGTCTCCTTGAGAACTATGATGAGGAGTGAGAGAGAGGGAGAAGATGAAGTGTAGAGAGGCTAGAAGGGGAGTTCTTCCATGGAGCCTATGGCACACCGAAGGGGCTCTTTAAATAGGGCTTGGGCTGCCTTTATTTCTCTCCTTAGATCCTACTTTGGTAACTATCTTCCTCAGCCTCCAAGATTCCAATATTTCAGCACATGTGAGAGAGCTTTTTGTGAAAAAATCATGACTTCTTTTCTCCAAATTTCTTGTCGCAACCACCTTCTATTATAGTTATCTTGCCAAAACACCTTGAATTGGGCCCTCACTTGTTCTTCAAAGTTCTTCATGTGCCTTTACTTTACAAGAGGTGGGGTCCACCCTTTCACATGGATGTGAGGTGCTTGGGGGTGGCTGTGATTCATGCCAAGTGACTTGCATGATTTACCACTCTTTTTTTTTAATTCTTCTCATATTTGACTTTCATGCATTGGCATTTTCCTCCTTAAAAAAAATCTCCTTTGTAAGTTGATCTTCATGAGATATCTTAAGAGATATCCTTCATCAAACTGGCTGGCAGCAATTTGAATTGATATAAGATTGGAGTGCACAACTATTATGCTATATACAACTTTCCAAGTTTGACTTATTTGCACATG
Organism: Sextonia rubra; assembly: GCA_037013555.1. Lineage (NCBI taxonomy): Eukaryota > Viridiplantae > Streptophyta > Magnoliopsida > Laurales > Lauraceae > Sextonia > Sextonia rubra. The sequence goes on from JASUAD010000001.1 coordinate 92,788,569, forward strand.
TAGCTTTTTCATTCTTGAGAAGTTCTTCTTTTGACTTTGGACCTTGAGAAACTTTTGGACAAGAGAATATCTTTGGTTTATTTGCAAAATTTCCAACCCAATTCCAAAGTAATGTGGACTGGTATGCATGCACATTCCATTCTTGCATTCTGTGATTTATGCAAATCTTCCACATCTGCTTTCCAATTTCTTCTTCCATGCAAATCTCTTGAAATAACCTTAGATTATCTTTGAAAATATCCTCCATATATTTTGAATTGAGCAACCAGGAGTGGATCCCCCTATGGTTGTTTGACATGTATGACTTCACACATGTGTGTGTGTGTGTGGGACTCACGAAGCCGTTTTCATAGCTTCTTGAATTTTTTCTTCCTCCTCTCCTCCTTACTTTCTTTTTGTAAAAAATGACTGCACTGCCCTAACCCTTTCCTACGGGGCCCAATTCAACATTTTCCTATTGGAAAAATGAATTATCATTTAAAAATAATAATTTTGGTCGCATGTCACAAATGCATGATAGTGGGCCTATCTCTCTTGAAATAGTTATGAAAATGGACATCATTATGTATGATTTTACTTGAATAAGCTAATGATGATGAAAAATTAAATCTTTTCATGAGAAAAAAATTCTTTTACAAAATTTTCCAAAAATAGACTTCTAAAAAACATAGCAAGTATCATGATTTTGATGCAAAAAGTGATATTTTTGAGCAAATTGTGTAGAAAATACTACAATGAATTTAAAATACATGAAAATATGATATTACACTAAAAGAGGCTCTCTTGGCTCAATAAGCCCTTAAAACTTCCAAAAATAATGCTAAAAAAATAAGTTTTTAAAGACTTATCACACACCCCAACCAGCATTTTACAAGTCTCTAGTAAAAACTACGAAAAATATGAAGCTTCCTTCCAGACATAATCTAACCTAGAATTAATGCAATCGAAATATACATGAATGCAACGCCACTTTCGATGGCACTCTCGACTGCATTTAGCAAATGCAGCAAGCACAAAAACCCCTAGGTTTCCTCAGTAAATGAGTTGTGCCTCATGAGAGTTTACATTAAATATACCCACATAATTCTTTTTTTTTAATTTTTTGACAAGAAAAATAAACGGATAGAAGAAATTTCCCTAAAGAAAATCCACTCATATCAAATATTTTCGAAATTTGGAATGATTAAACTTTCAGACTTTTCAATGTCTGGTTCACAATTCTATTTTTGGAAACTTTCTCAAATTCAAATGAAACTTCCATGAATGGTGAAAAATGTATACATAAAAAAAAGCAGTTCCAAATATTTCACGATAATACTACAAAAATAGAACCGTCTTTCAACATACTGATCCCCAAAAATTTAGCAAAAATATAATTTCCTTTCAAAGCTACTATGACAACTCTCACATTGCTATTAAGGGTCATAAAACTTCTCCCTTAATTACATATATACATACTCTTTTTTTCTCTTTTTTTTTCTTTTTTTGAATCATCTTGTAACTGTGAAATGTCTAGGTCCCTTAAGCTTTCTAATTAACCCATGTAATGAGCATCAGACCCATAACTCTCAAACCAGATGACTTTAGGGCACTGGGTATAGACATACCCCTACAGGCTTACTAGCTCAAGTTAAAATGGTTATGAACCTAAACTAGTCATAAAACATAATTCCTACCAAGACTACAAACTGCGTTGCTCAGTGAATTTTTTATTTTTCCATTTTTTATAACATAACTAATATGGAGAAGAATATTGATCTCTAAACAAAAGTTAGCCCTTTCCAATTCACTTGAATTATTTCACTAAATTTAGTGGTCTCCTGAAAACCACCCAGATGAACTAAGAAACAAAAAATATTTACAATCTAAATTTTGGATTCTCATCGTGTTCTCCCAAAAAATTCCAAGAACAGCATTAAAGTTTCCTTATCAAAACTTCGTAAAAATGTATACATGTGTATATGGAAAACAAGTTTGGTAATCTTCTGATAGGTTTCCTCCTTTAACAAATGCAATCTTTCTTTTTTCTTCCTTCTAAAAGTATAAAAATTCCAAATTTCTATATATCTTCAAATTGCTTCAGTACCTTTGAAAACTTTCTTTTTTAAAATAAAAACTAAATGCTGGTAAAAACTCCTAAAACAAAAAAAAAGGTCCCAAAATTTGAAAAATTTTCCTAAAAAGTGAAAAAAAGATAAAAATAATAAAAAATTTTCAAAATTTTTTCCTAAATTTGGGCAAGCGTGCTTGTCACGCCGCCGCCCCCCCCTCTAACCTGTTATATGAATCGCCTTCGATGTATATGGATGTAATGTAGAGCAATAAAAGTAACATGAGGAAACATAAATGTAAAGAAGAGTAAAAGGAGAAAATCACCTCAAAGTTAGGCAAAACTGCGAAAATAACAAAAGAAAATCTACAATACACATAATATACACAGCAAAAGGCCTTTGTCAAATTCTGGGCTAATTAATCCTTGTAGACAAGGTCATCAAAAGCAATTTCTTCCTCATCAAGAGGTGCAATCTCTAAGAATGGCTTCAATCTTTGGCCATTGACTTTGAACGTCTGGCCATCCTTAGGATCATAAATTCTCATAGCACCATATGAAAACACTTCCTTCACAATGAACGGTCCAGTCCAACGGGAGCTCAATTTGCTAGGAAATAAATGAATCCTAGAATTATAAAGGAGGGCCTTTTGCTCAAGGCGAAAGGTGTTAGTGTCATTATCAGAATGTGTTGTCAATTACGTGACCCAAGTCTAGTCTTGCTCTAAGGAAGATCAAGTTAGATCAAGGGAGCTCAAGGTTTATCAATGAAGATCAAGCAAGTCCAAGGAAGATCAAAATCAATCAAGAAGGTCCTCTATGAGTGCCAAGGGATAAGGTAACATTGACCCTTATTATCCATAGAAATAGAATAGGAAAAAAGGGTTTTTAATCACCCTATTTGTGTGCTACTGCTTGGACCACGGCTAAGCTGTAGATCCTACGGCTCACTTTCCAAAGAGTACATTTTGAGTCTTTTTGTTCTACGGCTGACCCTAGGCTGCACCGAAAAGGGGACACGGCTAAGCCGTAGTATGACTCATGGCTAAACCGTAAAATCCACGGGCCACTGTCCAGAGAGTGCTCTTGGCCATATAATACCTATGGTTGATCTTACGACCAAGCCGTAAGGCCTTCACGGCTAAGCCGTAAGGTTTACGGGCCACTTTCCAGAGAGCAGTTTTGGGAGATTTCAGCTTTCGGCTGACCCACGGCTAGGCCGAAAGGTACTCATGGCTAAGCTGTATAAGGATTTACGGCTAAGCCGTAAGCTTATCCGTAAGAAGGAATAACGTTGAATCTGGTCAAATTAGCCGTTGGATGTTGTCAGAGCATACGGCTACGCCGTAAACCATTTTGTTCTCAGCCGTAGATCTAACCGTTGGAGCTTATCTATATTTAAAGAGGACCTCTCCTTTGCTCCAGCTACAGACTTTGAACTGACAAAAATCCCAGCATAACTGAGCCTTTGCACCACCAGTAATATCATACTAAAAGCTCCTACAATGGCCTACTCTTCAACTCTTAAAATGCCGTTATTGTTCCAAGAAGAGTAGTTGGTCATTCAGGAAAGGCCTCATTAAATCTAAGAGAATATCTTGGCCTTCCAAACCCTCTTAAAACCTCTTCCCTTGGCTGAGCACTTATCTGAAGGTCTTCATCACCAAGGAGCAAGAACAAAAGGTCAAAGCTTGGAGGTAATCTCTTAAGCATCAAGAGCACCACTCAAAACTAAGGTATACAATTCCTTGTTTAGGTGTTCTTTCATATTTCAATTCTCTTTGTTGTATTTGGTGGAAGACAAACCACCGCATCAAAAATTGCTGTAGTTGGTGGTCTAGATCAAGGATCAACCACCTGATCAAAAAACCCAGTTGGTGGAAGACAAACCACCGAATCAAAAATTGTTGCAAGAGGTGTATGTTATGTAAGTACCTCAAAATTAGTGGAACCAAGAGAGATTGCTCTTGAGAGTGGATGTAGGTCTAGGACTGAACCACTATAAATTACTGTGTTTATTGCTTGTTGCGTGTGATGCATACCTTATATCCTTGTTACTTTTGTTGATCATTCCTGTAAGTTATTTCTTCCTTATTCGAATAGCAATTCTATACACTGTCAACACACAACTTTTAGTGTCTCTCTTGATCTTGCTTGTGGACTCTTAATTTTAATTATTTCACTCTTATAAAACCTCTTTTCTGAAAAGAAATTTTTAATAGTCCTATTCACCCCTCCCCCCCTTAGGACTTGGTGAGATCTAGCTGTTGCTCTTTCAAAATTACTTTTGTAGAATGTTTTTATCCTGGAAAATCTTGGCCCTCTCTTTATAAATTCTTAAGTTTGTATAGGCTTCCCTACGCAACTAATCCGGTTCATTTAAATTCAATTTTCTCTTGGTCTCAGCCTTATCCATATCAAAGTTGAACTTTTTATGGCCCAATAAGCTTTGTGTTTTAGTTCCACCTGAAAGTCACATGCTTTCCCATAAATGAGTTGGTATGGAGACATTCCGATTGGAGTTTTGAAAGTAGTCCGGTAAGCCCATAAATCATCTATCAACCTAGTTTGTGGGTGATAAAAGGTGGCAACCTTATAGGTTATCCCATATTGTTTCATCAGGAACGCAAATGCTCGATTGCAAAAATACAAGCCCTCATCACTAATGATGGCTTGTGGAGTACAAAACCAAGAAAAAATATTTTCTTTCAAAAATTTTAGGATCATTGTTTCATCATTCTCCTATTAGGGAATAGCTTCTATCCACTTGGACATGTAGTCCACAACCACTAAGATATAGATATAGGCAAAACTCGGAGGAAATGGACCCATATAATCAATGCCCCATACATCAAAAAGCTCTATTACCAGGAATTTAGAGGGATTTCTTTTAGAAATTGTGCCCAGCTTCTAACAACAATCACAAGCCCAGCAAAAATCATGACCAGAACGATACAATAAGGACCAATAGAATCCAAAGTGGAGAATTTTGATAATAGTCTTCTATCTAGAAAAATGTCCCCCATAAGCTTGTGTATGGCAAAAAGAGATGGCACTATATATCTCATTATTAAGCACACATCTCCTAATTATTTGTTCTAGAAAGTATTTGAACAGATATGGATCATCCTAGAAAAAATATCAAACTTGAGAAAAGAAAGAATCCTTATCTTGCTTGGTCAATGATTAAGAGTGTTACCCGTAGCAAGATAGTTTGCGATATCAGCAAACTAAGGGGATTAAAAGATAGCATAAAGATGTTCATCCAGGAAATTGTCCTGGATTGGTGTCAGTTCAGGGGTGTTGGAAAAGACCAGCCTTGATAAATGATTAGCCACGACATTCTCTATTCTTTTCTTATCCTTAATCTCTAAGTTAAATTCTTGGAGTAAAAGGATCCAGTGGATAAGTCTTGGCTTAGCATCTTTCTTGGAGAGAAGGTACTTAGCACAAAATGATCAGTGAAAATCACTATGTTGGATCCAATCAAGTAGGGTCTGAACTTGTTAAGTGCAAAGACTTAGTGGTTGAATAGTTAATCTGTGCACTATTCAAACTCCTACTTGCATAATTAGTCATGTAAGGTTTCTTATTCTTAAGCTACCCCTAGCACAGCCTTAACCGCATAATCGCTGGCATGACACATAATCTCAAAGTGTAAAGTCCAATCAGGAGGTTGCATAATCTGTGCAGACGTCAGCTTGCTTTTCAATTTATCAAATGATTCTTGGCATCCCTCAGCCCATTCAAATTCTACCTTTTTGGATAGTAAGTTACAAAGAGGTCTAGATATGGAATTGAGATCTTTGATAAAGCTCCTATAAAAACCTGCATGCCCTAAGAATGATATGATATCCCTTATGGGTGGTGTGGGTAAGTTGGCGATCAAATCTATTTTGAACTTGTCAACTTCCAGTCCCCTTTTCGACACAATGTGGCCAAGGCCAATTTCTTGGCGAACCATGAAGTGACACTGTTCCTAATTTAGCACAATGTTCTTTTCTTCACATCTAGTGAGTACCTTTTCTTGGTTGCTCAAATAATCCTAAAATGTATCACCAAACACAGAGAAATCATTCATGAAGACCTCAAGGATTCGCTCCACCATGTCACTAAAAATGCTTAGCATACAGCATTGGGAGGCGGCTGGAGCATTGCATAACCCAAAAGGCATTCTCAGATAAGCGAAGGTACCAAATGGGCATGTGAATGTGGTTTTCTTCTAATCTTCTAGAGCAATTTCAATTTGATTGTACTCAGAATAACCATCAAGAAAACAATAATATTGGTGGCTAGTTACACTTTCCAAAATTCGGTCCAAGAAGGGTAAAGGGAAATTATCCTTACATGTGATTGCATTTAGTTTTCTGTAGTTCATACATACCCTCCATCCTGTGGGTACTTGGCTGGATACTAGTTCATCATGAGTGTTCTTGACTACAGTGATGTCGGCTTTTTTTGGAACAACTTAAGTGGGGCTGACCCATTGGCTATCTGAGATTGGATAGATAATACCCACATCCAAAAGTTTATGTACCTCAGCCCCAACTACTTCCTGCATGGTAGGATTGAGCCGGCGTTACATCTGTCTACATGGTTTAGCATCCTCTTTAAGGTAGATGTTAGATGCAATGTGTACATACCAAAGGGCTAATTCCTTTGATGTCAACCGCATTCCAGGCAATTGCATTTTTATGCTGTTGGAGGACATTTAAGAATTAAACCTCTTGATCCTCAGTAAGAAATGAAGAAATGACGCAGGTTCGATGTGAAGGGCTTCAACTCCTATTTCGGTGGTTTCACTTGAGATGGAAAAGTTGGCATACCAGTTGGTATAAGCTCCTCAAACTAGAATTTCCATACCACATGTGCTTTTTTCACAATGTCATCTTGATAATCCTCAAGATAGCCCATGTCCTCTCCAAAAATCAATGCAAGGTGGGAGTTAATGCACTCCTCCAGATTATCATCAACTAAGGCATCAATAAAATCCACATCATTATAGTCAATTTCATGATCCCTTGGCTATTTGCACATTTGAAAAATGTCTAAGTCCAAGGTCATGTTCCTAGAAGAAAGCTTGAGCCTTCCAGTCTAGGAATTAATCAGTGCGTTAGAAGTGGCCAAGAATGGTCTTCCTAGAATAACAAAAATCTCCAAGAATGGTCTCCCTAGAATAACAAAAATCTCACCACTTTTATTCCATACTAGTTCTCTGTCTAGCACATAGAAATCTACGCAGAAGAAAAAGTACTCAATCTGTAGCAAAACATCTTCTATTACCCCTCTCCGTTTCTTAACAGATCATCAATGAATTGAAAAATAGTTTTGGTTGGTTTTAACTCACCAAGCCCCAATTGCAGATAAACCAAGTAGGGTGATAGATTTGCACTAGCTCTCATATCATGCAAAACTTGACTTATCCGGTGGTTTCCATTAACACATGAAATAGTGGGGTATCCCGGATCTTTGTATTTAAGAGGAGTGGTTTGAGTTAGGTACGCAGTTACCTGCTTAGTGAAAATTGCTTTCTTTGGAACATGAACCCTATCTTAGCAATACACAAATCTTTTAAGAACTTAACATAGGAGGGTACCTGTTTAATGGCATCTAGTAGAGGGAAATTGATCCTAATAATAGAGGGATATTGATCCTAACTTCCTTAAAAAAATCCAAAATCTCTTGGTTTGGGATAGTCTCTCTGGGATGGGTCAGCCTTTGAGGAAAAGGGCCAAACGAGTCAATAATCATGGGGTCAGGACTTTTTTCAATGTCAACAGCAATCTTTGCAATTTTGCGACCCTTTTCTTTTTTAAAATTATCATTTGAATCAAAGGAGGCATGTTGTTTATTCCTTTTCGGATTATCTTAAAGCTTTTTGTCATGTAGAGTGATTGCCTGAACATACTCCTAATAGTTAGGTTAATTATGTCGTTCACTTCAAACCAACCTTTTAGGTTCGGTAAGGGTTGGGCTGGAAAGATCCCTTTCCATTGTCGTTGAAGGTTTCACTTGATTTGCTCAATAGAAGTTTCTAACCTCTAGATAACTTTCTCATTATTCTGTATAGCTTGCTAGTTATCTCGAATAACCTGTTGATTATTATGCATGCTCTGCATAAATTACTGTTGAGATTGTAGTAGCATTTGAGCAACTCCTTTAGTGAATTAGTCTGAGCATATGATGCATAAGATGTGCTATGCTATTAATGCACATATGAACTAGAATTTGATGGTCTTTGGGGATTAAACTTAGGATTAGTATTTGGTCTATTCCTCCAGCAAAAATTCAAGTGGTTCCCCCACAAAGGATTATACATATTCCCCATCATATTTGTATTGGATGGCTTTTGATAAAAGTTCAAAGCGTTAGCTTGTTTTTGAATTGCTTCTTGTAATACAGGTCTAATTAGACAGTCTACAGACATGTGAGTCTTCAGAAACACAAATACAGCAAACCATAATTATGTCCTTGTTCTTTCCAAGTTTTAGCACTTCCACTTCTCTCGTGAGGGCAACGAGCTTGGCTTGGATTTCAGTTTGGCTATTCAATTGATATAACCCCCTCCCTTAGACCGAGTCAATGACTTGGATTCATCTGCTCCAACAGACAAGGCCAATTTTTGAGAATTTTCGGCCATTAATTCCAAGTATTCCCATGCTTCATCAAGCTAGTTTTTTTTATCAAATTGACCATTGCACATCATCTCAATAAATTGATGAGCATCAAGAGTTAAACCCTCATTAAAGATTTTGATGAGATGATAAGTTTCATATCCATAGTGTGAACATGCAAGGATCAATTCATTAAATCTTTTTCAACACTTATAATAGGGTCCTTGAGAATTTGTCTAAAAATTGTTGACCTATAAAAAATCACAAATGTTGTAGTGAAGACATTACAAGAAAATTCCAAGTCAAGGGGCACATAAACCCTAGGATTGTGGATTGCTAGGTCAAGTACTGCATCCAGATGTTCAGAGTTGATATAATCCACTCAGAAGACTTCAGATGAGCTCGGAATGTAGCAGTTCAAGTTTCAGAGTTAATGAACTTCATTTGGTCACTCAACTCACCAAACACTAGGTTTGAGGTTCAATTACTCAAACCCAAGGATCACCACACAAATTCAAGCTTCAGGGTTACCAAAATGGCTGAAAATCTCATGGCAACTCCAAAAACATGCTTAGGAATTATGTTTCATAGTTTCAAAGCATTTGGAATTCATCTCAGCTCAAACTAAGGTTCAGTGACTATTCGCCCACTCCTTGGGGTGCACTATGAAAATTGATACTTCTACATGTTGAAATAAGGTGATACTCAGAGGGATATCTTCAAATACATTCAAAGACTATCCTTCAAAGTTTCAAAGCATTTGGACATCATTTGGACCAAAATTTAGTTCAAATGGTTGTCTACTAAGTTTTGTGGGGTCACTATGCAAAGTGACACCTCGTGACGATTAAATCAACTGAAACTCCTGGAGGAAGCTAAAATTATGCTCAAGGGAGGCTCTACAAAGTTTCACATCAAACGGACATCATTTAACCTAAAGTCTACAAACATGTCAACTTTGGGTCAGTGACCCCCAAGATATGGGGTCACTGACCAAAGTCCTGCTTTCCTATGCCTAAAATCGATGAAATTTGGATACAAAGCTTCAGTCATGCTCAAAGGAGATTATGCAAATTTTCAACTCAAAAGGATTTCATTGAGCCCACTTTAACGACATGGCTTTAGTTATGCTCAAAGGAGATTCTGTAAATTTTCAAGTCAAAAGGATTTCGTTTAAGCCTACTTTAACAACATGTCAACTAGAAGTCCATGACTTCTAAGTTATGGGGGTTACTGACCAAAGTCCTATTTCTAGGAGGCTAAAGCTGATGAAATTTGGAACAAAGATTCAAAATGTGTTCAAAGTTAATTGCCAAAAGTTTCAAATCAATTGAACGTCATTCGAGTAGAAAACAAGTAAACTGCTTATAGTGTGAGGTGAATAATGACTTGAAACATGCAACAAGTGGATTGCTGTTCAAAATCCTACTTCCACAAATCCAAACTGTATGAAATTTGGATGGACACTCCAAGATACTCTGACATCAGTTCTTTCAAGTTTCAAACCAAACCGAGGTCATTTGGGCCTCAAAGAGCTGAAACAAGGGCCCGGTTTCATGAAAAGTCAATGTGAGAGTTGACCAACTTCAAAAGGTCAAAATGGGCTAAAATTTTTATGACACACTCAAAATAGTGTCAAAAGCATCCCTCCAAGTTTAGTGAAGATCGGACATTGTTCGGGCCCCAAACAGGGGAAAACGAGTCACATGTGCAAAAATCCAAAAAAAAGGCCTTGTGAATGACCATGGCGCGTGGTCATAAACACCTATGACTTGGCCCTGAATAGTTTCTAGAATTAATTTCTCTTTATTTCGAAGTGCAACTCCTTTATAACTATTGGGAACCATCCCGACTTCCTCTGAAGCCTATAAAAGGCACACATAGGCTTTGAAGAAGTTGTTGGAAACAAGGTTGAAATAAGGTGGAAGCAAGTTTGAAACAAGATTCAAAGATGTTCCTAGCAATCAATTATTTTCAACAAGTTACAAGCCTAGTTCCAAGCATCCACAAGACTTCAAAAGCACTTCAAGCACTTCAGGCCTACTTCTTCTTCCCTTTCTCACAATTTAAGGTGAAAAATAGTTCAAAGAAGGTGAAAAAGCATACCTCTTACTTAAAGAAGGCAAAAGGCAAGGGCCACTTGGATGAAGGCTTCTTCCTTTGATTTTCTCACTTAGGAAGGGTTTTGGGCCATCCTAGAAGTTGTGAACAAGCCTTTTTAGGCTTCATTCTACTTTTTGAAAATTATAGGTTCAAAATGACACAACTTTGGTTCTATTTTTGCTTATTTAAGCACCTTTTTCGAATTTGTAAAAAAACAGTCCGTAACCAAAAGGTGATGATTATCAAAGGTTTAAGTTAATTCCACAACTAAATCAAGTGTTTTTGGTGGTCATTCAATACACCAAAAATCAAAAGAAGCAAGTTCCAGCACTTTGAAGAAGTCACAAAAGCGAAACAGAGAGAAAACAAAAGTAAACAGTGGCTTTTTAGCCACTATATACCAGTTCCGTGGCCCACGATCACTCTCCCTGCATTCTCTTTTTTGCATTTTTTCTCATTTTTCATGTATTTTCTTATACTTTCTAAGTTTGGATCATATCTGAGACTAAAGGGACGGATTGTAAATTTTTCAAAACTTGTAAACAATCTTCATCCCTGCGATCAGAGCATTTGAATCCATGTAAACAAAGGGAAAATAATAATGAACTGTAGTTATTTTCCATTCTTCTTAATGCTTGAAGTGTGTGAATGTTGAACTCGAACCCGTTACATTTCACATCACGATTCAAGCGTGATCAAACATTATGATCTCCCTCTTCAAAGTGTTGGTTTAATGTTGTGGGAAAGTTTTTTTCAAAAATTAAGTTTCAAGGCCATTCCAGGTATTGATTGGTCTAAGAGAATGGAACCAAGACTTTGCTTTATCTTTTAGAGAGAATGGAATAAAATAAGTTTAATTATATTTGGCAGTATATTTTGTAATTGAAGTGTTGCACACACTTCATCGAATTCTTTCGAGTGTTGGTTTTGTGTTGTGGGAATTTTTTTTTCAAAAATTAAGTCTCAATGCCATTCCAAGTATTGATTGAACTTGGTCTAAGAGAATGGAGCCAAGACTTTGCTTTGTCTTTCAGAGAAAATGGAAATAATCTAAGTTTAATTACATTTGGCACTATATTTTGTAATTGAAGTGTTGAACATACTTCATCGAATTCTTTCAAGTGCAAGTATGCACTTTTAGAGTCAAGCCCATGGAACTTAGGCAGAACTTGGCTCATACCAAGTTTGATTTCAAATTATCCCGTAATTGCAGGCGCCACTATACACGATGGTATGGTTTATCATGTGGGGTTCAAGTAATAGCGTAAAGTGCTAGGTAGTTGGTTGACTATGCTACATTGTGGTCCCCATCATTGTGGGGGCCACTACCAAACCCATTCACCATGTTAGATTCCCTCGAAGGGCCCAGAGTTCTAGGTGTTTCTAACGATATGGGAGATTCCTTTCTTTTTAACCATGCACTAAATCTCTTTGTCAAATTAGCTGAGAGCGTTTCTTATATCTTTTCAGAATTATGATTTTTTTTTAATTTTGTTTTTTTAAAATGAAGAAAATGTAACCTAAACAGGCAGCACTAAGTTAATTTTCTAAGGTCGAAAGTTTTCCTAAGTTCACTAACCCACCCCTATGAAATCAGCTCGGTGAGATTAACCCCCATATAAGGGCAAAGTGCACTTAATGGACCAATTTGGTGGACCCTTGCCTCAAACAGTCTAGCCTTGTAAGGTCCAAACCTAAGCTAACCTTAATTTACTATAATTAAGCTTGTTTTATCTTACTTATATATAATTAGGCTAATTCAACTCAAATCCCCTTGGGATTGAGGCAATGATAGGTAGTTGGGTTGGGTTCGAACCTTATTTGAACTGTCAAGAACCTTCTTGTGATTCAAAGTTACATGATTTCGAATCATTAAGGCATCATATAATTGCATCATATGTGTCTCATCTTGTGAATCATCTTTCATGATTGGCCCAATGTCAATTTAAATCATTCTCGGCCCAACTAGAGTCCATTTGACTCTATATGTAAATCTCTATAGCAGTTGGACTTGCTTGAAAGTTTAGGAAAAATTTGATTTAAAGCCCGTTAAGGACCCAGCTTTAGCTTCTTCTCTACATCCCCTTCTCCTTGTTGCTGAGGCTTTCTCTTCTTCAATTCTTCTCCTTCACCAATAGGTGAAATTGAAGCTTGGAGCTGTTACATGTTGGAGTCAATGTTCCCATTGTCTTCCCCATCATCTTTTTATTCACCTTCCACATTTGGAGCTCATAATTCCATCTTTTCTTTCTTCCTTTGCTTCCCTACAGCTTCCTAACGTAAGAGCCCCATCACTACTCTATTTCTTTGAGTCCAATAGAGTAAGGAGACTCAATTTGGTGACATACATGCACCTCATACCCATTTCACCCATTGCATGTCTTTACATGGCTTAGATCATCTTCTATTGAGGCTTTCTCCACCATCAAACCAAGGAGAAGCTTGATTTGGACAAAGCACTGAAATTAGAGGCAAGTATAAGTGCATATTTACTACATGCATGGTATATTATGTTGATTCTTGATGAGTTCTCAATTAATGTCAAATTACAGCTCTTTTATCCTTTAACTAAAAAATGTGAATGATTTATGGGTTAGTGAGTGAAATTAAGAATGTATGATGGATTGATTGGTGTTAAAGAAGTGTAGAATGGATTTCAAATGGATGGGGGAACAGAGGTTCCATGCAGGTATTGAAATGAAAAAGAAGAGTGCTGCAGTTGAATTCCAAACTGGAATTCTAGAAGGAGCGCTCAAGCCAACGTCAACACGTGCATGAGCGCCCATGCAATATTTTTAACAATAAACACGTTAGTAGTCTTCGTTCGGAGATAAAGACGAAATGTGCTCGAGCATTTTTAGACCCCACATGAGCACGTGAGATCAGGTCTAATGAAAAACTTGCCAGTTGAACTTTTACTGAAACAGAATCATAGGTGCGCGAGCACGCTGTCTAATTTTGAAAAGCCATTGTAAAATTACTTTTAGCCTCTATTTAAGGCCTTAGAGGGATGAATTAAAGCCAATCTTACCCTTAGGATTTTAAATACATTCAAAGACTATATAAAACCTTAGAAGTGATACATTTACTTCAATTAAATTAACCCAACGGTAATTAACTACTAAGAAGGACGAGTGTAAAGCTGTCACTCATTTCCTCTTAATTTTTATATTAGTTTTTGATGTCACATCATAAGCGTTGGCATATGAATTGGTATCCATTGCCTATACAATGTAACACTAAGATTTTGGTAACACATTGACACCGGACATTTTATGAATATACCATATTGAATAACTAAGGAAACACGAATTATCTTAGCTTGGGTTGGCTAGTAAATATTCATGTTAACCACTCAATCTAAATGCATTCATATTGTTTAAGTAAACATTGCCTTCAACATGATTTAATCATGTTCCCATTCTTCTAGTGAACCTTTAGGCAGGATTAGAGATGGAATTTCTACTGAGCATGAGCTGTGAGCCAGGATAAGGGAACTAGAGTAGCTCCAATAGTTCATTTAAGTATGCATTATTTGAATAGCAATAGTTTCCTCTAATTCTGATTTTTATGACTGAACACAATCTCAAGACCGCTATATGTTTTTATATAAGATTGGATCGATCATTACGTATGGTAAGTGTGGAACTATGAATTCTGATCGGACTTGAGACCATTGAGTCGGCACCACTTAGCTTGTACCCATAGGAGATTCGACAGGACCGAATGAGGGCATTATATAGTTACTTATTGCAATAGTTGTATGAAGAGTTGGTCATTGCTCTTAGGGTAGCTAGATGGTCTTGACCCGACTACTAATAATTTTCCACAGCATTATATGCTCTCCTTCTAGAGAGAAATAGCCATGTGGATGCCAATCAGTATGTATTTATCTTTCCATATATAATTGTTTATTCATGCTTATTCACATGCACAATATGCCTAGCTTTCGATTATTGCTCTCTTTAATCAATATGGTTTTTAATTCAATTAATACGTCATGATAATCTTATGCACTCTTATATTTGCTTAACCGTCATGTTAACAGTGATACCCTTGGTGTTATAGGTACAGAATCTAATGCCAATCCAGCAATCGACGTGCCCTCAGAAAGAACTCCATCAGTACCTCGGGGTGTAGATGAGTGGAATGAGAATAATATCTTATATTAGTTGTTTTACTTAGTGCGACATGGAGTTCTTTGGGGCACTGTTAGTAGATAGCCATGGTTTGGCTTGTAGTAGACTATGTCATCATTATTATCTTAATTTTGGCGATACTATTGACGGATATGTTTTATTGGATTATGCTTATATTTAATTAGCTTAGTTTGCATGTGCATTTGGATAGTTAATCCCCAGACTTAGAATTAATTTTATGAATGGATGTGGTTTTATTAATGATTATGATGAATTACAGGTAAATTTTCCAGGTTTCTGCTTATGTGTATATGGATCTTCCTTACACACTTGTGGAATTTCCCTTGTAGAGGCTCATGCGTTTCTTGACATGGGATGGATTATTACAAGTTACATGTGCCGTGCCTCAAGATCAACTCTAATCTCTAATTCTTGGATTCGGGGCGTGACATACGTAAGGTAATAGTATTAGAGCATTAATATGTCAATTAAAAGACTTAGTAACCGTAGGGAACATGGTGAGTATATGATAGGTATGAATGGGGAATAGATTTTGCATAAGGATTTATAACTTGCCCTATGTAATAAGGTGTTATTGTGACTAACCAGTGTTATAATTGCAGATAAATGGCTTCCGGATCAGTTTGATGTCACATCATAGGTGTTGGCATATGAATTGGTATCCATTGCCTATACAATGTAACACTAAGATTTTGGTAACATATTGACACCGGACATTTTATGAATATACCATATTGAATAACTAATGAAACACGGATTATCTTAGCTTAGGTTGGCTAGTAAATATTCATGTTAACCACTCAATCTAAATGCATTCATATTGTTTAAGTAAACCTTGCCCTCAACATAATTTAATCATATTCCTATTCTTCTAGTGAACCTTAAGGCAAGATTAGAGACAACTTTTATTGAGTGTAAGCCCGTGAGCTAAGATAGGGGAACTAGAGTTGAAAAGGGTTCGAGCTCTAATAGCTCATTTAAGTATGCATTGTTTGAATAACAATCGCTTCCTCTAATTTTGATTTTTATGGTTGAACACAATCTCAAGACTGTTATATGTTTTTGTATAAGATTGGATCGATCATTACGTATGATAAGTATGGAAGTATGAATTCTAATCGGACTTTAGACCATTAAATCGGCACCACTTAGCTTGTACCCATGGAGGTTCGACAAGCCAAATGATGGTATTATGTATATTACCTACTACAGTAATTGTATGAAGAGTTGGTCAGCGCTCTTAAGGTAACTAGATGGTTTTAGCCCGACCGCTAGTGATTTCCCACAGTACGAGATGCTCTTATTCTAGAGAGAAGAGAGCCATGTGGATGCTAATTAGTA